>VZTH01012518.1:0-17010 GCA_013397815.1 Aleadryas rufinucha | reverse complement strand
TTTTTTGTTTGTATAAACTCGCAGTCCGTCTGTGACCAAAACTACCAAATTTCAGTAAAAGGCACGCCCAGGGCCCCCACGGAGCAGCGTTCCTACAACGCCCGGTGCCAGGGCTGTTGGGAAACGAGGCGCACACGTCTCCTGACCAGCCCCAGAGCTACGTCAAACATTGCACAATTCTGCCATGAATATTCACTTGATTTTTTTTTTTCCTTCAAAGATGAGGTGGGTTTAGCCATTCTCAAACCTCGTATTTGCTTTTCACGGGCATTTGCGTAATCAAGTTACATTGGCACGAGTGTTTGTACAAACCAGATTTCAAAATCTGACATTGAAGTATTTGTAAAGATTGATTTTGAGCCTTTGTGGAACCCTGCCATGGGTTGGTTACCTGATGCATCCCCAAAAAATTACTTGATCTAAACCCATCTCTGAAAGAGCCAATCTCTAGAACAGTAAAACCAAACAAAACTCAAGGACATTTGCACAGATGGGTTCCTACATTGAAGGCGAGCACAGACCAAGTTCACACACAAGGTTCCATGTCGAGCTCGTAAATACTACAGAAACATTTGCAATTGACTGGTGGAGATACACTACAACTTCGGTGAAAGATCAGCTGTTTTTCGTGATTATTCAGCAAAGGAGATTTTTTTTTTTAAACCCTCAGATCCAACATATTTTAACCCTTCTGTCTCCTGATGGGCACTCGTGAAGGGGTAGGGGTGTGCAAGGCCTGACCCAAATGCAGGGGCGAAGGGAGAGAGACAGAAAGCTGGAGCTGACCCCCGTGGGTCTCTCACTGAGAGCAAAGGGACTGGCTCTCCAGGCCACCTCTCTCCTGCAGCATGGTGCCCCTGATTCCTCGGCCACAGCTGTGCTCTGACCTCACTGCTGGGGGTCATGGAGCACAGAAGGGGAGCGAGTGCTGCCGTGAGAAGCACTAATGAATCCTTTTTGACACGCTGCCGGAGCTGTGTTGCCTCCCCGAATGTCTGAGGGGTGACACCCCGGCCCTCATGGTCCATCTGCTGCACCAAGTGTAAGTGCAGGACCAGTGTCAGCACTGAGAGGGAGGAGAGGACCAAACATCTCCCCCATACCCCTTCCCTTCCCACCACACACTGTGGCTTAAGTGGAGGAGTAACTCTGAGATGTTCAGGATTCTTCTGTCTGCTAAAGTCAGCCAGGGACAACCAGGAGTATTGCACCAGGACCAACCCCTGCCATATGCTCAGGATTATCTCCAAGGAATAGACACAGCATAGGCGTACAAAGGTAGCTGGTGCAGAAGGGACAGATCTGGAATCGTTATGTCGAATACAGAATATAAAGGGGTAGTTTAACCTGCAGTACCACCAAAGTGTCCTCACAGCTTCAGCAAAGATTAGGCTTTGCAGACTTGACCCCTGCTGGCTAAAAGTCTATGACCTCTGGTCAGCCCTGCAGCACCAGGTACAGTCCTAGACAATTCTCCCTCTCTACGGCTCAAGGCAATGCTTGAGCCTCTGGTACAGCCATTGTCCTCCAGTCCAGCAGACCTCCCAGAAAGACACCAACACCGGTCACCCTACTCTCCTCACTCTTTCTTGAGGGATTAACCTAAGGTGGTCAGCTGTTCTGTAACCAATTTTTGTTCTGCGCAATAGAAAAGGGTGAATGTGCCTTCTATAGCAGGTGTTTCTAGAAACGTCTGTTGTTTCAAGCATGCTTTGACAAAAGCTACAGAAAAAAAGAACCTGGAGTTGTTTAAATGCAGGCATCAGAACTTTGGATTCATGGCTTAACACTTGAAGAAGTTAATAGAAATGACACAAAATTTGGTGATTATTCACAAAGGGTTTGGTCACTTTTTTGCTTGTGTTAACAGTGGGATTCACATAAAAGAACTGGAACCTCGTTTAGCTTGGCAATAGTTAATGTCTCATGTGCTAGAGGAGCCATGCTTGTCTCACATGGTGAAGAATTCAGAAGTCTGAGCTCACATATCAGGTCTTTCTTGAGAAAAAACTACCTTTCAAAGGCCCTTACATTCTCAAATGAGGTCATGTTCTAGGAGTCCAATGCTCTCCCATTTTGACTTGAACTAAGCTTGAGGCAAAAAGAGGATTGCATATGATTTTTTAGTGATTTAAACATGGCCTTTCAGTATGACTATACTCACTGCAGGAGGCCAGGATGCCATTCTCACGAGCAGCATATTTGCTTTTGCAGCAAATTTCACATAAACCAGGAAAAAACCCAACCCCCAAACCAATCAAGGTCTCTGTATAACTCATCTGAAAGGAACGCAGGAGGTTTGCTACTTCTTCTTACCTTCATACTAGGCATCTATTCAAAAACATGGTTCCAGGAACACAGGAACTAATGAAGACTGCTTTCCTATGGATTTATGCCTGTGATTAATTACCTCTGTGTCCAAGGTACGAGCTGTAATTGAAGCTGGTCTCATGCCTGGAAACTTATGTCTCTCTCTTATCTGCATTACTGGATATCAGTACAGAATGCTGTTTTCTTCTGATATCTCCACACTTAGAAACATTCTAAAAATGTAGTGACTGTGAGATGTGCCAGATTTGATTGAAATGAATTAGCTATTCTAAAGCTGAATGGCAGAATGATCCTGTATTGCCGTACTTCCATAGGGAAGTGAGAAAGGCACAGCACACTGCACTAAAGCCCGGTTAGTTTTACCACCTCTGGTGGTAAAGCCTACGCTTACTCAAGTATTTTAGAAAAAGCCATGACACAAGATGGTTATTACAAAACCTAACAACACCTTACAGAATATTTCTCAGAGTAGGAAACCAGCCATTGTTCTCTTTTGTCAAAAGAATCACAATTTACAAGAGAAAGCACTTTCATCCTATACCTTTAGAACAAAGCAGAGACACAAAAGCAAACAATGGTACCGAGCTTCAATTTAAACAATTAACCATTCAACAATTTTGTCTTAAACTTCAGTCAGTTCACTGGACACAAAATAATCCCAACACCCAGTACTTTTCATATCTAGCTTTTTTCTCAGTAATGATTTTAAACACAGAAAAGTGAATTTATTACAAGTACTGGGGTTTTTTTCCTTTAAGTATTAAACTCTTTTGGTTTTTGAGTCTGTTTTTTATCAACATAACTGCCCTTCCCTTTGGAAGTCCTGTTTTGTAAGCTTCCACAACCCCAGGCTGAAGTTGCATTACTTTTTCTTGATTTCCTCTCCAAATCTTGTCTGTAAATGGCACATGAAACATAGTATATAGAGTTCCTTTGCTACAGCATTTTACTATTGCAGTACATACTTGCACTTCCCACAAGCTTCTAGAGGTCTTCCAAATACAGCACACATGGGGATACAATTTCTGTTTAATTCTGGTTTTGCAAAAAGTCATGTAATCAATCACCTGTATCTTCAATTACTCTTCCCTAAAAAGATGACAATTGAAATTACTCAGATGTTTCCCTGGCAATGCAAAGCGGCCTCTAGCATTAGGTTTTCCTGTTGACATGTTTGTCATGCACGAACATTTACCACAGCAATTCTTCGGGTCATAAAGCACTCATTTTGGGGGAATGTTGGTTAGCAAATGAATAATTGTTGGTTTTTTTAATGAAATAGCTACCGTACAAACTTATGAAAATCATGTTAGATAAGGAAATTTTAGTATTTTTCACTAGGGTTTTTTTTAAAAAAAAGGCACTACAAACATCTAAAATAAGTCTCTTTCCTGACAAATTATTTAATGGGATTTCACTTCTCCATGAAAATTTCTTGGAAAAAAGTAGGAAAATTTATCTTAATTGTCAGCTTTGCAAGAGACACCAAAAAAAGTTCAGACAATCCTTGCAAAAGCTTGTATTTGATAAGCCAGATTGACAAAAAGACCTGTGTTCCCAAGATGTTTATTTAATTTCTTTGAAACTTGGTGGCTTTGTACTCATAGTATTAGTCACAAGCGTGAAATGACTCATTTAAGAACTGATAAGCAAACAAAATTTGTCATCATCAGTCATGGGTTTTTTTGCATATGGGACTATACATCCCAGGCCTGAGACACGAGCATACTTTCACTTTGAACAGAAGTCATTTTTGAAAGCATTTTTATTTGTCTTATCATAGATGTCAGAAAACAAATGTGTTGGGTTTTTTTCATTCTAGCTTTTGACAGTTTGTTTACTTATAAGGGAATATGGAATAACTTGCAGGACTGTAAAGCAGTCACACAAATCAATATTCTGAGACACAAAAAATCCATAATGGTCTGGTAATTACGATATTAAACTATACTCTCCGTCAATTTACAATAATGCTTTTTAAAATGCTTACTAAAGCAGCCCAGACATACCCGAGACTTCAAAAAAAGTCTAAGGACAGCTTTGAAAACAGGTAATTCCTGGTGAGTCTGAAGGCTCAGCTCACGTGTAAATCCCTAACCTGCTCCAGGGCTGAAACCCTTCACTGCTGCACCTCCAAGGCAGCCTGGTCAGGAAAGGTGCTTTTTCATTCAAAGACCTGATTCTCTCTTCATTTACCAAATTTGTCCTTTAGGCAAATATAGCTACGTTCCTAGAGACAGGTGACGTCTTTTGCTAGGCAAACTCCCAGAACTGCAGCAGAGAGAGGGGGTTAAAAGAAACCAACAAGCACCACACAAACAGAGAAGCAATGAGCAGACACGCCATCGTTATGGCAGCCTGGATCCTTGCACTTCTTGCCTTTGCTGAATGCCTGAGCTCCAGAAACTCTGATTTTCTGGCAAGGGAAAAGGAGAAATAAAGCCACACACACAGAGGCAGAAGGGGACAGATACTCAACGTTACCTGCAAAGGAAGCAGATTGGATATTAGCTATGAGCTTGACAAAGCTTTCTTTTGTGCGACTCTACAGCCCAGTGCCACCCAGCAGACCAACAGCCTTGTTTCACATGCGGCATTGAGGCCGTGCAAGTTCCATCACTCTTCCCTAGGAGCACAAGAGAAAAAAGGCTGCTAGGAGTGGCAGCAGAATCTGTCAGAAGCCTTTCCTAATTTAAGAGGCTAAGTTTTTTTTTTTTAAATTTCCCATTTACGCGTAGAAATTTTAAAAATCCCCACCAGCAAGTATCATCTCTCACTGTTTGTAGTAACAGCTCACTAAGTCAGAATTTACAATCTTACAGGCACCTCTTCATTTATGGTGTCTTTCAGTACCTTAGAGGATCACATAGAGGGGGAACTTACTGTATTAACCTTTAAGTGATGCATATTTAACCAATACCTCTTTGGACTAGCAAAGAAATGACAATAGCAGTTAGAAAATAAAGCTTTTTAAAAATTATTACTTTTTTCTTCTTTTTTCTTTTTCTTTTTTAACCAGGAGAAGTGAAGCATGAGAAGCTCAATTAGACTGAGACACATTAAAGCAATAGGGAGACAAGCTGATTTTACAGACTGGTCTCTGCAAAGTCAGACCAGTTGTAGGCACACATCAGTTCTGCATGGTGACTGTGCAAGTTTCAGCAATACCCATTCTTACATCTGCTGAGCCAAGATATCAGGCTTGTAAAAGCACATAAGATTTGGCATAAGTTTTAAGAATGTAATAAAACAGGATATATATTTCTGTTTAAATGCTTAACTCCACAAATGCTTACTTACCTAACACCTTTCCTGTTAAGCCAAGTAGTCTATATATTGTTTTAACTAGGCACAGCTTCCTCAGTAAAGGAATGCACCCAGCTAGATGCTTTGTACAGTAATAAAGTATAGAGTTATAAATACGCACGTGCAATTGACAATTTAACAAATGAACAAATTATACTGATTCCTATCTGTAGCATGCAGACTGATGCACACTAAGGAGGTGGGGAAGAGCATTTTTAAAATATCTTAACATGAAATTGCTCATTTAATGAAAATGGAGGGTGTGGGGGTAGAGGGGAACACCCACAATTGCTCAAACCTGTGGGTTTTCAACACAGTTCAGAGCAGTTTTGGGAAAGTTTCCCCGAGGAACAGAAGATCCTTAGTTATTCCAATCAATGCTGATGTTCCCTTTATAAAACTCTGAAACTGCCTGGCTCTGTTTTACCCTAAGGCATCTGCTGTCCAGTTCAGTGGTTCACACACAGAAAAGCATCAAGAAAAATTACCTGCGGATTTATAATTTTTGAAGGAATCTCTGATACTACAACAAACAGTACCACATAAGCTGGATTTATTTCACTGAGACATGACAGTTTGTATCGGTATTTGGATCCTCCTGAATCAGCATTTATTACTGCAATACCTGTGAGTGATCTCTCAATTAAGATATGTAGCATTGGTCCAGCTATATCCTGCAGACTGAACTTGCAAGTGGCTATATGCTATTTTGTCCTTTAACATGAAGTTATTAAGTGAGAAAGCAAAGTTTAACTACTACAGCAACTACAAGTTATCTTATGCCAAGTGTAATACAAAGAAACCTTTTCCAATTCACTGAAGACTCACACCAGGTGCGTGGCTTCATAAGACGGAGCCAATAAGCATTCAACTGTTGAGTTTGCAAAATTTAGCAAAATGATATGATCTTTCCTGAAAGCAGATGAGTCTAAAGCACATAAGCTCAGTGGTCTCCTTATTCTTGAAGTGATACTCATATGTTCTCAATACCCCCTTGCCACCCCCACCTCCAATCCCCTTTCCAGGTTTGAGAATCTGCATCATAGGTAAGGTCACTCATGGGAAGGCAGAGCCTGTCAGACACAGCAAGGCTCTCTTTTAATGTTCAGCAGCTTGCTTGGTTCAGATCTACAGAAAACAACCACATTACTGACAGATGTCTTCCCCTGGCACAGCCATGGCCAACATATTCCAGAAACCAATCTGTAGTTTCCCCCTTCCCTACTCCCTGCTAGCCTGGGGCTCTTCCCCAGTAGCAGCTTCTGATGGTAAACATTTGTTATTTTATCATAAAATCATAGGCTATACTCCAATTATCCCTTTCCCCCAAAAAAGTCTCCTAGGAAGAAGCTTAGTTATATACACGCTAAACCGAATGTGTTGGAAGAAAAGACCACCATCTCATGTTGTATTATATTTTTTGTTATTTAAAAAAAGCCAAAAGAAAACCCTTGGTAAGAGTGGAGCATATTAATTATGACAAGACATCATGACATACCAACCAGTGAGATTTAAAGGCCGCTAATAACACTTTTTGTAGTAATTAGTGCAAGATAGTTATCCCATAAAAACAAATATTTGATGGTAGACTTCAATGATAAACAATTCACTTGATGACATTTACATATAAATACACATAAATAAAAACCTACATCATTTAAGTTTGTAGTTAACAAAAAGTATGGTCTGAAATGAATTAAATGTAATTGTATATAGCTGGATCAAAGCTCTTCCTATAATGATACTCAAGTATGTGGGGTATGAAAAGAATAAATGTACAATTCTCAATTTAGTAAAGTACTACTCTATAAAATCATGAAAACAGCTCTTACATTTTAATGCAAAGTATAAAATTGTATATTTACATTTACATACACTTTACTGAACTACATTGGGTAGCTCATGGTAAAAAAACATCCCTTTTTGAAAATCTTGCAAAAAATACATCAACTGCACATATGATCAAAAGTTACTAAGTTAGCAGCTGACATAACATCTGTAGTAAAAAATATATTTTAGGAAAATACCTGGAAAAATCTAAACACCAATAAACACTTTAAAACTATTTTTGAAGTAAAAATTGTAGCAAAACCCAGAAGCTAGCAAGGATAACAAGAACTATTGCATACTGCTCTTTAAGAGCCACGTAGCGACTTAAAACAGAAGCAGCAGGTATGGTAGTTTTGTGGTGTAACAAAGTGGAAACCCGAGGAAAATAGAAAACCAGTTATCCAACTTCCCTCTCTGTTTATTACCATTTTTACAGGAGAAGTATAAGATGATGAGAGAATCCCTCTCCCTGAGGATATCCTCCATCAAAGGCTAAAACCAATTGGTAAAAGGAATCCAGTTTCAAGAGCCTTGGACCCCAAACATAGAAGCATTTACCATATGTACTTACAGTTCAGTGGATGATAAATCAGATTATTACACTACAAGTTGCAGGTTAACTTTAAGAGTTAACACTATTTTGCAATATGAAGTGCTTCTTTATATATATATCTATATAATATATAGATATTTGTAAAATACTCGTGCAGATGTGATAGAACAAACTGTGGAAATTGCTTTCTCAAGTTTTTTCTCCCCATTAACAGATCTTTACCTCCTACACAAGGAAGTTCAGGATTCAACAAGGATTTCCACAATATGATCAAGGTCATTAAGATCAGATTTACAATTAGAGTTAGAAGCTGTATTTGTGGGAGAAGAAAATGTTTCAAGACTATCACAGTGTCCCATTTTTGTGTTGCTCATCATGCCTGTTAACATAGTATCAAGATCATAGTAAGAACTGTCAACTTCTGAAAACAGATCTTCAACAGAATTAGGACTTTTATTCTCCAGTGTCTCAAATATTTGATCTAAAGATTTTTGAAAGTTTCCTTTATTTTCTTGTGGATTCTCCATTTCCCACACGTTGCTCTGCAGGTTTCTTGGTGCTTGCACTGAAGAGGCTGTTGACATAGTTTCTGAACTATCTTGTGCCTGGTCACTCTCAAAGTCTTTATTGAAAGTACCGTAGCCTGGAACATGCTTTCCCTCAGCTTGATCCCGAGATGAACGACAGAGGATATCTGTTGAAACAAGACGATCCAGGGATGCCTGCCCTGTACTCTGTGTATTTATCATCTGCCAAGTCCCATCTTGAGTCATTTCCTCTTGGATCTGCCGTACCGTGTTGGCTATAAGTACCGAACGACAGAGGTTGGGTTCGACCAGCATGTGACACAGCTGAAGTTTAACCAAGGACATATCTAAAAGCGACTGCCGCTGGAGATTATAGGAAGGAATAGCCTTAATACCAGCCAGAGTCCCTTCAATATCTTCTTCACCATCAAAACATTTTCTCTTTAATCCTCGCACAAACATTGTGTCCTGTTAAAAAAACCAAACAAATAAAAAAAATCGTGTACAACACAAACAGCTCAAGAGGGAGGGGAAAAAAAAAAAGAGACTAAAAAACAGAACAGCAAACTTTAAACTTTTATTAAAAAGCAAATTCTTTTAAGATAGAAACATCAGAATTGTCATACCATGTTCTAGAATGGCCAGTGTGGTACAACAGGGGTCAGGAACATATGGACTGAGTCCCAAAGGCGGCATTCGGGAACCAGGGGTGAGCAGGTCCACAAGGCATGGCATCGGAGAGAGGCAGGGGCTCCCAGCTCCTGGCTCCCATTAAGCTCCACACTTGATGGAAGTCAGGAGCCGCTGCCTCGCACAGAAGCAAACATCTCACCGGCTGTATTTCACCTACTGGAGAGGCAGTTTCTCCTCGCTCCTCCCGAGTTTCTACTGGCATGCTTAACCTCTAATTTTGGAAATAAAAATACAACCTGGCACACCATCTTTAAAAGATTTGACCCCTCCAGAACATCAACATGCCTAACAGAGTAATACGAAAAAAACCCCATGGGCAGCATATGTGAAAAGATTAGCTTATTTTGGCTACAAAAAGAGAAATATCTAGATTTGTTCCATGTAACTTGAGACATTCCGCGGAGGTGCCCAAAGCAGTCCTTCCGGTTCCCTTCCTTGGGTGAGTAAGTGCACTGCGTAATTCCAGTAAGAACTGGGCAAGTCCAGTAAGGATAGTCACAGTCATCCTCTGTATGGGCTTCTGTACTCCTTTCCCAGTTGACTGTAAGATAGCAAAATTCCTGTATTCCTAGTTTAGGTTCACCAGCTAAAAATATACAGGGTGCATGTAGGCTTCTCAGTATTCACACCTAAAATCCCTTGCTGAATTTTCCAAGGGGTACCTCTCAAGTACCAGCCTCAGCTCTTCTTCTGGATTGCACTAATTCTGACAACAGTGCCCCATGCAAATATTGTAGCTGGTCCCTTGAAATACAAAGTAACTTTTAAAAAATGCAATATATATCACTTCTTTTAGTCTTATAAAAATTAGGCTGCAAATGAAAGCTGGTACCTGATCTTTACATTTATGCTTCTTCCTTATTTCCCTTCTAAGTCTTCTGTCCTTAGAATTCCTGTTTGCCCAATATTTGGGGATTTTTTTTTTCAAGGTAGTGACCCAAACAAAAGAGTTTTTCAACTAAAAGCTGATAAAACCAAAATACTATTGCAGTGTCTTTCTCCATAATTTCCAATTTTCCTTGATAACCCCTAAACTCTGCCTTGCTTTTCTGATTGCTATGGTACATTCTACATATTTTCAAAGAATTCTCTCTCAGCTTTTTCAGAGACACTAAAAATCCACCAAAGGGCAACAACACTGTTCCTTTCAAAATACATTACATGCTTATCTACTGTGAAAACCTGGGGATAGCACAGTAGCTAGATAAACACTTGGTCGGGCTCTGTACAACACTTGTTACATTGCTGTATATATCCATGAAATAACCTTCTTTGGGATTTGCTGACTCTTAAAAGATTTCTTTCCACTGAAGGTACAAAACTCTTTAGAAATCATAATGTGCAGAGACTACAATATAGAATGAACTTGGTCTTGTGGTCATTTTTCATAACTTCTTAAAAGCTATCCATGGATTAGCAATGTATGAAATACTTCGGACATTTCTTCTAGAATTTTATCCTGAAACCTAACATATTTGCAGTACTCCTGTTAAATACAACACACATTGTTGCTCGATAGTTCCTTTTCCAGATTTTTAAACATTCCTGCAAACTTCCTATCAGAGGATATCCTATTTAATTTTTCCTACATTTGTATGTTCAGTAATTTCTGAACACACCCTCCCCCCCATGTGAAACAACCTCTAGAAACATCTTTTGGGACTGTGTAAAAACCATGTATCATTACATCATCAAACATTAAACACTGGGCAGAGTTTGAAGCTTCTTTTATTTCAACTTACATTCTTGTGATGAGTAATTAAAACTTCAATTGAATGTTAACCTAGTTTTCATACATCTATAATTTGGCATTCAAATGCCTTCTAAGGCACACCAACAGAACAGAACACAGGAGAAAACTTGAAAACCTCAATACATCACACACACTTGGGTACCTAGAAGCAGAGGAAAAACATTTATGGATTCTTAAAGGTAAACCCTTCACAGCATTCACTGGATTTTTTTCTAAAACTTGCTTTCAATTCATATCTTACATCATAAAGCCATTTCTTTGTCATCACAAAGTACCAGGTTACAGTTTCATTTAAGAAGCAAAAAGTGACGTACCAGGAATTGTGTTTGATGCAGTCCTTCCTCTTCTCCCATGCTACTGAACAAGAGTCCATACAGCAAAAGTGAGAGCACCACCTACCAAGCACAGGGAAGCAGGATGTCAGGCAGGGTCAGGAGATGCAGAACAAAATAGTTTTGCTTCAGTATCCCTATCCTATATGTGTGAGCATCATTCCCACAAACATGAATAGTACTATTAAACCCAATGCACAACTAGAGCACAAATGTGATTTGGCCAACAATACCCCCAAAATCTGCAGCAGAAAGAAAATGCCAGTTTAATTCCAAGTCCTAGGCTATTGCCCTGACCTTTGGACCAGCCTCTCCCTTCTGCCTACATCACTGCCATTCAAAGAACAAACAAAAATTTTTCATATGAGCATTAAAGATTAAGTGTGCACAAACAAAACGTAATGAAAGCAAGTCTTCCTTACTTTTATTACAAAACTATAGTTTACACCTTTGTTGTACAAACCCTCTGTAGCATCTAGAGAAAATGAGCTGGCACAAACACAAAACTGAAACACAGCAAAACATGAGAGAATTTTCCTTTACCAGCACAGAAACTTTATGACTGAGATTTACTTTGCAAGATGAGAATAACGAAAGTAATGACAGTAATTAAACTACTTTAACTATAAAGGCTGAGTTTTTAAAACATATTTAAAGCACAATAAGATTTGATATATCAAATACAACTTCCCATCACATGCAACAATTCCCTTAACTACTGAAACTAGAAAGAATGCTGTTCCAACAGGCTACAAAAACTTTTATAATAAACTATGGAAACAATTCAGATACTTTTCTAGACATGTCTGTGCAGTACAAGACAGTTCCGTGTCTGCAAATGAAGTGCATACCTAGAAAAGAAAGAAGAGGATGCACATGGACATCTATTCTTATTTTCCGTTTTGTGTAGTAATAAACAATTTTTCAAGATTGCTTGCTCTCAGATGTGGGGGGGAAGAAGACGGCTGACAAAGGACTTGGGGGTGGGAGTGCAGAAAATACGTTTTTCCTCCAGAAGCTCCATACTTGTTAAAATACCACAATGGAAAAAAAGTGCCACCTTTAACATTCTCAAACCAAAATCTTTTCACTTGATCCCAGATATTCAAACTAAATGATGTTATGTCATGGAAACTGTATTGCAACCAACTCATAGTCTCATTTTCTTTTATGGACTGAGCTCACAGCAACTTTAAAAACAGTGTCTTAAGGCATCTGAACTGCAACTTCAGTCAGACACCATATCAAGTCAGTAAACTATTTCTTATTTCTGGCAAACACTTTATGACACTATAAAAGTTCAGAAGTTTTTGCTCCCCAGGTATACTTTCAAAACATTCTGTAAATGAAAAGTGATCTCTTTGAGAGCCTGTGTCTGGTAACTATATGAATCCCAAAATTTCTACTTTATTGGAGGGTAGGTGACAAGGGAATAAACCTAATTTTAAAAAACCCAACCAAGCAAAACCCACCAAACACCCCCGCTCCCCGCCAATAACTACAGGTAAAGATGGTGCACTCATGAGAAAAACAAATTGGAATCTTTTCTGATGCTATTTGGTATATCTGACAATTTTAGAGGGAGAGGCTGTGGCTGTTTGCCTCCCAGAATAGTGGACAATATAGGAGGTGACTGTTGCCGTGAGTTCTTGGTAAAAGAGCCATTATCACATCCATAAATTAAATGACAGGGGATGCTGGCAGACCAGTCCAGTCTGTAATCCATTTACATACTACAGAAGGAAAGTTTTCCATGCAATATAATAATGTGTAAAACCTGCTGCATGTGATTCCAAGTTCTTCCCTAGGGCAATAACCAAACCACATGGACCTCTGTTAGTATAAACTTGAAGAATATGTCCATCACAGCAGTCCTTTCTTCAATTCTATAAATTGGCATATATGTGTGCCTCAGAAACTGAGTTCTCAGTAAAAGCATATTAACTTCATAGCTATTATCATATGCAATTAAAACCTTGCACACAAATGACCTCCCACAGACTTCTCTGCATTATCTCCAATAAGCACTCATCTCAAGAGAATGCTAAATTTGAAACTTAATTAATTAAAATCTAAATACCTTTTCCTATTGATTTACATATTAACATACTCAAAAAGTCATTAGCCATTGTGTAAAACCTTTTGGTTCATCAGAGCAAGACTGCTGCTGCTTCAGAGTCAAGGTGTTCAAAATCACCCGATAATTTCAAGCAGCATCTTTCTCTGTCCAAGAGGCAGTAACTGGACTAGCTACATCATCTCCTTTCTTCCACTGCTACCCCAGTGTCACGAGCCCAAACTTTGTGTGTTCAACTGAACTGTTGTTTGAAACAGCTATACAAAAAAAATGCTGTCAGAGAGACAACAGTTAGCTGCAGAAAAATGCACTAGGAAAAAGGAGTTTTGTGGATTTTGGTGGTTTCTTTTTTAATAATAGCACTGTGTTACGCAATTCATTTCACGTTTTGCTTTTAGGATAGACAAATTCCCAGTATGCTTTACAAATAAGGTGCTTGAAATTTGATCCAATTCTTACTAGAGCATCAATTTAAGACATTCCAGGTTCACACTCAATTCAGACTCATATAGTGATATGCTGCCAAAGACACAGTTAAGTACTTAAGGGAAAAAGCTGCTTCCCATTAGTTGGGGTAACAGAGAAGATAGGGAATTTCAGCAGTGCTTATCTTTAGGAGAAAGCAGACAAGACCTACCTAGGCTAGTGCTGGACGTTCAGTGAAGCACAGTACTGTTTTTTGTGCAGCCGTAAGTACAGTGATGATGGTTAACACGGGAAGGCAAGAAGGGGCCGTATCTCCCCTCTACCACTCTAATCCTCTCCACTCCAACACTGGCTTTTCTAAGAACCGTGGGAAGAAACCAAAGCTCTGTGTAATAGTGGAGAAAAAGACGGAAAGAGAGCCACTCCTCCTTTAGATATGCACGTGTGCCCATATGGTGGTGTCGAGGTATAAGGTGGGATGCGGACACAACAGAGGGCTGGTAAGGCCAGAAACATCGCTATTCGGACTGGAACAAAGGCCCCTATTAAGCACTGGGGTCTGTCCACTCCCGAGGCGTAGGGAGCTGGAAGGCACCTCTCCGGCACTCGAGAGATTCGCGAAGGGGTTCCAGCAGCCGGGGATGGGCAGGCTGGGCAGCTGGGGCAGGAGCTCTTGGAAACGCAGACGGGGACCGGGAGCGCTGAGCGCCGGGGGAGCCCGCAGAGCCGAGGGGAGAGGCGGGACCGGGGCGGGGAGCGAGGGGGAGCTCCCCGGCAGTGGGAGGGCAGCGGGGTGCCCGGGGGAGGCGCGGACGATGAGGGAGCGCGGCTGCGGAAGGGACCGAGCGGAGGAGGAGTGCGGAACGGGCCCCTTGTCCCGCCCGCCCCGGTCCCCTCAGCGCTCCCAGCGGTTACTCATCGCCCCGCGCTCCCGCCGCCATTTTGAACCGACTCCGTCCCCTCCACGGGTTCCGCCAGCACCGGCTTCCCGCGAATCCAATCCAGCCCAGCCCGACCCAGCCCACCATACTCACCGCCTTGCCGCTGCTGTAGCCGCAGCTCGCCCGCGCAGGAGCCCCCACTCCGCTCCCGCCTCACCGCCCGCTCCGCGCCTGAGGAGCGGGCGGGGCCAACCGGCCCCGCCTCCCCCCGCCCGCCATCTTATTGTCAAGCCCCACAAAGGGACCAGCGTCCGCCGGGGGCGGGCCCTCCCCAGAGACCACGCCCACCATGGAGCGGCGGCGGCTGCTATTGGCTGCTTACAAGCCGTGCAGGCGCCGCTCGGCACTGCGATTGGCCATAACGCCCGCCTGTTCCGCCCCCGAGCTCCGCCCCCGGAGGCAGAGGGGTTGCCATGGCGGCCGGGCCCTTCCCCTCGGCCATGAGAGGCTGAGGGAGGCGGAGGCGGAGACGAGGCGGGGCCGCCCCGATTTCAAACCGCAGCCAAGGCCCCGCGGCGCGTCTGGGCTCCCGGCCACGGGCTCCGGCGGGAACAGGTTCAGACCTGGCCGCGTTGCAGCCCGCGGGGAGCCGTGGCGGGGGAGGGGAAAGGGAGTCTTGGCCGCCCCGGCCCGGGCGCTCCCCGCTGTCAGGCGCCACTTCCCTCAGGGCTGGGGAGCCCCGGCGCTGCGCCCCGCGGGGGTGACGGGAGGCCTCAGGACTCCATTAGCAAGGCCTGTGGCATTTCCTGTTCGGGCCCGGCCGCCCAGCCCCGGGTTTCGCAGTCAGAGCCAGGAACCCGCGTGCTTGGGGCGGGGGTGATGTCTCACACCCCGCAGGGAGCCGCTGTCTGAACGCGAGTCAGCCGTGAGTGCCCAGCTGGGCAAGAAGACCAGTGACATCCTGGCTTCTATCAGGAATAGTGTGGCCAGCAGGACCAGGGAAGTGGTCGTTCCCCTGTACTGGGCACGGGTGAGGCCACACCTCGAGTGCTGTGTCCAGCTCCGGGCTCCTCAATTCAGGAAGCGTGTTGAGGTGCTGGAGTGTGTCCAGAGAAGAGCAACGCAGCTGGGGAAGGGTCTGGAGCACAAGTTTTATGAGAGGTAGCTGGGGAAGTTTAGCCTGGAGAAGAGGAGGCTCAGGGGGGACCTTATCACTCACCAACTCCCTGACAGGAGGGTGCAGCCACGTGGGGGTTGGCCTCTTCTCCCGGGTAACAAGTGACAGGACAAGAGAACATTGCCTTAAGCTGCGCTGAAGGGGGGTTAGGCTGGACATTAGGAAGAATTTCGTCACAGAAAAGGTTAGTTTAGGCACTGGAATGGGCTGCCCAGGGAGGTGGTGGAGTCACCGTCCCTGGAGATGTTGAAGGAAAGACTAGATGTGGCACTTAGTGCCATGGTCTGGTTGACAAGGTCCTATTTGGTCACAGGTTGGACTCGATGATCTCAGAAGTTTTTTCCAACCTAATTGATTCTGTCCTAAAGCTGCCGCCGCCCCGCTGAGCAAAACCCCCTCCCCAAGCCTTGCTCGCTGCTGTGACCCCAGCCCGATGCAGCTGCACATCTGCAACCACTTAGGCCGCCCCAGCGCCTCTCGGTCGCTCTCCCGGCCGAGCAGCTACGTGCCGGCTGCTCCGGAGCAGCCCGAGGGAAGGAGGGGCGGCTGGCCCGGGCTGCCCGAGAGCCGCAGAGGCGGCAGCTGCTGCCTCCCGCCCCCGGGGCGCGGCGGGACGGGGAGGGGAAGGAAATGGAGAAAGGGTGGGATAGTCAGCAGGAGCTGGAGGATCGGCGAGCCTTGCGGTTGAGGTTCTGTAGGAAAGGCTGGGAAACAGCAGAGCTGTAGCGTCGTACAATAAAGCAGGAGGAAATAAGATTTCCATTGCAAAGCAAGATCTGCTTTTGGGACGAGACAGGTTGCAAAGCACAGTATTTCTCCTTGTTTACAGTTTCTTGCACCAGTCTTATGGCATCATGGTCAAAACCACAAGTTAAAGCTGCACAAGAACGATGCCACAAAGAGTTCTTGTGCTCTATTCAGCTTGACATCGAATGTCCTGAGTTGGACGGGATCCACAAGGATTATGGAGGTCTCAACTCCTGGCCCTGCACAGGATGACTCCAAGAATCACACTGTGTGTTTGAAAGCATTAGCAAATGCTTCTTAAACTCTGTCAATCTTGTTGCTGTTGATTTTTCGTTGTTTTGTTTTTCCTTTACATATATATTATTATTATTATTATT
>VZTH01012517.1:0-17318 GCA_013397815.1 Aleadryas rufinucha | reverse complement strand
ATATTATATATATATTAATATATATAGCAATTTTAATAATATCTGTATTTTTAAATGATGATTTTAGTATCTGAAATGGGATTTTTTTTAAAAATGAGCCTTCATCTCTCATGTTCCTCAGCAGATATTTTGGGGACCCCTTTTTCAGGTGTGATTTCAATATTTCAGAGTGATTTGAATCCTTCATTCACCCAATAATTGAATGTTGACATCCCATTTTTGGATTATTTCACCTGTGAGTGTCAGGGGAGTTGTTTACCTTTCATCAGGAGCTGCTTTAGATGAAGAGAAATGATTTCTGCATTCGTGGCTATTTAATTCACTTTTTTATCCACGTAATTCATATTATTCTCTGTATCATGGGCAGTTTGCACCTGAGCTTTAGGGACTGTGGCCAGGCTGAGGTGGCACTTCATTAAAATAATCCAGATTTGTTTCTGTTGTATCTGATAAAGGTTGTGACACACGAATTGCAGTGATTTTCAGATGGAAAATCCATTGCTGCCATCCTCAATCCCATATTTTTCTGACTCCAGTGGCATTCAGCAGCTGCAAAACCAGCTACAAACCACCAAGATTTTAGGGTTTTGTAGCAGCGGGGAATGGAATGGGATTTCCCCTATTTTAATTCCATCCCCGGGGATCGCGGGATGCTGCACGAGGGAAGCCCCGCGCCTTTCCCTGTGCTCCATCCCTCCCAAAAATAAGATTTTCCTTGGAGGGGGGCACTGGAAATGCTCCGTGTTCCGCTGAGGATGGAGAACGGACCGGGAAAACCGGGATGGAGGGAGGGAATAACATCCCCAGGGTGTCACATTCCCTGAGCTCATCCTGGATCCAGCCTTTCCCTGGATTAGCTCCTCGTTAAACCGGGATGGGGAGGAGGCTGCTAAGCCCGGCTTTCCCAGGCTGAAGCAGCAGCTGTGGGCTGGGTTAAATCCCGTCCTCGCCGGGCCCGAGGCTCTGCCCTCCCCTCCCCGGGCAGGAGCTGGAGCTCCCTGGGAGCTTCTCCTGCTGCCAGGGCTGTGGGGTGGGATAAAATCCTCGGGGCAGGAGAGTGAAGCGCTTTTTTGTGAAGGGAAGGGATCCTAAATCCCATCCAGTGTCACCATCCCATGGGCAGGGACACTTCCCACTGTCCCAGGTGGGTCCAAGCCCCGTCCAGCCTGGCCTTGGACACTGCCAGGGATCCAGGAGCAGCCACAGCTTCTCTGGGAATTCCAGCCCAGCCTCTCCCCACCCTCCCAGGCAGGAATTCCTTCCCAATATCACATCTATCCCTGCCCCGATAATTAATTTAGCTGTGTTTCCGAGCCTTTTGGGTGCAGATGAAGGCAGGAAAATCCCGATTTCAGCTCCCGGTGTGTGTTTGAGCATCCCAGAATCAGCCGGGTGCAGCGCTGCGTGCAGGACACGCCCGAGATTTCGGGAGCCGGAGCAGGTGGGGTTTTATGGATCCACATAAACACCCGGGCAGCGAGCGAGGTGCTGGGAGAACGGGACGGATTTTTCCTGGATTGTGGAGTTCTAAAGGAATTTTGGGGGAGTTTCGAAGGCGCCTTCCCTGTCAGAGCAGCATCTCAGAGCCCCTGGGGTGAATCGATGCGGGAATTCACCCTCAGAGGATGAAAACCGGGAGGGAGGAGGTGTTTGTTCCCTTTCGCCCTCCTTCCCGAATTCCATGGAATTGTCCCTGGCGCAGCCCGGGCTGGACCTGTGCTGCAGGAGCAAACTGGGAATGTGTTTTTCCTTGGTCCAACAAGCAAAAAACCCAAACGCACCCCGTGGGGAGCTGGATCTCAGGTTGGTGTCACAGGTTTGCTCCAGGTGCTCTCATTCCCAGCTCAAAAACGAGGGAATTCGTAGGGAAAAGGCATCAGCCTCCCGCCTCAGCCAGTGGCCAGGGCTCAGCCAGACCCTAAATGTTTATGGCCCTAATTAGCTCCCATAAACCTCCCAGGGAGCAGCCGTGGCTGCTGCCGCGCTCAGCCCGTTCCTGTGGGGTTCGATCCTCCCCCAGCACCGGGATCTTCCCTGCTGGAGCATCCCGGGAGTGGGGATGGATAGGGCACGTTCCCTTCCTGGGGAGGGAGAGACTCCCAGGAATGGGGGGAATTGCAGGAAGGAGATTTGATGGTGTTTGTTTCTTTATTTTTATTTTATTTCATTTCATTTCATGTATTATTATTTTATTTTTATTTTTATTTTTAATAGATTTTTTTTTATTTTATTGTTATTATTTTATTTCATTTCATTTCATTTCATTTCATTTCATTTCATTTCATTTTGTCCCATCTCCTCTCCCTCTGAAGTGACTCCTCCTGGACCCTCTGCAGTCCCTCCCAGTAACTCCAGTGCTCCCTAGCACTCGGCTTTTCCCAGCTGGAATTCCCTTGCCCCGGGCACCTGGCAGAGGTGCCTCATCCCCCTTCTCCCCACCAGGACTTCCAGGTTTTCCAGGAAGGTCTGTCCTGCTGCTCAATCCCATGGGAGGAGTTCAGGGAACACCAGGGACTGGAGAGGCATCTCCCACTGCTGCGTTCCTGGGAATTCTCTGCCCTCTGGGAATCGCCTGGCTGGGCCTTCCAGTGGATTTTCATCCAGCTCTGGTGCAAGTTTAGTGCCTGCCAGGAGGAGGAATAATATTTGGGAATGAAGGGTCGAGGGAGGGAACCTTCAGCTGGGACAAACCTTGCTGAGTCCGAGGGATCCAGCTCTGCTGCTGGCCCCAGGTTTAAACCAACTGCAAGGCCCAGCCTAAACTCAGTTTTAAGGAGGAAAGGGCTGTTGGGAGCGTTGTGCTCTTATTTCCATCCGTTTTAAACTGCTCTGGGGGTCTGTCCCATCCTTTTCCTTGAAAAACTGAGGGCCAGCAGTGGTGTATTTTGGGGAACGGTGGCTGCCCAGCGTTTCTGTGCAATCCCGAAATAATGAGGATATCCAGCGTCCTCCCACAGCCTCGCCCGAGCAGAGTCAGCCTGGTGTGGTTCCACCACCTCCCCTGAGCTTTATTCCCCTTCTCTTCTGCACCACCAGGCTGGAGCACAAGAATCCAACCTGTCCTGAGGCTGAGAAATCAGGGAGAGGGAAACTCTGGATCGTGTGGTGTGGCCCTGCCGTGGTCAGAGTGCCCCGAGTCAGCCCCTGCAGGGGTTTGTGAGGAGCTCAGGGAAATGCCCTGGGCTCCCAGCAGATTCCCTGGGTGAGGAATCCCTGGCCAGGATGGTGCTGGAGTGGAGCTGTTTGCTCTGTTCCCTGGTTCCCGCTGATGCCCAGGACCAGCAGATCCCGTGGATGCCAAAGCTGAGCTCCCCTTTGCTGCTTTTAACCTGTTCACTGCTGGAATTCATGGCAGAGGGAAAGGAAAAGTTACACGGATCTCCCACAAAAAGCTCCCCAGCAGCAGCTGCTCCCTTCCCCCAAAGAAAAGATGTTTTCCACGGAAAGCCCAGGGAGGTGCAGCTGTCAAACCTCCTCAGCTTGCCCCGGCCCCGAAGAAGGGTTTGCTCAAGGAAAGCGAGCGAGGAGTTGTGAGCTCCCCACAGTAAACAAGTGAAACGTCGTTAAACACACCCGTGCCTCGTGGAGGAGATGGATTGATTGTGTGGGTTTATTTTTCCAGCATTATTTCACCGAGGAAGGGAACCAAAACTAAAAAAGGCTGGGAGCTGATGCCAAGATGATGGAGCTGAAACAAAGCCCAGGGAAGGAGTTTTCCACCAGGCTCGTTTTTTTTCCCCTAATAACTGTCTGGCGTATCTGCCAATCTTAGGTCAACAAACAGGGGCTGATTGACAAGTTAAAATGTTTAGCTGAGCCTACAACTCATATAAACCAATTTCGAGTTTCCAGTGAGGGAGGAGAAACAAACGATGGCCCTTCCTTCCCCGCCTCTGCCTGGAGAACCATCCAGGTTTGTGGTGGATAACGGGATATCCCCGTCCCCACAGCAGGTGGGGGCTGCTCATCCCTCCTTGTCCCACCAGGAGAAGCGATTCCAGGCTGGCTGGGATGGGGAATGCCGTCCCTCCCTGGGAGTGCAGTGGGTTTTGGGATCAGAGGAGGGGAATGTGCAAGCACAGCGCGGCCAGGAGGTCAGACGCCTTTGGAATACCCAGGGAAGGCAGATGGAGGTGTCTGCTCCTTCCAGACGGTGTGAGGACATCTCAGTGAGGTATTTGGGATCAAAGGAAGGCTCTGAGGAGAAAATTGATTAATTCAGTTATCCTGAGTGATTTTAACTGATTTTAATTGATTTTTAATCCAGCAGTAAACCTCAGCCCTGCCTCATGAGGAGCAGTCAGGGCTGGGAATGCCGAGTCACTTTTCCTCTTCCACGCCACTCTTCCTTGGAAGTTGCAATCTGTGGGATTCTGAGTCCTCAATAGTTGTTTTTCTGGGAAGTCCTTGCAGAAATCCATCAGGAATCTCCCATTCCCTGTCCCTCAGCTGGAGAACAGAGGTTTCACACCTTGGTGGGGTCGGATCTTTCATCCCTCAGCTCCTCAGGGGCTTTTCCATGGCTCTGGGATTGGTGTGCCAGGGGCTCAGGGCGGATCCTTGGCTTTGCTCCGGGCTGCCATCGGAATTCTGGGCTCCCCAGCTGTTCCCACAGGATTTGGGATGGCACTGAAGCAGGGGAATAGGGAGCTGCAGAACCAGAATTTCCCAGTTGGTCCTTAGGAATGGTCACATCTCTGCTTCTCCCACCCATGAACTTCCAGACCTGATCTCCGTTTTTCCTGCCATTTTTTCCCTAAAAGGACACGGATCCTTTGCTTTGGAGGGGTCTGCCCTGGCCCAGGGGCTCCTAAAAAAGGTCCACGCACTGACCACACCACACTGACCACCCCACATCCCTCCCAACCCCTCAGGATGTGCCAGTCCTGGCTTAGATGTCACCCAGAGCCGGTTTAAGCTGAGCTTTGACTGCAGCTGTGTCCAAACCCCACTGAACAAAAGTGTCCTGTCTCCTTCGGGGTGGATTTCCAGGGAAGAGCTTTTCATTTCCTTTGGATCTCATTTTTAGGACTCGCTCCTCCTTAACAAAAACCAGCTTTAAAATCAAGATGTCTTACCCTGGGACGGACGTTAAACCCAGAATAAAAGTTCCTGAAGGTACTGACAGGTGGATTTTGATATTTTTATTGAGCTCTGCCTCTGCAGTAAAACTGATCCTCCTTGCTCGGGCCACAGTTGTAAAAATCCTTTCAAGGCCTGCCCCAGGTAGGCCGATTTTATGTGATTTTGGCGTGCCTGTAAATCAAAGATATTATTTGAGGAAAAGCTGCACCGAGCAGGTCTGGCTGGGAGGGGTGAGATGGCTTTAAGGAGAGGGGGATTTTGGGGAGGGGGGATTTTTTGAGCATCAAGGGTGAGGATGTGTGCACAGCCCGGATTTCTGAGCGCCCGAAAAGGAACTGAATTGGGAGCTGGAGAGTTACTGGCGATGCTCAGAGTGGTTTAACGCCCTTCAGGGCGCTGTTAAACCCCTTCCCTGCGCCGGACCCCGCTGCGAGCCCGGCTCTCCTTCCCTTTCCGTGCCCCGGCAGCACCGGCAATGCTCAGCCTGCTGCTGCCGCTGCTCCATCCCCTCGCTCTGAGGTTCCCATCCCGCCACAAACACCTCGTCCGGGGGCTGCTCAGACGGATTTTCTCCTGCCAGCTGCTCCGAGGGCTGCGGGGATCCCGGGAGGGCAGAGTCCCCTGTAATCAGATCCCTGAATCCTCTGGAAGAGCAGCGCTGGGGCTGAGACAGCTCTTTGTTAACCAACTGTGCCGGCCCTTCATCCCAAGACAGCTCCATCGCCCTTCATTTCCTCTTCCTATTAAGTGCTTATCCCTGGCGAGACGCGAGCAGCTGGATGGAGACGGGGAAATCGGGAGAACGGGAAAAGCCGGAGGCGCTGCTCGCGTCGGGGGATGCTCAGCCTCAGCTGCAGGGCTGGAGGCGGCCGGGGATGAGCGGGATGTATCCCCCGGTAGGGAGGGGTTGAATCCCATAAAATTTAACATTCAGGCTCCCAGAGAGCTCAGGCTTCCAGGGGAAAACGGCAGAGGAAAACGTCTGGATTTTCCAACACACAGCACCAGGGAAAAGGAAAAACGAGGGGAATCATCAGCTCCCGATGACTTTGCTGTGTTTTGCCCCAAGGTTTTTCACTGATCTGTGGAAATTTATGGAATTCCCCCCTCCCTGCCCTAAAGGACAAACCTCCACACGAGCAAGAGGCAGGGAATAAGCCCAGGACCAAGGTTTTTATGGGAATAACACAGGAGATGATCTTCCTGACTCACACGGGCTGGGTTTATCTCGACCTCCAGCTGAAAATGAATCTGCAAAACTCAAACTCTCCCATCACCGTGCCCTTCAAGATTCCCATTAATTCCCGTGGGTTTAGGTTCACAGGGAATATTCCTGAGCTCACCCAGGAGTTCCAGTGGGATGAATCCCTTTTCTGACCCCCACACTTTCCCTTGTGCCACCCTTGGAGCCACGGGGGCTCTCAGCTTTGGAGCTGCCGACCTTCCCCCAGGAACTGAAAGTGTTATTTTGGGTGTTTTGTTCCTTTCTGGGCAGGCTGGAGGAGATGAAGCACAATTAGCACCTTCCAGCCCCGAACTCCCAATTTCACTGCAATGATCACAATTCCCCTTCAGGATTCATTCCTTTCCCAGGTCAAGAGTGCACAGGAGCACTCTGGAAGCGATGGATTAAAGTGCTGATAGGAGCTCGTTCTCCTTTTACCTCCTGGAGAATTTGCCTGGTGGCTGCTTTACCCTGTTTAAATATTGGCTCCAATTCTCTGAGCACTGGGGCATTATCCTGAGTTTTGGGCATTATCCTGAATTTTGGGCATTATCCTGATTTTTCCTTTATCCCAGTGAATTTAATGGCATTTGTTGGAAAGTCTCCCTTCCCAGGGGGTGGCACTGGATGGGCTTTGAGGCCCCTTCCCACCCAAACCATTCCATGATTCCAGGATGAGGAGAACAAGGAATCTCCTGAGCAGCTTCTGTTGCCAGTGATTGTTTTAACCATGGAAACACTCGGAGTCCCAAGGGATTATTCAGGTGCAAGGGTCAGATTTTCACCGTGCCCCTCACCCAGCTGAAATCCACCCCAGGGCTCGCTGCTCCCGCTGCAGCTTGAGGGTTGTACAAGGAAAAGAGGCACCAAAGCAAGGAATTCACAGGGCAGGGCTTCACCCCGGACTGATCCATGGAAAAGGCTGAGCCTCAGAGGAAAATTCAATCAGAGAAAGGGTGAAAAGGCAAAATCAAGGTGAAGTGACAACACTGAGTGACCACAGTGCTTCGTTTTCCTCTTCTTCCTCCTCCTAGCCGTTATTTCCTGATTTCACAGAGAGTTTTTGCCTTTATTTGTTGCTTTGGGGTCTTTTTTGTGAGGGCCACAAACGCATTGCCAAGATACAGGAAAACAATAATAATAACAAAAATTTATTCTAAGAAGGATTAACCATGGAACCAGGAAATCAGGTGATTGCCCCACACTGGGACTGGGAAGCAGCAAACGATCCAGCCGTGGATTGGGTGCAATCAGATGTTTTCTCCAAGTTTCTCAGTCCCATATCCATAAAAAAAATGATGATTGTTACGAATTCACAGGCACTAAACTGAAAAAAGGGCCTGAATTGTGAACAAATATTAACAGCAACAAATAAATCAGCGAGCGCCTCGTTATTTCTCTCTTCTCGCCCTCACAGCACATTAATCTGCGGAGCAGCCACGGATGAATCACAGAACATCCCGCCTTCCAAAAGCACATTGGGTTCTCCAGAGCTGGGCCAGAGATAGGAAGGGGGGAAAGAAAAAGTCATTCCTGGAAATGGTGAAATGAATTGTCTCATGGTTTGTTTGCACAGAGCACTGTCAGTGTCTGTGACACGGGAGGGGAGAGGGAGCTGAGAGCAGGATCAGCCCCTCTGGAGGCTCCTGTGGGATTTTGGAGATGGGAATTTCACCTTTAACCCAAACACGGGTGTGGTTGTACCCCCCTTTCCCCCCAAAATGGCTTTAACAACCTCACTTGGCACTCAGAGGAGATTTTGGGTCCGACACAAGGCTCGTTTTTAGGACTTCTGGCCCTGCCCCTGGTGCCTGAAACCCCAATAATTCAGAGCTTTCACCCCGTGCTGGGCCATCCTGGGGCACAGTGAAAAACCACCAGGAAGGGGCTGGATTCAGGGGGCTGGCCCCAGAACCTTCTGGACTCAGCAGAACTTCCTTGTTGGAGCTCAGCAGCAGGAAGAGCTCTGAGATTTCCTCCCCTCCAGGAGCACACAGAAGGGGAAGGAGCTGAGATGAGGGAGAAGAACAATGGTGACGGGTTTTCAGACCACTCTAAATGGTCTCAATTCTGGTTTTTAAAATGGTTTTTAGAGGAGCCAGCACTCCTGCAGACCCCTGAAGACGTGGCTCAGCTTTTCCGTGAACGTGGGATGTTTTTATTCGCTTTGCAGAGGAGTTTGCCCACCACTCACGGCAGGAACAGTGACCCACGAGGAGAAACGGGCTGGAACCCGACCCCTCCATCACCCCCAGCTCCGTTCTCCCCGTTCCTCCCTCCAGCTCTCCCCCAGGGCGAGGTGAGCAGGACATTCCCAGGAGCTGCTGGCTCCCGGGAAGCGCCGAGGGAAGCGGCTGTCCCCTCCTTCTCCAGCCTTTTCCCGGCTCCAGGACTGACTGATTGATGGGAGCAGTTGATCTCCCTGCCCTCGGATGGGTGAGCAGCTGCCACTGGCAGAGGGTGAGGGAATGAACCCCTCCTTTCTTCCCCGTCCCGCTCCTCTGGCCCGGAGGTGACGCTGGGAGCCGCTGGAATCTCCCGGCTGGTTTGATTTGTTTGGATTCACGTTCCCCCCCTGACCCCTGGGCTGGGCCTGGCCTTTCATCCCAGCTCTGGGGGGGGCCTAAGGCTGCTTCACTTCCGTGATGGGATGAGCTCAGGGTGTTCCGGCCTTTTGGCCAAAATCCAGGGAATTCACTCGGCTCCCGTCTCCATTTTTGAACGGAGGCACCGGGAGAGAGGTCCCAGGAAATTCTGCACAGCCCAAAAACCCCCGGGGGGGTTGGATGGAATCACTCCAGCCCTGAGTTTGCAGGGATTTAGGGAATGTTCCCCTCCATCCTCTCCCAGGAAGACGAAGCCCCTCAGCAGTGCCCACCATCCCAAATTTCCCACCCAGAGCAGGAAGGGCTTCCTCCTCTTCCACCTCTCCAGGATTTCACTCATTTTCAGTGCCTCTCGCAGGTTGAGGCAAAGAAAAACTCCTCCCGTGGTGGCTGCCAAGGTGGGCAAGGTGGAACATGGAAAAATGATCCCAAAAAACCGACAGAAAATGGTGCAAATATTCAGAGGAGTTGATTTTCTCACCTGGGACCCCTCTGTCGTTTCACTCTCTTGAGCAGAGCCCCAAATCAGGAATTCATCCCTCAGAAAAGGGAGAGGGAGAGGCTTTCACAGAATCCCAGGATCTCTCAGGCTGGAAAAGCCCTCCAAGGCCATCGAGTTGATGCTGATGGAGCAACGTCCACCTGATCCCGTGAAATGGCACTGGGAGCATTCCCCATGGATGGAAATGTTCCTTTCCTTCCATTTCCAGGTATTTGTGTGCTCACAGTAATTCCTGGGTGAGCGTTTGGGTAAGGAGAGCCACGGGGGGAGTGATTCAGACACCAGGAAAGAGCCTCTGTCCCCCTGGCTCTCTGAAATTCTCTCTGCAGGGCTTCGGAAAAGGATTCGAAATTCCAAAATTATTCACCTGCCAGGGCTGAGGCTGCAGCCTCTAAACTGTTTGTTTCCTCTCAGCTTTGCACTTTGACCAAATTTAACTGGATTTTTTTTTTCCTTGTTTTAACACCCGGGTGCTTTCTGAACATCGTCTCCAAGAGGTTTCGTTCCAGCTCTCCTCAGAAATCCATCCCATTGCTGCTGCCCCAGTTTTGGCACGACCTGGGTGTGATATCCCAATGCTCTGGAGCTCCTGTGGAGATCCCTGGATCCCTGGGACAGCTGATCCATCCCTTTTCCTGTCGAGTGCCTCTCCTCCCTCACCTAGAACCCCTACCTTGTGTTTTCCCCCCTGCTGCTGAGCGTGCCTGGGGTTTCATCCCTGCAAAGCTCCTCGGGATGTGGAGCCAAGGGGGTTTTTTAAAGTGTGTGAGAGAGCCCCGGCACAGGTTTCCATTTTTCCAAAGGCAGGGGAAAAGTTCCTCGGCAGAGGAGCTGATTTATGGCCCCGCTTAATGAGGTTCTTGTCAGAACCTGGTTTAGCGGTGTAAACGCAAATGTCAGGTGGGGATAAATCACAGAGGAAGAAATATTCCCCTTCTCCGGCGGAGATAAAGCAGCCCCGCGGTTAAAGAGGAATCCGTGGGGGTTTGGGGACATCCTCCTTGATGTGCCGTGGGAGATAAGGCGATATCAGCCCCGCTAAGTGCCCTCTCCAGCGTTAATTGCCGATTAACGGAGGGGCGGGGCCCGAGGGGAGAGCCGCATCCCTCGGGATGCTCCAGCTCCCAATCCTGGATCCTCACCCTGCTGTGAACTCCCTGCACTCCCACAGAGCCAATATCCCTGGAATTCTCCTTCCTTTCTTTGCAGGGTATGAACTCGGGGTTGGGGGTTGAGGCAGATCCGAGCTCTGAGATCACGGAATTACAGAGCCACAGAAGGGTTCGGGCCGGGAGGGGAATTCAAACTCCTCTCATTCCAGCCCCTTCCCACGGGCAGGGAACCTCCTCTGGCCCAGGGTGCTCGGATCCTCTCTGCCAGCAGCTCTGGGCTCGTGGAGTGGGCAAGGAATTCCCGGCAGCAGCTCCGGGTCCTGTATTTGGGAATGGGGAGATTCCCTTATGCAAAGGAAAACTCTTCCCGTGGTGCCTGCCAAGGTGGAACACGGGAAAACGACCCCAAAAAACCAACAGAAAATGGTGCTAATATTCAGGGGAGCGGATTTTCGTGCCTTGGGACCCCTCTGTCATTTCACCCTCGAGCAGAGCCCCAAATCAGGAATTCATCCAGCAGCAAAATGAGCCTGGGCTGTGGCTGAGGGCGTCCCTGTGCTCCCGGGATGGGGTGGCACAGGGGAGGAGTGGGGACACCCTGGGGACACAGGGAACGGGATGGGGTGGCACAGGGGAGGAGTGGGGACACCCTGGGGACACCGGGAACGGGATGGGGTGGCACAGGGGAGCAGTGGGGACACCCTGGGGACACCGGGAACGGGAGAGAAGCTCCCGGAAAATCCTGACTTTGAAGGGACCCTCAAGGACCCTCAGGTCAGGACAGCCCAAGAAGTCGCAGCTCTGCCCCGTGCTGCTTTCCCAGCCTTTGGAAGCAGCATTCCCACTCCCTCCTGACCTCGCTCCCGGTATTGACCCCTCACCTGCCTGCCCAGCGGGAAAAGCACCAAATCCCGGCGGCCGCTGCCCTTCCAGCCCTTCCCAAAGCCACGGGAAGATGCGCCCGGGTCTCGGCTCCCCGCTCCAGGGCTGCTCCCAGGGAGGACCCTGCAGGCTTGGAGCTGCTGGAAGGGATGTGCTGTGTCCCCGTGCCCACCTCCCCGGGCTGGCTGTCCCAAAAATCCACGGGTTCCTCCCTCCCTGCCTCTCCCAAAGCTCAGGCAGTGCCATGCTGTGTCCCCTGCCTGTCCCTCTTTGCTTTTCCCTTCCAGGAGAGCCCGGAGCGGGTCAGGGAAGGCCGAGCTGGTACCTCCCTGCTTTTCCACCCTAAAACATGTGGGGTTTGGTTTTTTTTTTCCCAAACCAGCAGCGTGGGCAGCAAATCAAACCCTTTAAAGACGCTGCTGCATGTAAAAAGCCGGCTCCTTTTTGTGCAGAGCCATAAAAGCCCTTAAAGAGATCCAAACCGGAAAAGACAGGCCCCTAATAGTGAAAACAAGGGGGGGAAAAATTTTAAAAAAAAAAAAGGGAGGGGAGGGAATAAAACTGGCACGAAGGTCCCGAATTTTTTCCGTGACTGATTCGGGCATTGCAAGGCGCTGGCACGGAAAAGCAGCACCCGCAGCCCCACAATGGCGATAAATAAAGCACGGGCACGGCTCTGCTCCAGCGGCTCCGGGCACAGCCTGGCACCGGCACCGCGGCACCCGGAGCGACAATCGGCACTGGGAACCGAGCAGGAGTTAATTAAGCCCGGCTCTTTTATTCCGCTGGGGGGAATGAAAGCTCGGGGGAACGAGCCGCGGTGCCAGGCCCCGGTGGGGATGTGGGAATGTCGCTCCCAGCCCGGGAGAATCCAATCCCGTCATTAGCATAACAATCTGGCCCAGGATGCCCTCGGCTGATGTAATGCCAGGGGTGAGCAGGGGAGAGGGGAGTTTTTCCCCGCTTTTGCCGCTCTCGGGGGCTGTGGCAGCGCGTGAAATTCCCTTTTTTTTGCCCCCCCTCGCTGCCCTCGTGGGATGGTTGCTAATTGGAGCTGGAAAACAATCGGTGCTGGAGCTGCCTTCCCCCAGCTCCTCCTCGGAACTCACATTATTGGGGCTTTGCGGCAGAGCAGGAGCCTGGGCTGCTCCTCGGGGATTAGCTGCGTTTCCATGTGGGATGAGGAGTTTTTGGGATGGGCAGGTGGGAGCAGAGGGCACCTCCCCTGCCCGTCTCTCCTGGAACATCCACAGTGGGAACCCAAAATCCCCATTTCCCAAATCGTCCCCGTTCCCCAGGTGGGAGCAGAGGGCACCTCCCCTGCCCGTCTCTCCTGGACCATCCCACAGGGAACCCAAAATACCCATTTCCCAAATCCTCCCCGTTCCCCAGGTGGAAGGATTTGTCTGGGATGGTTGTGCCTGGTGCTGTCCCCTCCAACAGTGGGAACACAAATCCTTTAATTACCAAAGGCCTCCCATCCGGGGAAATTCGAGTGTTTGGTGGCCAGAGCCAGGATTTTTCTTCCTGGGATGTGAATAACACCAAAACCCTGCTGGTTTAATGGGGTTTTCTCCATCTGTCAACCCTGCACCAGCTGTTCCAAGGACTTTTGGTGATTCCTGGATCCAGGGGCTGCACAGATCATCCCTGCAGGAATGAGACACAGCTGGCTCACATGGAATTTCATGGACTGATCCCTTTGTTTTGTGTAGAAACACTGGAACAGCTCCCCTCCATGATTTTTTTCCCCCCCCAGAAAGGCTGGAAATGCTGGCTCCTGCTATCCCTGCAATTCCTGTGCTCCTGCTGAAGGGGAGATCCCAGGTTTTGGGCACACCAAAAAGCTGCTCCTTGAAGCAGCAAGCAGAAGCTTTCTCAATATCCTCATCCCAAAAGAAGAGGGGGAGAGCAGATAAAAAAAAAGAGTGTTTTGGCATGAGAACAATTTCTCCATGACCTCAATTAGTTCCAATGATCTGGAAAGGTTTTCCCTGGAGAATTCCAGCCCAGGGAAGGGGCTGGAGGTGGCTGGAGGTGTTGATCTGAGCATTACTCAGCAGGGCAGGTTGCACTGAAGTCAGGCGCTGGTGCTGTCACTGCCGGCTGCCCGCACTCGTAAATTCATTAATTATATCACTGCACTAATTAAGGGCCTTCTCCTCTCCAAGGAGCCCTGGCTGTCCATCAATTCCGTGAGGTCTGGCCCTGGCTGAGATCATTATTTCCTCAAATGCTGTAAAATCTCCTCATAAAAATTAAAGTTTTTGGGGTTGGNAGAGCAGATAAAAAAAAAGAGTGTTTTGGCATGAGAACAATTTCTCCATGACCTCAATTAGTTCCAATGATCTGGAAAGGTTTTCCCTGGAGAATTCCAGCCCAGGGAAGGGGCTGGAGGTGGCTGGAGGTGTTGATCTGAGCATTACTCAGCAGGGCAGGTTGCACTGAAGTCAGGCGCTGGTGCTGTCACTGCCGGCTGCCCGCACTCGTAAATTCATTAATTATATCACTGCACTAATTAAGGGCCTTCTCCTCTCCAAGGAGCCCTGGCTGTCCATCAATTCCGTGAGGTCTGGCCCTGGCTGAGATCATTATTTCCTCAAATGCTGTAAAATCTCCTCATAAAAATTAAAGTTTTTGGGGTTGGTTTTTTTTTAACCCATCTTCATCCTTCTCTCAGCGACGAGCAGCAATTAAGGAAAGATGCAGGGAATTAAAGCGGGGATTCCCAATTCCCACCCTAATTCCAGCAGTTTGGGGTGGTCCCTTTGTGAATATGGGTTGGGAGTGTCCTCAGAGTCCCTGGAATGGTGATGGATCCCACGTGGGGAGATGGATTTTGCTGCTCCAAACCATCCCTGATCCCGCAGCAGGAACGAAACGGAGCCACAGACAGTGCTGGAGTAAATTGGGGTGAATAAAACAGGCGGGGAAAATCCCTGCCTGGTGGAAATCAGTGCCCTGGCGCTGCTGGAGCGGAGCCAGATTCCACCAGCTGAGCCTCTGGATGGCAAATTCCTGCCATAAAAACCGTGTTTGGGATACCTTGGCAAAAGCTGGGTGTTTTTATACCCACTCCTGCCCGGGCAGGGCTGTGCAGGGATGAAATCCAGCCACACTGGGGGGGGGAAAAAACCCAAAAATCAGGATAAAAAACAATCCTGTGGGGGCAGGAGGGTGGTTTTGTGGGGTTGTTTTGGTCCAAGGAACCTGCTCCAGGCTGTTGGACACCCAGGGGTTGGTGTGGCAGCACAGGGGAGGAGAGGGAGGAGCAGCCTCATTCCCAGCACTCCGTATCGATCCCGAATTTCCCAGCAGGGGATGTTGCCGTTGGAAGTGGCTGCTCCCGAGGTGAGTGAGAGTGGAAAAAAATATTTTTGGCTTTCCCCGTGAAAATAAAGCTGTTTTTTTTTTCTTTTCCTGCTCTTCCTGATTGTTCAGAACGCTCCTGAAATCCCGATTCCAGCCCCGAGNGTGTTTGGGATACCTTGGCAAAAGCTGGGTGTTTTTATACCCACTCCTGCCCGGGCAGGGCTGTGCAGGGATGAAATCCAGCCACACTGGGGGGGGGAAAAAACCCAAAAATCAGGATAAAAAACAATCCTGTGGGGGCAGGAGGGTGGTTTTGTGGGGTTGTTTTGGTCCAAGGAACCTGCTCCAGGCTGTTGGACACCCAGGGGTTGGTGTGGCAGCACAGGGGAGGAGAGGGAGGAGCAGCCTCATTCCCAGCACTCCGTATCGATCCCGAATTTCCCAGCAGGGGATGTTGCCGTTGGAAGTGGCTGCTCCCGAGGTGAGTGAGAGTGGAAAAAAATATTTTTGGCTTTCCCCGTGAAAATAAAGCCGTTTTTTTTTTTCTTTTCCTGCTCTTCCTGATTGTTCAGAACGCTCCTGAAATCCCGATTCCAGCCCCGAGGCTCGCAAAGGTGCTGAGGGATGTGGGACCCTGGAATGGTTTGGGTTGGAAGGGACCTTAAAATTCGTCCAGTTCCAGCCCTGGATGGAAAAGGAACCCCCCACAGCCCAGGGTGTGTGAGGTGGGTGAGCCCAGAGGATTCCTGGCTCTGGGGTGGAAAATATCCCTCTTTTTTTTTGCATGGATTTTCTCCTAAATTGGGCATTTTTCACCTTGACTCTCGGTGTGTACCAGGGTTGGTGTTCCTGGTGGATTCAGGTGGTTGGTTGGGAGTATAAACATCCAGAAAAAAAGGCAAACGCTGTTTGGGATCAGTGGTCCTGGGTGGAGGAGCAGGCCCAGGGATGTTCCAGGCACTGGGATGTTCCAGGGAATTTTGGTTGGGAACTTTGGGATGGAATGGAGCCTGTTTGGGGCTGGACTGAGTCCATTTGGAGCTGGATTGAACCTATCTGGGGTTGGATTGAACCTTTTTGGGGCTGGACTGAGCCAGTTTGGAGCTGGACTGAATCCATTTAGGGCTGGATTGAACCTATTTGGGGCTGGATTGAGCCAATTTGGGGCTGGATTGAACCGTTTTGGGGCTGGACTGGGCCCTTTTAGGGCTGGACTGAGCCCGTTTGGAGCTGGATTGAACCTATTTGGGGTTGGACTGAACCGTTTTGGGGCTGGATTGAACCCTTTTGGGGTTGGATTGAGCCCATTTGAAGCTGAATTGAGCCAATTTGGGGCTGGATTGAGCCCATTTGGGCNTGGATTGAGCCAATTTGGGGCTGGATTGAACCGTTTTGGGGCTGGACTGGGCCCTTTTAGGGCTGGACTGAGCCCGTTTGGAGCTGGATTGAACCTATTTGGGGTTGGACTGAACCGTTTTGGGGCTGGATTGAACCCTTTTGGGGTTGGATTGAGCCCATTTGAAGCTGAATTGAGCCAATTTGGGGCTGGATTGAGCCCATTTGGGCCTGGATTGGACCCATTTAGGGCTGGAAGGGAAGATTTTCCTCATATCTGGTAGAAAACCAGGAAAATTCTCTGGATCCTCTCAAGGCAAAGCCCCACTTGGCCACAGCTGAGCTCTGGGAGAAGATCCCAGTCCCCTCCCTTTCTTTTACATCCCCCTCCCCATTTTGCAGGCTCATGGCAAGATTTGATGATTTTAGAAATATAAACCTCCAAGGAAGCCCTGGGAGCTCTGGAATATTTTTGGATCTCCTCCAAACCTCCTGATGAGTGCTGTAAATGAGGAAAATGCTCATGTTTGGACATTTTGGACGTGCCCAAGGTGCGATGAGCCCCTGCCATGGGGCGAGAAATGCTTTTAGGTTTGATGGGTTAGGAGGCAAAGGGAAAGGCCCAGGGTTTGTTCCTGAACTCCAGCAAACTGGAACAGCCATTTCTGTGGGATTTTCCTACAAAAAGGAAAGGAAGAGAGGGGTTTTTTCCCCACAGGATTCAGCAAAACCTCCCAAAACACTCCGGGATTTCAGCTCATCCCTGACCTGCAGGGAAAGGAGAGGGAAGATGGGAACAAACCTTCCCTGGATGATCTGGAAGCTCATTTGGGGACTGTGGGAATGGGGCAGCTGATCCCAAATGGGGATTTTTGGGAATGTCGCCCTCCCTGCTGCTTCCTGCACATCCAGCATCGCCCCCTGGGAGTGATTTGGGGACCCTGGAGTTCGGGATACCTCTGGATTTGGCAGGAATCCCAGCTCCAGCGTGGATGGAGCTGTGCAGGGGGAACCAGTGCCTTCATTAATGTTCTCATTAAACTCTGGGTGATTGATCCAGGGAGCTGATCCAGGGAATTGATCCAGGTTTTCTGGATGGATTCAGGCACAGGGAGCCTGGAGTTTGGGATACCCCTGGTCTCTGTCAGGAATCCCAGCTCCAGCATGGATGGAGCTGTGCAGGAGGAATCAGTGCCTTCATTAATGTTATGATTTAATGCTGGATAATTGATCCAAGGAATTGATCCAGGGAATTGATC
>VZTH01012516.1:3401-16399 GCA_013397815.1 Aleadryas rufinucha | reverse complement strand
GGGAGTTCGGCCGGGCGGCTCCGCGCTCCCCCGGAGCCGGCTGCTGCGAGCCATTAGCGAGCTCAAAGTGCTGGCTCGGCACCATTTCCTTCTCCGGGCTGCCCTCCCTGCGTTCAAGCAACTATCCCGCTCATCCCAACGCATCCCGCGGCTGCAGGGCTGGGCTGGGATGGGTTCTGGAAGCGGTGAGTGACACCGAGAGCTTTGTGTCACGCCACGGAAAGGTGCGTTCCTTCCAAGGTCACCGCGCTAAGGGCCGGCACAGCCCGCGCTGCAGCCTGGAGGAGGAGGAAGGGTGGCACAGCACTTCCACACCGGGCCTCCAAAATCCTGAGGAGCATCCCTGGGCCGGTGGATCACCGAGCTGGGTGTGGGTGGATAACCAGAGGGATCCCAGGAGCTGGATCCTGGCGGGATGATGCATCAGCATCCCAAGCTCTGGCTTGTGCCACTGCTGGCTCAAAACTGCTGGCTCCCAGCAGTGCCACCGACTGCTAAAGCCATTTTTGTTGTTGTCACCCATCTCTTTTTGGCTGTTCCCATGAAAACAGAGTCTGGACCAAGCCAGAGTGTGGCCCTGAACAACTGATGAGCTGTGCCTTGCTCAGATGCAGTTTTCAGCCAGGGCTTGTGCATCATAATCTCATTTTGCACGGAACGGAGGAACTGAGGGATGCTCCAAAGGAAATGAGCACTATTAAACTCTTCTAAGTGGATTTCTTTGCAATTTAAGGAAAACTAAAGGTGAAAGGAAGCCCTAGCAAACCGACATGAGCATGCCTTCAATCTCCTGCAGAAAGGAAAGTTCTCTGCTCAAAAACATAGCCCAGCTTTGCTTCTGGAGCAATGACATCAATAAGCAAGGCCAGGCTGGACGGGGCTTGGAGCACCCTGGGATAGGGGAAGGTGTCCCTGTTCCCTCCCAACCCAAATAATTCTGAGATTCTCTGATTCCAATCACTTGTGTAGCAACACCCAAACCTTGAAATATCCCTGGCACTTGGCTGAAATGTCCTGGGGAACACTCCAGGGCAGCAGACATCTGGTACAGCCGTACCTTGTCATGTGCTATTGTTTATGTAACCCCTGTGATTTCATGTTCCGGAGCAGACAAGGTACATCTGTGACCCAGAACTTCCCCAGAAAAACCCCGGCAGATTTACAAGCAGCAAACCAAAAATGAACTGAGCTGACGTGAGCAGCTCCCTGTCAGCAGCAGGAGCAGCTTGAACTCAGGGCTGGGGTTGTGTTTTCTACCCCCTCCATACTTTGGTCTGTGTGGAGCAATTCATGGATTGCAACACTGGCCAGCAGGGATGGGCCCCTCCCTCCTGGCACCCAGCAGCAGCAAGTTAATCAAATAAAAATAAAAATAAACACATTTTCTGAGCCATTTTTGTGTATTCTGAGCAACCTGGGCTGGTGGGAGGTGTCCCTGCCCGTGGAAGAAACTTGGAATAAGATGGTTTTGAAGGTCCTTTCCAACCCAAACCGTTCCAGGAGTCTGTGATCTTTAGTGGGGATCACATCTGACAGTCTCTCCTAGTCAGTCTGGGATACAACAATTCCTGTGCTCTGGGATAAAAATGGGAAATTCGGGGGGTGGAGGTGAATTTTCATTTATTTTGCTTGCTCAGGTGAAGCCCAAACACATCCAGACAGGTGGAGGAGGCACGAGGAGGCTGTGTGACATTTCCAGGGGTGCTCCAACCCTCCTGCTCTGGAAGGGTGAGGAACCTGGCACAACACAGACCCTGCACAGCCTAAAACCCATCACCTGTGGTGTCCAGCCTGCTCTGCTGCCTGCACCCATCAGCTCCAGAGGCTCAGCTTGGACAAAATTCCATATCCTCAATCCAGCAGCCACTCCCTTGCTGCTGAGCAGCCAAAGTCTGCCTGCCTCAGCTTTTTTTCTGGAAAAAAAAAAATTGCTCCTTCTTCTTGAATCTGTTATTAATTCCTTTCTTTCCACGTTTGTCCCAGCTTTTGGGGGATCACAGAGGAATCACCACCACAGCCTGAAGCTCCAGCCTGGAAAAAGGGGGCTCTGCAAAGCACAAAGGGACAGAGCAGCCACTCCAGGGGATCTTGGGGCAGAGGAGGGAGGAGGAAACGACCTCAAAGTCCCAGCCTTGCTTGTACAAACACAAGGAGGTGGGATTAGGGAATCCTATGGGATTCAGGTGAACCCAGGGGGAAGTTTAGCTGAAAAGAACATAGAAAATAATATTCCCCTCTCCCTCACTGCTCCCTGTGAGCTGAGCTAAAGCAGGGCCACGTGGTTTCTCTGTTTTGGAGATCTACAGTATAAAAAATGCTATAACACCAAAGAAACCCAACCAAAATCAACTTTGAACTGCACATGACTTTCAGAAGTGAAAAGGAAGAGGTAGGGACTGAGCCCCTCAGAAATATTCATTTATTGAGCAGTGGCTGGTGACAGCTTTGAGGTGCCCTGCGTGAGTGGCAAGGGTGGCAGGGGCCACGAGGGCTGGGGAGATGTTAAGGACACGCTAAGGAGGATTTTGTGTTGCCCAAGCCTCATGAGATACAAACTCTCCCCGTTCCTGACCTTGGGAAAAATTGATTTGCCAACCTCTGGCTGTTTTTCTCTGTCTGGGCTGCAGCCTCTCCTGGGTAAAGTCTCTTTTTGTAGCTGTAATCAAGCCCTGACCATCCTGAGGTGCAATTCCATTTTCTGCACCTCTCCTGCCATCAGCTGAACAGCTCAGGTGAAATATCACACCCTTCATTCTTCAGGAGCACCATTAACCTGGGGAGTGTTGTTAGAATTGCAAATAGAGCTTGAAAATTAATTTAACACCTGGAGCAATACCCTTAAAACCCCTCATAATGAGCATTTGTTCTGAAGTTACTCCCCTGGCAAGGCTGAGCTCCCCCTGCACAAAGTGTTTGTGTGGAGCCACAGAATCACAGGATCATGGAATGGTTTGGGGTGGGAGGGACCTCAAAGTTCATCTCCCAGGGCAGGGACACCTTCCTGTGTGTGTTGTGACCTGTCCAACAGGGATCACATTCCCTTTCCTCCCCTCTGAGCTCCGCTCATCCCTCGGGCAGTGCCAGGAGCATCGATCCCCCTGCGCTGCTCTGGGAACGTGGCAGCAAACCAGGCCCAGGAGGTCGGTTCAGAGCCAGAAATTCCATCTCAAAGCAGTGTCCAGGCTTGTGCTGGGATAAATCCGTGGTGTTTGGGCTGGGGTCAGGGATGGCTGTGGGGTTCCTCCCTCTGGATGTGGGAATGATGTGTCCTTCCCTGGAGCAAGGCTGGCGCAGCCTGCCCCTGAGCGGTGGCTCCTGGGGCCAGCAGCACATTCCCAGTGTGGGATGTGATGTCCCAGGGGAAAACTGGGATGGTTTGTGAGGATCCAGGTGGACAGAGAGGGGCATCAAATGATCCAATCCCTTCTTTAACCCCCTGGCATTCAGCAGCTTCCAAACGGGCTCTGCCTGTCTTGTTCATCTCTAACAAAAAGCCAAGGGGGTTCTGGGGGGGGTTTGGGCTGGGTTTAAGAGTTAAACTCGACTTAACCTCCAGCAGAACCCTTGCTGCAGTGAAACCCAGCCCAATTCTCAGGGCCTGGCTGGCAGCTGGAGTGTCCCCTCTGAGGATGACACTTAGGATGTGACAAGGTTTTCACTCCCTCAGTGCCTTTTCTCCCCATCCTTTCCTCCCTGTGAGAGCACACCCATGAACTGCAGCGCTGTGTCAGCACATTTTTTTTATTTCTTGCCTTTCAGTCGTGTTAAAAAGCTGTCAGGGATGATCCACAACTTACTCATCCCTGCCCAGGACTTGGTTTTGGAGTACTGAAGGATTTGCCTGGCTCCTCAGCAACGCTGAGCTGCGGAGCTGCTTGCCAAGAGATGTTGTAGCTTGCTAAAAATGTACATGGTTCACAAAGGAAGAGGAGAAAGGGCTGGGAAGTGGATCTATAGGAGGCCATTAAATAGGAAATGCTGGCTCAGGAAGTCCCCAGCCTGCAAAATGTTGGAAAATCAGAGGCTGCACAGCCATTCACAGTCAGGTATTTTGGTAGAAATCAGATATTTTGCGGCCTCGCTGCTGTTTATTCATCATTTCCCACTCACTGTGAGGTGAGTGGTTAAATCCCGAGGAAAATCTGGGCCCTGGGTATTGTTTGCACTGGAAAATGGCTGGTGGGGAAAACAGGGAGGAAAATTATACAACCAAGTGTCATCGTGGGGTTGCATCAGCTGCAGCTGCTGAGCTCAGGGTCGGGCTCCAGCAGCACAGAGCTCCATGAAAATGCTCAGGTCGTGGCTCTCAGGTAGCTCTGAACAAGAATTCCTCAGTGAAACCAGTTTTTCCATGAAAACAGAGGGAAATCACAGCTGAAGGCTGCCACCCACTGCCATCCCCTCACCTCAGGATGAACAGGGTGAGGGTTTCCCGTGGGGGAACGTCCAGGGGATGTTTTCTCACTCCAAGCCTCACTGGGATGGGTTATCCTGGGTGGATATTTTAGAGAGGTCACGAGAGCCAGGGTGGGGAGATACAGAGGAGTCTGGCAGCACAGGAAGGTGGGCCAGGAACCCAACACAAACCCATCGATGGGGTTCTACCTTCTGCCAGAATTTGGTAGCACAGTTTTTACCTAAACCTAACAGGAAAAGTTATATTATGAGGGCTTTGTTGTTCTGGCTGATGTAAGACATTAAAAAATTGTCTTTATCTTAGTTCATGGTGACTTACAGGTCCTGCATCACCCCTGACTGAGGCAGTTTGGGCTCGGGTTTATAATGGATCATCATTTCCAAAGGGATCCTCAAGCAAGGCTCCACAGGGCTGGAACAGATCCTGGACAGATCCTGGTTCAATCCATGTGGAGCTCTGAGGTTTGGGATGTGGTTTGAAGGGAAACACACCCAGTTTGGTGTGGGAATAGATTTCAACTGGCACAGGGTGCCCAGAGTGGCTGTGGCTGCCCCTGGATCCCTGGAAGTGTCCAAGGCCAGGCTGGAGCACCCTGGGGTGGTGGAGGGTGTCACTTCCCATGGCAGGGGTGGCACTGGATGGGCTCCAAGCCCTTCCAACCCAAACCATTCCAGGATTCCATGGCTTTGGATGAAAATTCCGTGGTGCAGGAGCCAGCAGCCTGGTCCTTGGGGACATCCTTGGGGCCATCCCATCCCCGTGAAGCCGGGCAGGGATCAGCCTGGGATGGTCCCCCACAATTCTCCTGGTGACCATTTCCCCCAGGACAGGCAACAAACCCCACCTCAGCTCTGCCTGCATCAGCCTCTGGTGGGTCCCTCAGTGGTCACCCACCTGGGAATGCTCTCCTGGGATGCCTTCAGGACACGAATCCATGGAAAACCCCATGGGCACAGAGCTGGAGAGTGCTGACTCAGCAGGCAGTGCCGGTGCAGGGGCTGCTCTGAACCACGTGGCTCTGAAATAATTCACGGTGTGCTCCAGCCTGGGAGCTGTGTGGGGACTGAACACCTTCCCAAAGCTGGCAGGGTGGAAAGGGAATGCCAGGAGAGACAGGAGGGAGACCCTGCTGCATCCCACCCTTCACAGACATCAGAGGAACCTCTGCTGGCCAGGAGCAAATTGCTCTTCCTGCAAAGTTTTCCATGAAAACTCGTCCTTGGAAAAGGAATTCAAATGGTTTTTAGATCATTTCTTTTTTGCTTCCGAGTATTTTCTGGGGAAGGGAATAAATTCAAATTTTCCTGCATGGCAAAAGCTCCATTTCAGAGGATTTGGAGCAAATCCTGCCCCTGGTCTCAGTCTCTCTGCCTGATTTTGTCCTGCACCCCCAATTTCTCCCTCTCTCCATTTCCCAGCCACAATTCAGGGATCAGAATGATACCATTTCCCATCCTTATTATTTCTGGCTGCTGAGGACAAGGAGTTATTCAAGAGAAAGGAATCCATATGTTGTTTGTGTCCATCAAACAGGGCCTCATCCACTTTTGGGATTGTAAGAGCTCATAAAATGCTGTTTATAGTCTAGTATCATAACATTTAAAATTATAATAAAATACTAAACCTCTTGTAAAAAACTAACATCCTAGAAATATTAGTAGAAAACATTAATTATTTATCATTTCATATAAATAATAAACTCCTATTTTTGGCATTTTAATTGGAGATGTTCCCCATGGCTGCTTTAGGCACCCCTGAAGAAGCATCTATAATCCAATTTTTATGGGAATTATAGAATCTCTGCCTGATACCTCCACAGAATTCTGGAATTTCCAGGCTGTGTTCCCAAAAATCTGAGAGCTGTGGGATCCCATGAGCAGCTTTAGTGCTTTCCAGCACCTCCTGATCTCTGGAGCGTCCCCACATCTCTGGAGCTCTGGTAGAGCTGGATTAAAGGTTGGATTTGATGATCTCAGAGGGCTTTTCCCACCTGAATAATTCTGGGATTCTGGGAGAGGAGCAGCCACCCCTCTGAGTTGGGATGTTCACTATGGATAGGTTGCATCCTTTGCCACATCCCTCTTGTGCTGAGAGCCCTAACTCCCTTCCCAAGAGGAATTCCAGCCCCCTGAGCAGCGCTGAGGATGTGCTAAAACCCAAACCCAACCCCACCGGGCTGAGCCCCAACATCCCATTTCCATCCCAAAACCCGGGCGACAGCTCTGGGTACCAACCTCTCCACCCTACAACCCATCAGCTCCCTTTCCCACACACCCCCAGGGCTTCCACCATCTTTTTTCCAGCAAAGCGGGAGGGATTTGAGCAAATCCTGCCCCAAAACTGCGGCTCCGAGGGCGGCGGGAGGCCCCGGGATTAGGCTGCAGCGGGGATTACTTGGGTCAGCAATTAAACATTGGCGCTCACGCTGCCGGCAAGAGCCCGGCTCAAGGACAAACCCGGTGCCTCCTTAAGGGCTGCAGCCACTCCAAAATGCTGCATCCCTCGGCCGGAGCGCTCCTGGGATCGCAAACAAGGCGGCTGGGGCACGGCCGGCTAAATTTAGAGGCACCGGGGTTGCCGTCACGCCGCCTGTGCCGCCGGAATCGCTCCGTGCGCCGCTTTTATGGGATTTATTTTTTATTTTCCCCTCAGGGAAGGCTATGACTAAGAGAAATCCACAGATGGAGGGATGGCGGAAGATGGAGGCCCTGGTCCGGCTGCAAAAGGAGAATAAAGTGGCGAGTTTGCAGACCTGAGGGTCTGCCCAAAATATTCCTCACCCTCCTCCTCCTCCTCCTCCTCTTTTTCCCTCTCCTCCTTCCTCCTCCTCTCCCATAAACAGGACCGTAGCAATGACAGGCACAAATCCAGCAGCCAGACGGGGAATACGGGCTGGATTCCAGCCGTGGGGATGCCGAGGGGGGGATAAACACCTACCTGGAGCCGTGGGGAACGGGAGGCTCCTCCGGCCGCCCCGGCACCGCCGTCCCCTCCCGGAGCCCCCTCCCGGGGCCGCCTCAGCAGCGCCGGAGCCGAGGCAGCGATGGCTGCATTTACCTACGGATTTTAGCTCTTTTTTTTGGCCCGAAATAGGATTTTTATAGGGAATGCAGCTCCGTGTTTGCCTGGGTATAACAGAGCGGGGGGGGTTGAAGGTCGGCTTCCCGGCGGATTGGCAGGGAAAGGCTGGGATCAGCATTGGATGGCAGCGTTTATGTGCTGACATCTCCACCAATCCCCCTCCTGCGGGAGGTCCAGCTCCGGCCACAGAGAGCTACACTTATTATTTTAGCCTGAAAATCCCCTTCTTTTCATTCCGTATGCCCGCGTAGAGAAAAAAAGGGTTGTCAGGGCTCCCAGATAGCCCTAAAAGCACGAGCCCCTATTTTGGGGTGCAAGAAGTGTCCGTGTCCCTGCCGGGGACCGCGGAACCGGCGCAGCCCGGGGTTATCCAACACTCCATGCCCAGGTGTACATTCCCAAATCCCAGCACCTCGCCTTCCCCACCCGGCCAAGCAGTTTCGGGCGCAACCCCTTCCCTCAGCCCTATTACATAACCGGCTGGAAAACGGGGAATTCGCCGTATCCCAGGATGAGAGCGTGCCTTCCCCAATTACTCAGCACAAACGGGCCGTAAACAACATCCCCGATTTGCTCGCGTTCCCTCTCGCCGCCTTTCCGTGGGCTCCGGGGAGCTTTTCCTTACCTGGCTGCTCGGCCCCGTGCATCCTGCGGCTGCCGGGGGCTGCGGGGAGCGGTGGCGAGCGCGGCCGTGTCCCGCACGGTGCCGCTTCTCCGCCCGGCATCGGCGGCGGGGCCGGCTCCCGGCCCGGCTGGGGCGCTGCTGCCGCCGCTGCCTGGGAACTGCGTGCCGCTCCCGGGTTATTTTTGGGATCACAGACACTCAGGGAAGGATGGGGATGGAGGCAGACATATCACATCGTCTAAAATGTGGCCTGGAGTGGGATCTGGAGTCTGCAGCGCAAACCTCAGCAAGGTGGCTTTTTTTTTTTCTTTCCCTTGATTTTCATTTCCTTCCCTCGAATTTTTTTTCTTTCCCTGGATTTTTCTTTCTTTCCCTTGATTTTTTTTTTTGTTTCCCTCGATTTTTTTCCTTTCTCTCGATTTTTTTCCTTTCTCTCGATTTTTTTTCTTTCCCTTAATTTTTTTCTTTCCCTTGATTTTTTTCTTTCCCTCGATTTTTTTCTTTCCCTTGATTTCTTTTTCTTTCCCTCGATTTTTTTTCTTTCCCTTGATTTTTATTTTCTTTCCCTCGATTTTTTTTTTCTTTCCCTGGATTCTTTTTTCTTTTTCTTGATTTTTTTTCCTCCTGGAGAATGCTAAACGCTGCTGGATGGACTCGGCAGGGATGTGACCTGTCCAAGCTTTGCAGCCTCGGGAATGGGGCTGATCCAGGCACACCTGGGGCACTTCCCTGGGTACCAGGCAGACAAGCACTTAGTGATGCTGTAAACACATAACTGGAGTCACGGAATCATGGAATCATTTGGACTGGAAAAGCCCTCTCGGATCATGGAGTCCAGCCATTCCCAGCACTGCCAAGGCCACCGTTGCCCCATGTCCCCAAGTGCCACATCCACATGGCTTTGGAATCCCTGCGGGGATGGGGACTCAGCACTGCCCTGGGCAGCTGTGCCAGGGCTGGACAGCCCTTTCCGTGGAGAATTTTTCCCAAATATCCAATCTAAACCTCCCCTGGTGCAACCTGAGGCCGTTTCCTTTCGCTTGCCGTTCCAGCAGGGGCTGAGGTCAGGCTGTGGGATGGGGACGTGTCCCCTGTGCCCTCCCAGCTCCCCCGACAGCACTCGGAGCAAGCCAAGCCTTTGATCCCAGCTGGATTTTGGCTCATGTTCCTCTGCTTTCTGACCTCCCAACTTTTGTTTTCAGACTGAGTTCCTTTTCTAGCTTGCGTAGATGTTTTTCCTCCCCGGATTTCTCTGCCCCTGCCCCCGCAGCTGCCCGCAGGTAACACATCCCTGCTCGGCCTCCGGATTGTCACGACCCTAAACCGCGACATCCCCCCCGCCAGCTGGGGCTCTCCCACCTCCCAGGCAGCAGCTTCCCTGCTTATCACCCTGTTTTCCCACTCTCCTAATCATTCCCGAGGCTCTGCTCGCTCCAAACACGGAGTGCCCCGAGCTGCTATTCGGGAATGAAAGCAAAAAGCAAACTGGTGGCACTGGGAGGAGGCACTGCAGCTCCGGGAGTTTAATTCCCGATTCCAGCCGCACGAGATGGATTAACCGGGGCACAGGACACAGCCAGAGCCTCCCTGTCCTAATGATCCCCGGGATTTTATCAGGGAGAAGTTAAAAAGGAAATTAAAACCACTTTATGTGCAATGGGGTGGAATGAGATGGGCTGTCCCAACCCAAACCAGTCTGGGATTCTGGGATTCTGGGATAAGGATGGGAGGGCAGGAGCAGATGGATTTATCCAATCTGGCTTTTTAAGGGGTTTTTGGGTATTAACCCAGTGTTTTGGGTTTTGTCAACTAAAGGACACAAAGAGCTGCATTGTGTCCAAGCCCACAACCTGAGGGGTTTTCCATGTCCAAGGAAGGATGCTCCAATTCCTCTTCTTCCCTCCTCCTCCTCCTCAGCTCCTACAAAGAAACCCCAGGTCAGCACTGCCCTGCTGCCTTGGCGAGGTGGAACTCACACAGACTCTGCCAGCAACGGGATCAGCAGGAGAAAAAATCTTTATTTACATCTGGAGAGCAGTAACACAGCTGCAGCGATTCACCGGGAGGAAACTCCGGGAAAAAAACTCCGGGAAGAGAACTCGGCGTGACATTCCAGGGGGGAGAGCCTCCTCCCTCCACACAGTATCTCGGGTCAGTACAAAATTGCTGTGGCTTTACAAAAGGTTTGGGATTCACAGTAAAATAGCACAGGGGAGCACGGCAGGGGGGCAGCGAGGGACGGGACCCCATCCCTGCTGGAATTTGGTCTCGGAAAATGCCACGAGTCCGGTAGAAAAATCCATCCCGAGGGCTGGATTCATGCACAGCCACGGGGTTGTACATCTAATATCGGGCTCAAAGCCTGGAAAAGGCATCTGCAGACCCTGTCCTGCCTCTGGGCTGCGTGGAAATCTCTCTTCAGGAGGAATTTTGCAGGAGGGAAGGACGGGACACGAGGACAGGGCAAGGCAAAGCAGGGATCAGCCCCTCTGCCCGGCACTCAGCTGCTTTCACAGCCTAGAAAAAACCCCAAAATCTCCTCCCCTCCTGCCCCAAGCTGCTCCAAAGAAAGCAGCACACAGGTTTTGGCTATTTGTGGATTTGTGTCTAAAACCAGCCCAGACCTTCATCCCAGGGTCATGGGAAAATCCCAAATCTTTCTGAAATAGGATTTCATTGCTGCCTGGCAGATTTGCGGCCTCCCAGCGCGGGGGCATGGAAAGGCCTCCTGGGGCAGCAGTGAGACCTGGCAATCCCTCTGCTCCCACTTGGAAAATTCCCACTCAGAGCGGGGTGGGAGCACTCTGGCTTCTCCCCCAGCAGGGGAGGAGCAGGTGGGATGTGGGCAGTGATCCTGCTCTGGCTCCATCTGGGAGAGCACCAGGATGAAGCGAACTTCAGGGGATCCTTGGTCAGCACGAGGGATAAATAAACCCAGGCAGGTGCTAGAATTTCCCACATGGATAAAATCCCTAAAAAGTCCTGTCATTCCCCTTTCCCTGCCGTGGGCCACTCTCCAAGCACAGGTAAACCCAGGGACATCCAGCAGCAGAAAGGTGCCCAGGCTGCTCTGGGAGGTGCCAGGCAGTGCCAGGCTCCTGCCCTCCTGGGAGAAGCAGCATTCCCTGTGGATCCAGCAGCACAATTCCCAAAAGGCCATCCTAAAATCCAGCGCTTTTTTTTTCTTCAGTTTGTTTTTAAACCTTTACAAACACACATCTTGCTTTGATTTTTCCTTAAATACATAGTTTATAAAATAAGGCAACTCGAGGAGACGAGGGGAACGCCCCCATTGCTCGGGTACTGCATCCTACAAAAAGAGGCTGACAGCACTTCCAGTTGAGAAAAGCCCGGCCCCAACACAATCCAAGGATGCTGTAAATCGTGGGAAAACACCTGGGCAAGGCCCTGGATGCATCCCAAGGAAGGGGAGATCTCTGGGATTTCATGGGGAGGGAGTCACTTTGCTGGGGTCACACAGCAGGAACAGCTGAAGGGACCCCTGGCCAGGGGACCTCGGGGACAAAGGCAGCACAGAAGATGGAATGAGCTGATTTCTCCCCAAAACCTCAGCACACGTGGAGATAAATCTTTGGGAGAAACTCTTAGGACATCACTATCTCGTAGTATTAAAAGCTATAAACCAGGAAAGCACAAGGGAGTGCAGCTCATCCCCAGCCCAGATCCTGCTCAGCCTCACAGCATTCCATAAAAACCTGTACAGCAGCTTCTGATAACAGGGAATTCACCTCTCCCTATGGAAGGAGTACAAGGGAGTGCTCCACCCCCAATGTTTTCCCTCTTTCCTGTGTATTAATGCTGGAAATGTGATCCTCACATCTCTCAGCTTTGTCGTACACACATTTCCCACGTCGCTCCCAAAATTCCCACTGGCTTAAGTGTTGCTTTCTAGAGCTTTATTTCTTTGAGAAATCCATGGAATAGAAAATAATTTATAGAAAAAACCCTCAGCCTAGAGAGTCCTCAGCAGTAAACGGTCCTGTGGAGCAACAGGATGGCACATGTAGGCTCAGACAGGGATTGGGGGCTGGAAAGGGGTGGCAAGGACACCATGGCAAAGCTGTGTAAACCTGGAATGACCGTTGTCCTGGTCAGCATCACCAATCTGGGATGGACCACGGGCAGGAATAGCCCCAAAAGAGGGAAAAAGCCCCTTATTCCAGCAGACTTGACCTTCTAAACAAAGATCTGATCCTGGCTCTAACTGGTATCCACCAACGTCACCCAGTTTGTGATCACCTCACCCCAGCACAGCCCTGGCACTGCTCTGGGAGCCAAATCCATGATGGAATGAAATCCTGGTCCTTGGCACAAGCTGTTTAGTGCTCCTCGTCTGAGAGAACGGGTGGGATCTTGCTGGACAGCAGGGCGTACACGTAGGGCCAGATCTTGTTGGTCTCTGTGCCAGAGAAGGAGTGAAGGATGCCCCTGCTCCTGGAAGAGAGGTGGGAGAAGTCAGGACCAGCCCATTCCGAGGACAGTGGTGTCCACAGGCAGCTTGGGCAGGGCTTGGAGCAGCCTGGGATAGTGGAAGGTGTCCCTGCCCGTGGCAGGGGGTGGAATGGGATGGGATTTAAGGTCCCTTCAACACAAACCATTCTGGGATTCTGGGATTCTCCCTCGCCCTCTGCAAGGGCAATTTTGGCCCCCCATGTGCTTAAAAACACTTTGAGCAGGGGATTTGCCACCCTACAGCAATCCATCATTCCCAAACTGGCCAGGGAACAACTGCCCCACAGTGCAGGGGAAAACAATCCCACAGTACAGGGGACAACAGTCCCACAGTGCAGGGGACAATCCCACAGTACAGGGGACGACAATCCGCCAGCGCAGGGGACAGCAGTCCCACCGTGC
>VZTH01012515.1:256372-721039 GCA_013397815.1 Aleadryas rufinucha | reverse complement strand
GATTTTTTGTTCTCACATCCTAGCAACAACCTAAATCTTCCAGTCGCGAATACACCCCTTTCCCCTCGTTGCTATCCAGCCCTCAGATGGCCGCCTTAAGCGTACACACCAAATTAGCGCTTGGCCCAAGGCGCGCTCGCCCCTCGCTCGCCCCGGGCCCCCCCCATCAGTTGCGGGCCGGCGGGGGCAGCCGGAGGGCTTGGGGCTCTCGGCGCTGCACTTCGCCACCTTCTCGCCAGCCCTGTAAACGTGCCGGGGGGTTGTTTTGCAACAGTTTGGAGGCGACTGCAAGTTGCATTCGCCGTTATGTGGCAGGAGATGAGTCAGGGCCTGCCAGCCCCGGGGGGGGTGAGGAACGAACTCCCCGACTGCGCCCCGCGATGTGCCACCCTCTGCCCTGGGGTGCTCCTGCCTCGGCCCCATTTGTCCGGCCCCACCGACCCAAACCCTGTCGCTCCCCCCTGACGGCAGCAGCGAGCCTTTCCCGGAGGGTACGGCTGCGGGGACAGGGCTCCAAGGCAGAAGCTGAGTGACTTCTGGCGGGGAGGGCGCACCCCAGCGCGCATCCGCTCTCCCGGCTTGGTCCCGCAGCTGCCCCGCGGAGCGCCCCGAGCTTTGGGCGCTGCGCGGGTTTTTCCCTTGCGCTGGAGGCGCCCTGCCTGGGATGGGCCGGTCGGGGCGGCGGGTCCCGCTCCCCTCCTCACCGCCGCCCCTCCGAGGACAATTCCGCGGAGAGGAGTTGATTTGGCAAACTTTCGCGGTGGGCGCTGGCAGCGCTGTTGGGCCCCTGCTCCGTCCCAACTCCCCCCGGCCCTAACAATGCGCGCTTTGCTGCGCGAGAAAGCCCCGTCGTCGGCGTGGGGGGAGCAAGGGGACGCGGCCGGTGGGTACCAGCACTCCGCGCAGCCCATCGCTGCCAGGGGTGTCCAGAAATGAGACAGGTACACCGAATTCGGGATATCGTCCCTTACTTTAGTGAGGGACTCTTAATTATTTATTTGATTTTTGACAAACCAACTAAATCCTCTTGTGTCGTCTTCTCGGCAAAGCCCCTTTCTGCTCCCTCGCAGGATGCTCCCCCAGATGCCCGGGGCAGGAGCCACCGCGTCGCAGCGGTGCGGGTCGCCGGTGCTGTCTCGGGGGTGCCCGGGGCCCCGGCACCCCGCCCGCTCAGCCGGGCCTTCAGCGGGGCACAGACACCCGGGGCAGCGCAGCCCCACACCTGCAACGGGTGGGGGTTTTGTTCGTTTGCAAGAGCCCACTCGAGGAAGTACTGAAAACACAGACCTAATCACTAAAATTACCCGAAAAAGAAATCCAAATTTAGTGACTCGCCCTGCCTGCAGCCGTGGGAAGCGGTTGATGAATCCCTGTTGACCTTTGAGCTTTTTCTCCTCGAGTGGGTACAAAAATCTTGATTTTTTTTTTTTTCCCCCTAGCTTTCCCGGCTTGTTTGTTTGTTTTACAACTTTACTTTTCCCCGCTGAGATCACCTGATGGGGGGAGCACCGAGCCCACTGGATGCTGCCCGTGGGAGTGCGGGAGCAGAGGGGGCGCAGCGGGGAGCGGGGCTCGCCAGGGCTCTCCTGACCGGCAGCCGCGGCATCGCGGCGTGCCAGGGGTTAACTGTGCCCGCTCCGGGGCTCTGCGCGGGGCAGGGATGAAACTGCGCGACTTCCCCCAAATGCCTTCAAGAGGAGAGCGAGTCCCGCAGCCCCGGGACCCAGCGGGCCGGGCCGGGCCGGGCCGGGCCGGGCCGGGGGCGGCCCCGGCGGCCGCCACTCCCCCGCAATGAGCTCATTTCCATGTCTGCGCCTCCCGCAACTGTGAGAAAATCCGCCGGGACATCCCGCGTGCCGATGCTGCCTGGGCTGCCCCGGTCGCCCTGGTGACAGAGCCTGGGGGGAACTACGTAAATAAAATAAACCAAAACTTTTCCCGGAGCCGGCACATCGCAGGGAGAGGGGGATAACCCCACGCCCCCGTGTCTTTTCGTGGGGCCGGACCGCCTGAACACCCGCCTGGAGCCGTGCGCGGGGTGGGGGCAGGGAGGGGCTGGTGCAAAAGTGCCCAGGGACAGTCCGGGAGGGGGAAGGGAGCGCTGAACAGCCCCACACTTATCAATAACAAGATGTATAAATATCAAAGTGAAGGAGCCCGAGTAAGTCTTTCTAGAAGCGCGGAGGAAGCTTAAGCAGCTTTCTTTAATGGTGATTTGTAGCTCTGTAAGGGGCACGGATAGCAAATACCCTGCAGGTGCATGTTGTAACACTGCCATCCGGACTTTAATGTAGATTACTCTCCAACTCGTTTGATCGGTCCTTTGAAACCCTTTACAATTGCCTGTGACGAACCGCCAGTCTCAGGTTTTTTTTTCTTTGAATAATGCCTTAAGGGTAAGTCCTCGGGGCTTTTAAAGATCTCCAGCACATTTGAAAAAAAAAAAACAAAAACCCACGTTAGGATTTTACTTTAGAGCATGGGTCCATGTCTCTCAATTTGGGGCTGTTAACAGGCATCTTTAAAATCATTAATCATCTAATAACCATCAACTTTGGAAGAGAGATACGGGAATCTTCTAAAGACCTCCAAACATTTCTGTGGCATTTGGGAACATACTGGTTAAAATTTAGGAGGCACACAGGCCATCCCTCCTGCTGAAGCCCTGGAGCTGGTGGGTCTCCGGTGTTTATGGACTCTCAGCTGGGTAAATCTGTGCTGAAGGTCTTTTCCCTGGCCATCGAGAACCCCCCGGGGTGGGTTTGGAGAGCAAATCCGAAGGGTGATTCAGGGGAGAAGCCCGGCCGGGGGGCCTCCCTGCTCCTCCCTGAATGTCCCGCATCCCGATCCTGCTCTGGGACCCATGACCCTCCTGTGGTGGTGCCATCTAGTAAAGAGTGAGCGCTTTTTGAGGGAGTTAAAAAAAAAAAAAAGCCTCGAAGACACAATAAATCCCTCAGATGTTTCCACTCTCACAGCAAATAACGTTTAACCTTTAATATTTATTCGTTACTATTAATTCAAAAAAATAATTACTGAACTTTTGGCCCTTCAACTTCCACAAGCGGCGCTTTGTTTCTCTAAAATAAACTTGGGAGAAGCGATCCCTCCGTATCAAACTAGGGATTTGAATTAAAGGCCCATTTGGGACACTTGAGACTACAAAGGGTTACACATAAATAAATGCCACATTTGCCTATTGCAAAAGTTTTCTCTGTCCTTTCTCAGTCACAACAGGGGAGGAAAAAGCTGTCGTTTATTATCTAGTGCTGGGCAGGAGCAGCCCCTCCAGAATGTGCTCTTAGATTGGGCCGGCAGAAGAGGGACTCTTTTTTTTCCCCCCCTCAACAGCAGCTCCTTTTGTTCTCCAGATCTCTTTCCCAATTTCAAGCTTCACTTGCAGATCCTAAGTTTGTTTGTTAATGACGCTATTACCATCTGGCTCGTCCTACTTTCCAAAAGATATAAATCTCCCCAGTTTCATTGCCTACATTATCATCTAAGTGCCACCATAGCTGGAAGAAAAATATGCTTTCAAGGTTGCAAATTCTCTTGCAGGGAGCAAGTTCCCCGGGCGCGGGGCTGCCGCCCGCCCCGCCGGGCTGCGGTCCGCTTGGGAGGGATGCGGCCAAATGGATTTCACCTTGCAGCGACGCTGGAAGAGGGGGAGACGGCCCCATTTAAGTTTGCCACCAGAAACTTAAGTGAATCTCCCCCCTGCCCCCCGCCCCCCATCCCTCTTGGCCCCTTTTGTGGCTGTTTAATGCATCTGGCTACTTTGAACCGTTATCTTCCGCGGGGAGAGGAACGCCTGCCCGCCCGGCGGGGCGAGGGCAGGATGGGTCCTGCTCCTGGCAGGCTCCTGTTTGCCCTCACCCAGCGTGAACCCCCGTCTCTCTGACATAAGTACATATTCCATACGTGTGAATAAACCTTTCCCACAGGCGTCGTACAGTAAAGGGAAGAAAAGTTTGAGCTCCTCTTAGTGCAAAGCGGTTGCAGATTTGTGTGCGTTTAAGCATAAAGGGACGGGGGGAGGGCGAGAAGAGATGGGGGAGGGAGTTGGGTCGGTTTGTGTATGGGCTCCACAATGACTCTATTTATTCGCTGCAACCAGCCTGGGCAGATTGAATAGGCGAGAGAGAGACACTCAGCCTTCCCAACGCGTGGGCTTTGTGGGATCCAGTCCCCACTAGCAGATTTTGACTGCTAATTTCCCATCTCAGGGGTCTCCTGCGAGGAGACGCGGCCGTGCCCATCAACCACGGCTCCCCCAAACACTGTCCGAGTTTCTAGTCCTTAACCTCTCCACGTACAAGTTCAGCGTCAGGAGAAGTTTAATAATTTATAGTTTTTTACTGGAACTCCGGCAATGTTTCTGAAAAAAAAAAAAAAAAAAAAAAAAGAAAGAAAAGAAAAGCTAAATATTTTATTTGACTATATGTATATGCATACACACAATATTGTCAAGCGAGGGAAAAGATGCTCCTTTAGTATGGGAAAGAAACCCAGGGATTTTTTTTCCCGAGTGATCTGATTGTTATAAATAATTACGGATGAAAAGAAAACTCACTTATTATGCACTTCTAATACTGTGACTGCACAAGAGAGAAAGGGGGCCAAACCAGTGATTAATTAATATCGCACTGGCGTAGCTATTTTCTCGCGAAAGGCCTTTCCCCCCTCGCTGCTGCCGAGTTATCATTCCAGCTCGAGTCATGTGCAGCCAGGAAGGGATCTTGTTTATAAATTTATATGACGACCTTTTCTTTGTGTGTGCTCTAAAGTTGATATGGACAAATTGCAGAGGTATACAATTTAAGTAGATGCACTTTTAATCACCGATCATTAAAATGGTTATGTTAAATATACTCAATTACATGCATGACTTCACCCTAACAGTACTTTCTATTCTCCCAGCTGCTCACGTATTCCTTAACTATAGTCAGCAGAAGAAACTCGATTATGCTGAATCCATACATTTCTATGGATTTCATCAGCCTAATTAATGCTTCAGTGTGGTCCATGTGTCTGAATGGTCCCTTTGCTATTACTTGGGTAAGGAGGCAGTGCTGGAATGCAGAGGGTCTTTCTTTCAAAGATACCCATGGGGGTCACTCTAGGACTCTAATGGCAAAGGTAGCAAGTGTTAAATAGCAGAAACATGCAGAGAAAGGGAAGGCAGAGATGTAAAAGGGACATTGATACTGTAGGTATGCCCAACAGGTCAGTGATGATAATTAAAACGCTTAAAGAAGAAAAGGTAAATGGAAAGCTTCCACAACTCGCAGCATGCCTGGTTAAAAGCAAACGAACGAGCGCAAAGAAATGCACCTCGCTGATCCTGATGGGGAAAAAAAAAAAGTTGACAGCAGATTTTTAGACTAAATAACTACTGGGGTAGCCTCTTCTGTGAGCACCGCGTTTGAATGCCCCGTCCCTTCTCTAATTTTCTCGTTGTCGAAATGCAAAGTGTCAGGGAGAGGATGCCCGGCCGGGCAGAGCGGGCGCTCCCACGCTGCCGGTCCTGGCACCACCGGGGCTTCCTGCAGTCCCCCGTCACTGCAGATGCACGGGGAGCTGGGGGAAGGAGCTCTCCCCCTCCTCTCCCCAGCTTTCTTCCAAAACGAAGAAGCTATTAAAATGAAGGGGATGTTGCAGCCTTAGGGGAAACAGCCAATGGCTGCTTTTATAACACATCTTCCCATCTTAGCGTTTAGCGGGATATAAAAGGCACGCGTCCTGCTATTCCAGCAACATTTTAATCGACAAGAAATGCAGCTAGATTTTTTTTTTCTGTTTTGTTCCCACCTGTTGTAGTAGAAGACCATCTGATCACGTCTTTCTCTGGCTGTTGGGAGACGTGTGAGAAAATCAGAACTCTTTCTTGTCACCCCCTGCACTGCCAAAAAGGTGGTGTTGGAGTCTGCATCTCTTCCCTGTTTCTCCACCAAGCAATCGACAGCTCAATTGTCCTAACTTTGAGTCGGTGTCTCGCTTCAGCCTTCATCCTTCAAGTGGAGAGAGAAAGCAGGGAAGATTTCAGATCTATAACCAAATTATAACCTAGGAACTTTATGCTTGTCATGCTAATTTAATGACTTTTATAGTAAGTGTAGACTTTCTGTCTTTTGAAATTAGCTCTTCAAAACGCTTTGTGTAATGACAGGCACTAGACATAAGAGACAAATGCACAAGCAATAGTGGGATAATAATCTGGCAAACACTGCACCATTTAGTATTAAAATGGAGAACAAAGTGTGTTAAATTTCAGCATAGACGTACATCACTGTCTGATGCCATTGGTGAACACCTGGGCTCCAGAGTGACCTGAGAGAGGGGTGTCCTTCAACAACCGCCGTGCCTGGCTTCACCTGGAAAATGAGCAAATACCAGATGTGGAGTACAAAATAGTCTTCCACCTAATGCCAAGTCCCTTTGCTTTCTGCTGGTGTTCACACGTGCCTGCGTGCTGTAAACAGCCCGATTTCAACAGGCTGGTTCTGCTGGGCCCGGCCTCCTGTTCGGTTCCCAGCGGGAGGGGTGTGGGAGGGTGTGCACGCTGCGCTCGCAATGCAGGGCTCTGAACGTATACATTCCCTCCCTCCTCAAGAGCGTTTCTGTGCTCCCATGCTATGAGTGGTCCAGAAGTCTGTCCAAGAGATGGTCTTGATAACAAAGGGAGGAGTAAACCCAAAGCTATAGGTGTATTGCAATCTGGGCGACTCACTCATTGCCTATAATTGTAAATAAGGTAAGTTCACACGACGATCGAGTAACGAGGGAACAAGAGCCCCATTTTAATCAGGTGGTTATCTCTCCTTGGTGGAGATCAGAGCTCCATCGCTCCTGGCCTTCTCATTGTGCCCCCCTGCTGGAAATGACAGCTCCTTCAGAAATAACCAACTTGGTCCCTGGATGGGATTTCAGCTCTTTTGCGCTACACATGTACCAATTGTCATTTTACAGCTGCAGCAAAACCCCTAAATTATATAAGTATATAAACTCGGCCTCATTAAATCCCCCCTTTTGGATAGCTTCAAGGTTGGAGAGTATATTACTGTAAGCCGGAGAAGACTTAAATTATATCTGAATGGGGATTGAAACGTAGTGGCACTTAGGCACACTTCTTGTCTCAGCTACAGAGGTTTCATTTTCCCCCTTTAGAGTCTTATAATATTATAAATGCAACAGTTTCCTTATGTCAAATCAAACTGTCTGAAATCCTGTTTCTTGATTCAGCCTCCTGAGCCTTTTTTGGTGTGGACAAAACCACTAAGATATGATCAAACACCATAGCCTGGCCAAAGGGGAATTTATCATTCATCTGAAGAGAGCTTCCTAATTTGACACTAAAGCCCTTCCCTTCCAGAAAGCATCTGAACATTCTGTGTGAGTTGTTTTCCTGCTGTGCGGGTAAATCGGGGGGTGCAGAGGGACAGGGGGCCGAGGGCAGTGGTTACCCCGCGGCTTAGAGCACACCCAGCCCACGGGTTGGTTTTTCCACCCAAGCCGATGTAAAAATAACCATTCCGGTGAGAGCCCCGTGCCCACGGGAGCTGCCGCTGCCGCCCCCGCTGCCGCCCAGGGACAAAGCCGGGCCGAGGGCTCTGCCTGGGGCCCTCCCCGTCCCTCGTCCCCTTGTGGGGCACCCCGGAACGGCTGCGCTGAGCCCCCTTTTGGGCAGCGCTGCCAGCTCCAGGAGAGGGGCACGGCCGCTGCGGAGATCGTCCTGCAGAGCCCCGCGCCAAGCCCCCCAGAGCTGGGTTTGTCGAGAGGGGGTCGCCTTGCCCCCTTCTCCAGCCCTCGCAAGAGGGTCAGTGGTTTAACCAGGCGTCACCAGGACTTCGTTTTATCCCCGGTCCACTGAAGCGTGTGGCTTTTAGTGACTGATGGCCGCTGTGTCTGTACGCGGCACAGTTGCTCTCACGGTGCGTGCTCCAGATGGGCACGTCCCGCAGGCTCGGGGCGGGGGGGCACGGCCGCTTTGGAAAGGCCACCGAGACACTGAGATTTGTTCTGGGTCAACCCTCCCCTAACGCCAAAGTTGGGAAACAACTTTCGCAGCGTGTGTCGGGAAGGGAGGGAGCGGCAGTGGAGCGGCAGCGGGTGCCGCGGTGCGGGGCGCCGGCACTCGGGGCTGCCGAGGCCGGGGGCCACCGTGGCTGGGGGCTGTCCCCCCGCCCGCCCCGGCGCGTCGCCCCCGTCCCTCTTCCTCCCCGAGCCCCGGACGCGCAGACAGCACGTTTCCAAACTTTGAAATGCCAAATCACGTTATTGCTGTGGCAGGAGGCTGCTTTCGTATCTGTGACAGCTGAGTTTTCCCCATCGATTATGTGACACTGCAGTTCATTTACACAGCTCAAAAGCTTAAAGACACTGGAGGAGCCCCCGGTTTAACCCGAAATCCTAACAGAAAGTGAATCAACTTTCTGGCCAGTGTTTAAACTGATAGATCAAAACTTAATTTGGAGAGACAGAAAGGGAGAGAAACGACAGCACGGATTTATCTTGCCCGGCGTCCTTCGCTGAAACTTTAGAAACTGCGGCGTGGAAAATCCAGGGCCGAGATGCTAATGAGAAGCAGCGCTTTGGGTGTTCAGGGATGTTATAGATTTCAGAACGCAGATTACAGCACCTGACTTTTTGTGCGAGTGCGTGAAATAGGTGCGTGGCCCGAGGCTGCCCGCGGCTGCCGGGTGGCACCGGGCTCCGGGGCGTTCCTGCCCGCGGGGTCGGGCAGAAGTTCCCGGTTGGGCAGGCGCCTCCCAGTCTCGCCCATCCGGAGCGCCCCAGCCCGCCACCGGCCGGCAGGGAGGGCTTGGGGAAGAGGGGCGTGCTGGGAGGGTGGCATTTTCCTCTCTCCCATGGGGACGGGATCGTCCCCCTTGTGCTGCCGGGTCGTTCCCTGGGCTTCTTTCAGTGGGGGCTTTCCAGGAACCAGCCCAGCGCCCGATCCCTGCCGCTCCCTCCCCCGTCCGAGGTTTCATTACTTGCTGTTAGTGCCTGGAAACAATAAAGGATGTGGGACTGGGCTTTTATTGATTATTTGTCACCCTGTATTTGTCAGTTTCAATAACTTTTCCTGAAGTTTTACTTACGGGCACTTGAGCTTTCGGATTAGGCCAGCTCTGCGGATTGCAGTGAGGGGTAATTATCCGCTGGCCTGCTTCCCTGCAGCCGGAGAGAAAAGAGCATTAACGTATAGAATGGGCAGGATCCGGCCTGAGCCCCCCCTAAAGCGCTGCCCTGGCGAGAGGCGGGAGCAGCCAGNCGGGAGCGGCAGCGGAGCCGCGCCGGGGGCTGCGGGGACCTGTGGAAAGCGGGCGGGGCAGCGGCCCCCGCCTCTCTCGCAGCCTTTTCAGAGAGGGGGGTCAAACCTTCCTCGAGAGAAAAGACCTTATCCCTGGCCATCTTCCTCCTCTTATAAGTTTCCTACATCTCCCAAGCGCTGCCCGCTGCTCCAAACACGTTCCAGCCATACACGTTGTAAGCACGCTAAAGGCGAGCATCATCGTTCCGCGGGCTGGCAGGGTGCCTATCGTGGCGAGTATAGCGTTTGATGTGCTGTATCTCATGCCACTGCAAGCTAAGAGACAAGCGAACACAGAGTGCCCAGTTACATGGGATTTAATTACAGCGGAATGCATTCTCCATGCTGATTAGAAGCAAAATCAATCGGGGGCTTATTTGCCACAATGAACCAATAAAAACCCAATTTATTAAAGCAATAATCTCAGCCCCAAATGGTCTAAATATTATTGTTTCAGTGGCATTGAGGGAATTCGTAGTGAAAGTGTTACACAGAGAACACCAGGGAGTCCTACTCCATGAATTCAGTAAGAGTTTCTAACCCCGTTCCGGGAGCCCACTTACTGGCTCAGAGATCTTGGAAGCAGGAGGCCAAGTTCCCCCATTTCAGGTCCAGGTGTCTGGGTTGCTGTAGTACCTACAAGGCAAGATGCTCTGTGGTCTGCAGCTGTCTGTGCTGAGGCAAACATGGTATGCAGCTTCCCACTAGCTCTTAAGGATTTCCTGGTTTTCAGTGATTTATATGTGAAATTCCTAGAGGAGGGTAGGCCACACAAAGATCCCCAAGTTATAGCCTGACATAAAAGCCTTGTGATATTGTTAGAAAAACACCACACAACGTGCCAAAAAGTTGTCTGGTAGGGATGAGGGAGAAAGGGATTCCCTCAGGAGGGTGCTGAGCACCAGGCTGGGGCACATGGGGAGAATGGGGGACTGTAGTGCCCTGTCATCCCCTCTCCCACATGAAACCAGTCCCATGCCATGCCACCCTGCAGTTTGCAGGCTGCTCCCCCAGGCACTCGGTGGGAGGCTGGCAGGGTGTGGGACAGGCAGCGCTGGTGGGCCAGGTCACCCTGGGAACTGAGGGGTCCACCAGAGCTTAAAGTCTGTGACTCAGGAGATGCTGATTTTGCTTTACAGCTTTCTGTAACTCCAGTCATCTCTGTCCCAAACCGGAGAGGACCTCATTTCCTGCTCAGTGCTGTGCCAACCACAAGGTCTTTTCATAAGGCTGCCAGGGGTGCCTGGCTGCGGGAAGGACAGTCAGTGTTTGTCACCAGGGAATGAGCTGGCATCATAGCTCTAATCTGAGTCAACAACCTGGCTAGCCCTGAGCATGACTTCATAAATCATGGTATCTAATTGAAAGGCACATGCTTATATATACAGTGTTGTTCAAAAAGAAAGCAAAAAAATAAAATAAAATTCAACAAACACTTCTTTTCTTCCCACTAGACTATTAATCAGTCACCTGATTGTTTCAATTTACATTATTTCATGCAGAGAAAAAAAGAGAAAGCATAAAAACATCTTGTATAGCCATAGCAAAAACACAAATGAAAAAAATTAATCTCTTAATGAGAGTCTCAGCCTTTTTCTAACACATCCTTAATAACAGGAAAACAATCTTTAAGTGTTTTTAATTTAAATTGTTTTCATGTTTAATTCACTCTTGCTAAATAATATTATCATGTGTCTATGTATCTATTTAGCATTGAGGCATATGATATTTCAAAGCAATTGAATCAGTTTTGAAAGGAGAAAAAGTCCTGTACCATGCCTGCATTCACTTTTTTTTAATGTTAGGTAACACACGCACACTGGACTGCCTTTTTCTCATCCTTCCAGCAGAAATGAAAAATAAATCTGGAACAAAAGATCAGTTATGTTCTTTTTGCTTCCCACACCCCAACCTCCTGCTTTATTTTTATATCCATAGGGTCTGTGTGATCTCCTCCCGTGAGAGGCAACTCAGCAGCTCAGTCCCCTCTGCCATCTCAGCACTGCCAGTGGAGAAGCCCAGGAGGAGCAGAGCAGTGGCTGAGCAGCAATTTGAATATCCATATTTAACTCTTCAGACAACAGAAGATACTTCAGAACCATGTGTGAGACAAAATGCCATTAAAGTTTCAATCATTAAACCTCTGTTTAGCTGTACTCCAGAAATGAGCAGTTCATAACAAGCGGGGAATACTGATTGACAGTTTGCCATCAGGAGCCCTTAAGTAGGATTTTTCCAGCTATAATGCAGTGTACTCTTCAGTGCTCCTTTTTGCAAGATGCTATTTCAAGTAGAGGAGCATGAGGAAAATTTACATAAAAGCTTTGTATGTAATATGTGATTGCTCTGAAATTAAGAAGCACCAGTTTTCCCCTTATTGTTTTGGAAATGAAGAGTGCACTTTGTTTTCTTGTTTACTTAGCGTGCTCTGTGATCCCTTGATGTGTTTCAAGTGTTTTCTGTCAGCATCACGAGACCTTGCTTACCTGCTAAATTTTATGTGTGAAGTGATTAGTGTTCAAAGTGCCTGAAAAAACCAGCACTAACAATGTCTGACAACTTTTGGGGTTTTTTTTTGCTTTTTCCTCTTAAATAATATTTCATGGTACATTAAATAGGTTATGCAGTCTCTTCTGAGAGACCAAAGCAATGTATTGCTGCATACTTAATGTTTCACCAAGCAGATAGTTTTTAAAAGGAAAAAAAGACGAAGACAGCATAGAATCCTTTCCCTGAGCCTTTTCTCAGATTCTTCTCAATTCAATAAGGAATGGTAGTAATTTGGAGCAAGATACAGAAAGAAAAATAAATATTATTTCACAATAAACCTCTTAGTGTGTCACTTGTGATCACCAGCAGATACTAGAAATGCTTCTCGTTAAATCCACTGAGCATTATTTTTTCAGAAGTTGAAATGTTTTTAGCCAAAGTGTTTTCTCGATGTTCACATCGGATGTACCAGTTAGAGCACGAGCAGCCCAAGAGAGAAGCAAACAATTAAAACTTTTACGTATTTGATTCTTGATAGACATCCCTACGAGGTAGGTTTTAACATTTTTTTTTCTTCTTAATTTTTTGTCTTTTTTTTTTTTTTTTTTTTTTGTAAGAAGGATAAGCTTGGAGTGCCCAGTCACCGTGGTAACTGCCAGAAAAATTCTCCTGAAGTTTGAAGAGGTCAGCTAACGGGGTCAACAACTCTGGCCTCTCTCTGAGCTGGGCCTGGCAGGCTCCATCCTGCGGTTGGGGTGTTAGCGCAGGCTGAGCCCTGGGAGGTGGACCATTCCAGCTCTGATATAAATTTTTTGAGTCAGTTCACGGCCTGGACTCTCCAGGTGGCCTCCAAAATCGATTGTGACCTTGTGACCCTGTCTAACGGAGGCATAGCATCCAACCTAAGTAAGGATTTAGCCAGGAACGACAGCTTTCCACTGAGTGTTATTGGGGACAGTACAAACAGTTTGGGAAGCAAGGAGGTAGGTATGAGGAGTAGAGGCCATTAAAAGCATATTAAAAAACAATTTTAAAAATCCTTTTTAGTTGAAAGTTTTTATTTGCAGGAACTGTTCCTTAAATAAACCCTTTTGGCAACTATTTTTTCCTTCCATGACAACATTGTATCAAGTACCTCAGTTCATTAATGTATGAAATACTGGCACTTTGCGTATTCCAAACCAAACTAATATTTTATCTACCTTTGGATTTTGAATTTGTAAATGAAGCTAACTGACATGTGTTAAACTAGATGTCTGTGAAGTGTTTTTTTCCTTAATATTATACAGACTAGGAGACTGCTTATTAAAGTGGGCTATTTATTTTAGGTAGTAATTTCCCTAATTTGTGCATTCTTTTTAGATTCAAAAGTCTCTTAATCCCTGTAATCTATTTTTAAACTGAGAAATTAGGTAACAATCAGAATGGTGTGGAATGAAAGTGTGAGAGTTTCACAGAGTTTTCCTTTACTGGTTTGCAGTACAAATAGAAAAGGCACAGAACTGATTAAGTATTTTTATAGGAAAAAAATATGATCATGCTAAGATTGTATTCATAGAAAATACTATATCTTTTTCCTTCAAGATTTTAAGCAACTATGTGGGGGAGGGAGAGGCTGTTGCAGAGTTTTGTTGTTGAATATAGAAACTTGCCCTCCTGAGCAAGTGGATTTGCTCTTGTGTTTCATTCCCACCGCTACAAAACCTCGTGCATTGCTCACATGAGTAATTGGTAGTTGTCAGATGAGTAAGTGGAACTACACTGAGGAGCAAAGTCCAGTCTGTGAGCTGGAAAGTGCTATCAGACTTTAAGTGACTTTAAAACTGCTCTGAAGGAAGAAAATTGCTTTAATATTTGTTCCCAGTCTTAGAAAAATAGTGCAGTAAGAACCTTGCCCAAACACTCCCCGTGCTTGGCAGGGCCTGGCTCTGACATTTTTCTTCCCAGCCCCTTCCCTGTTGAGCAGTTCCCCCGAGGTTGGAGGACCTGAACAGAGACAGGGCCATAAAATACAGTTCAGGAAGAGCATCTGAGCTGTGCTAAACATCATTGTACTGCTGAGAAGTCCCACAGGTCACAACAGCAACATCTAACTTTTACTTGTGGTAACACCTTACTCTGCAGGAAGTCCCCCAAAATCCATGGATATCTGTTGGCTAAGGTCCTGCCTCTTACAGAGTCGTCAAAATCTGCTCCAGTGGGAGCAGGTTTGAAAACCAGAAGGAGTAAGAAATGGGGCTGAATTTTGCCATAAAATAATTTAAGGCACCCACACCTGAACATTCAGATATCCATAGTGGCACTATTTAATTCTACCCTGAATACTAATAATAGTTTGGTTTTGGTGGGGATTTTTAACAGAGCTCTGCTGAAAAGAATTTATTCCCATTAGGAAACATGTTGATTCAGGGGAGTGCCTTCTGTGACTGAGTTTGGGAGGATGGAGCCTAAAGCCCTCAGTGAGAACCAGAATATTTGCTTGTTTTTCAGAAGAAAAAATTAAAAATAGGACTCTGAATAGCTGGAAGGTGAATCTTCAGTATTTTCAAAAGCATCTGTGGAATTTTTAACAGATTTTTTAAAAAACATATATCTGCTTTGTAATGTCAGCATTCAGGGACCAAGTTCTACTTGACAAACAGGTGATCACTTCTGAAAACAGATAGAACTATTCCACTGGAACTTTTGGACCAGAATTGCCCCACATTTGGCCTAAATCCTCCAGCTTGGAATGAGGAATTCTTAGCAGAGGGAACAACAAGGAGATCTCAAGAACTTAGACTTGCTGTGAATTCTTTAGCATTGACTTCTGTAGATCCTATTGAATTTATAATCAGCTGCAAATCTACAAAGTCACTTGGAACAGGTCCTGGTCTTGCATGTTTTGTACCTCTTCACGTTATTCAGTTCATCCACATCCAAGGATGTGGAGTGCCTAGAGGTGCCTATGTTAGCAGTAGCTGCAGTGAGGCAATTCTTCTTCTTCCCCATCAGTGCAGTGAAGTGCTCACTCAGCTTCATTTGGCTTCTTGTAAAACTCTCTGAAGTGCAGGCTCTTTGAGTTTCAACAGAGGGATGAATGTGAATGGGCTTAACGCAGGCTTAGAGATAAACCAGCAGAATCACCAAAGTCTGTGGTGGTTCCCAGCCCCTGCCCTGTGGACCACAGATGGTCCATGAGGCCTTTGCAAGTTCACTGCAGCTGGTCTGTGGAATTGTTTTAAATAATAATGTTCATAGTCTTCAGTTAAGATTTTTATGAGACGAGTGTGTGGCTGTCTACAAGAAAATCTGAGTTCTGAGGGTAATCTGCTACCTGAAAGCTCAGAGGATGTTTGCTGTACAGGAATATGTCTCAGCCCATGGGCCATGACGTGTTGGGAGGTATTTTGTTAATGTTTTCAAATTAAACACATGCCCAGTAAAATGAATGTATTTTATTACTCATGAAAACAAGCAAAACAGCAAAAAAATCCACTTCAAAATAAAACAAAGAAAATAAAAGTAATAAGTGGACAGTGAAGCCTCAACCTAGGTCGTGTTTGACCGTGTCCAAACCTCACATTCCCAGTGCTCTGCAGAGACAGAGAAGCTCTGCCTTAGAGAGCAGCACATTGCCACAGCCTGGATCAGGGCTGGCAAAGGTCTCTGGGTTCTGGAGGAAGCAGGGAGGGCAAATGAACACAGGGACTTACAGGTGTGCTGGCAAAAGGTCCTAAACAAGTGCTGCGCTTCCGTCTGCTTTTACTTCTTCCTCTCTGCCTTGAGAGTGTGTGGCTGGTGTCCAGAGGAAAAGTCAAACTCATTCTGATGCTTTTTCCTATTCTGGGTGGACTAATTCAGAGAAAACACTTATGGCAGCCTTTGTGGAAGGGTTACAATATAGGTTGATACTTTAGGAAGTTCTTAATCCTTCCTTGCCTACGGGGCTGCTGTTTATAGACTTGCTATTGTCTCATCTTTTATAAGGATGTTTCCTTACATTAAGGTTCCAAGAGCAACCAGACTTTGCCATTGTTCACAGCTATTTCTGTTTGTGGCTTAATGCACATCTAGTATTCTGTTTATGCTTTCACTGCTCTCCTACGCAGCAGACTGTACCTACACACCAGCTTAGGTGACATCACTCTCAAAGCATTCATTTCTTGGTTCTTTTTTTTTCCCTTGGTTTGTCTGTGCATCTTGATTTTGCATTAGCCTAGTTTATTATAGGTAACATGATAAAGTACATGGAACTTTATGCATTTAGTTGGTCATTTCATGTTCAGTTCTTGTTTGATAAACTTGCTTATAGAAAAGCTTTTATGTGGTTTTCTTTATAAAAACAAAACCCATCTTACTATGTAAGAAGAATGAACTCAGCCATGAGCAGAAAAAATTGAAACATAGATAATTCTGAATGTATAAAATTTAGCTTGAACAGTGGTTTTATTACTGGATTTTTTTAATTGTTATTGCTATTCATAAAGACATCCATTGTTTTCTGCTTTGATTTATGTCCAGATCAGCCCCCTTCAGAACCCCATTTCTGGCAATCTCAGCAACACGTGGGGGCCTGGCAGCTTCTGCAGACATTGCCATCTTCCCTCACTGCTGCTTCTTCTGTGCTGTTCCACCAGCTCCACAGCCTGTCATTCCTCAGGAGCCCTTAATGATGATGGCCTTTCCTCCATCATCTGCTCCATGGCCCTTGCAGAACCAGGTGCTTTTGTCAAAGATTTCAAACCAGTTTAGAAATAGATACTGAAATAAAGGCAGGTGATGTGGCGGTGGGGTGACGTTGTGTCACTGCCTTCCTGTCCTGCATGGGAAGGTTACAGACCTTCTCCAGAGCTCAGCGCTATGGCCATACAATGAGAATAATAACAACATCTTTGCAAAGTGCTTTTATGTCCCGATGATTTGATGCAAATTAAAAGCTACATAGGTTTTGTCAAACCTAACCCTACCCAGCATTTCACCTTCTCCACTGCCCTCTCAGCTGCTCAAGATTTGCCAATAAGCTTTTTAGAGTCATTGCTTTTGCATCATGCCTTGCAAAAAAGTGACATTTGGGCTTTTAAACCACCCTTGTGTCATAACATACTTAGCAGCACTAATATATCCTTTTTCCACATGCATCCTAGCTTTGCTGAAAAAACAAACCAAGGCTGAAGAAACTACAAACAGCCTGATGATGCAGGGTGTGGAGAGCCCAGCAACCTTTGTGTGCTCAAGGCACAGCTTTATCCCAGCCATCAGTGGGACAGCACACATGGAAATGTGTGATCTATTCCTTCCCGAGCCCCAGTGATGCCTTGCTTTGCAGTTCCTCTTGCTGGTGAGTCGCTCTTTTAATTTCCAGTTATGTAACCCATCTCATTTTGTGAATATGTGAGTTTAACAGCTGTCAGTGTCAGCAGCGCCTGCGAGGGGTGTGTGTGTCTTTTTTTTTTTTTTTTTTNTTTTTTTTTTTTTTTTGGCAAGCTGGCATTACTCATCAGTCTCATGGTAGTTTTGTTTGAAAAATGCTTGTGTTAGAAAAAGTGGATTTATCAGCTCAGCACTGTATGGTGCTAGCATGCAGCTCAACAAAAGACAAGTGCTCATTTCAGTAACGCTTGCAGCATTTCATGGGGCCCCCAAATAGGCTGAACAAGGCTTCTCTGGCAACTAACCCCAAGTACAGTGGGAAACTATTAAAGTGGCAGTGTCACTGCTTGGAAAAGGGATTTGGTTTTCTTCCATCATTTATTGATGCAGGTTAGGTTTTTTTTTAAATTTTTTTATTAAAGACTATGAATTGCATTAGAAATTTCTCTGAATATTGGAGAAAAAAGAGGCCTTACTGAAAATTTGTGCTCCTAGAAGTGATTTTTTTCTCTCATGCTTTCTTGGAGCGTAGATCAAACTGTCAGTCTACCCTTCCCAAAGTGGATCTGTTTTATGGGGAAAAATAAGATACTTGCAGCTTTTTCAAGTAATACTACAAAGTCAGTGGGGCTGCAGCCTTTCAAGGAGAACTCATTCTCTGTTCAAATCAGTTTATTTTCAGAATGATTTGCTGCACTTACACTTTCTTTTGTAGCTGCTCTTCCAGAATGCAAATACAACCTGGAGAGTTTTCTGTATTTAATTGAATGTGTCAGGTGGTTAAAATCATGTTTTAAAACCAGCATTACATACTGCAAATGTGTCAAACCCTTTGTTCACATTTATTTAAAACAAATGTATTTTTCAGTATTTATTTATTTATTCTCTCTGTTTACACTTCACACAGATGGTGAAGATAAACCAGTGGGTTTAATTTTTGCTGAAAAATTGTCTTTTACATTTTTAGGTTCTCATATCCTGGCAAGATGCTACAAACCCTACGTGACAAAGATCAGAGGGAAATACTTATTTGAAGAAACCTCTGTCATTAGCTGTGCTGTAAGTTTTATAAAAGGTTCCATTTCATAAAATGCAAATCCTGGACTAATTGTTCCTCTGCAAGCCTTAATGGTCTCTGAGCTGCATAGTTAATCTGCTATCTGCCTCTACTCATATATCCAGCAGAAGTTAGAGATGGGTAAAACACGTCTTCACACATCAATTACATCTATTTTAACTTTTCTTTTAACAGTTACCTGTGATTGTTTACCATAACTTGCATCCAGGCAAATGGATTTGGACTTGCACACTCTTAAGGCTGCACAACATCCAAACACATCCCTCAAGGGGACACCCACCCACAAAAATCTTTCCGTGGGTTCACCTCCCATGTGTGGGTGTGCTCCAGATGCAGCCGTGGCTGGGTGGGAGGAATGGGTGGATGCAATTCCTGTGTCATCTGCTGTTTCCCCTTGGAGAGAGGTGGCTGCACGGAGCTGTCTGCTCTCTGCAGGGACAGAGGGCCGTGGTTATCAGCTCCTCAGAGTTATGGAGGCCAGGAACACTAAAGCACTGCAGCACTGTTGTGCCTGCACACACACCATGCACCCCTGTACCTGCAGTGTCCTGCAGTGCCCTGCAGCATCCCATGGGCATGCACAAAGCAACCACCTCTGGATACCAGGATCTCACTGTCATCAACCGTCTGGCCTTCAAACACAGATGATGACAACACTGAGGTAGCAGGTGAGATATTTGCATTCAGCGTGGTGCTCAGAAAACCAGGCACTTGCTGCAGTGTTTCTTAGTGTGGACAAATTGGAGACCCTGGGTCTTTAGTCAGACCAGGCACAGGTCAGGGACTGAAATATTTGTCCCACACCTACCGCAGCAAAGTTGTGGTTGTTGACTTGAATGACAGGGAATAGAGGACTGGGATGTCTCAGCCCAAACTCCCTTAAGCCTTGGCTTGATGGGTGAGATCTTGAACACAGCCAGAGCCTAAGACATTAAAGGCTTTATAAAAGCAACAGTGCCAGTTTAAAATCAACCTCCTGCATTACCAGCAGCCCCAGCAGGTGTAACGTGATCCAGGTAGCCCAAGCCAGTGAGTAAACAAACTGCTGCTTTCTGAATGAGCTGCACCAGAGAAATGCTTCTAACTGGGAATTACAGTGGCTAATTGCACTGAGCTGTGCAAATGAACAGGCTCCTATGATTCTAATTCCTATTCTACACGGGTTTTCCCCTCTACATCCAAAATGAAGTAAGGAAAAAACTGTAGGGAAAAATTTCCCTGGTAAGCCTGTAAAGTTTAGTGGGATTGGGCCTGATCTAGCTGCTTGAACTTCAGTGGGGTCTGTTGCTGGGTTTCCCTAAGCTAGAGAAAACAATCCTGCTGCTTCCAAACTGCCAAGTCAGTCAGAGGAATTTAATATTGTCCCCAAAGAAGCTGCTTTGCTGCTCATCTGCTGGGTTCCCAGTTCCATTTCCAGTAAGCAGTATTAACTTAGGGGCTTTTTACTTGGCTACAACGTTGCCCATTTTTTTCTCCTTCAGCTCTAGCTCTTAAACCTTCAGAGAGCCTTGCTGTGCAGACCAGCTGAACAGAGGCTGAATGCACCATTTTAGATCCTCTCGGTGTTACTGCCTGGCTCCTTGGCTGGAGGAGTGCATAAAAGCAAAGAAGGTGCATCTGTCCAAGTACAGCCTGGATCTTGACAAATCCCATGGGCTTGGCAGGCTCTAAGACTCGCTATGGAGTCCTTGGAATGTGCAGACTGTGGGTACACCACACTGAGGACACAGCAGCCCAGCTCTGCTCCAGCGTTTCTGCCTCCCAGTCTGGGTCCCATCCTGCCCCAGAGAGCCTCTCCCCCCTCCTCTGCCCACGCTCCACTTATTCATGAGTTATGATAACATATAAGCAGCTTAGAGAATTCTTATCGGAATAAGTTGAACACAATGCAACATTTAACTCTTAATGACAGCCACCTCTGACTGTGAGTGACATGTTATAAATTATGTTTGAACTGGATTTTTTTTTTTTCTTCAGAGGCAGATATTCCCTCTGCCACCCAGTCAGCCCTGTAACGTTGCACTTGTGGCCTTAATCCCACTTGGATGTGTGCCCTGCTGCCTCCACTTTCCGTCACTTGGGTACTTTAGTATTCTTGAACAAGTGAACAATCTTTGTTTCTGTACCTTATTAGGCCAAAGACCATAGCAGCGAGCGATGGCATCAGCAGGCCCTGCAGGCAGGATTCTCTGCAGACACAGCCAACCTCCAACAAACCCCTTTTTATCCTCCTGTTTCTAGGAAGAATTATGATGGTGGTGCCCTGCTGTTGATCAGTCAAATCTGTGGTAGGCCTAGAGATAAGTCCTGTAAGTGTGGTGTACTGTAAAACAGCGGCTCCCATTCATTAGTAGCTTGTGTGTAATAAACCACCCAAAGGAAGGGGGTGGGGAGGGAGAGGGACGAGCAGCTGCAGTGTGCAGGAACAAACAACACAACTCATTCTTGGGAGCCAAAACTTTCTAATTTGCTGCTGGGCTGCTGGGAGCACTCAAATTCTTTCTGATAATACGCTCGTGCCCTCAGTGTCTCTCCTGGCGTTTCCCAAGTCCTGCTCTCTCGAGGTCCCTGAGTCTGGGATAGTTTCACTTTGAACCCAAAACACAGAGGAGAGTTGAGCGGGGAGGAGGGGAACACATCAGTGCCCAGTGTTTGCAGACTCCAGCATAAGAAAGCCATGGACTCCCAATCATTCTGCTGGGAATGGCTGGTGCACGGATCTGCTTGTGCAGTGAGTAAACAAAGCATCACATGGGCTGCAGAGCAAGCAGGAGACAGGGAGCAAACCCAGGGCTCTCTGGGCATGCAGGGGGACAGAGTGTCTCAGATGTGTTACTGATTTAGAGCCTGCTGGAATATTTAGGAACCTTTATCTCCCAAGAGGTAAAAACCTCAAACAAACCTCAAATGAGTAATACCTGAAAAATTATTTGGCTTAATCTAGTTTTTTTCATAAGTTCTGGTAAATCTTTATAGCTTGTAGGCATGTGAATTTAAATGGAGTCTGCTAAATACAATGTAAGATGTTGCATGTGTTGAGACATCAGTAGTTCCTAATATTTGCATAGCTGTGAACACATTGGTGCTTTTGGATCTCAGCCTTGGACCTTCCAGCTGCCTGTGGCACATTTCAGACCAGGATGTGAAATTATTGAGTGTTGCACAACTGCTCTCATAGACCAGGCCTTTGTGCTGATGTTTGTATTATCGCAGGAAAATGAAATTATTTTCAGATAGCTGCTGCTCTGGAGGAGTGCTGTACCCTCGCAGGAGATGACAGTGACTGCTTTTTCACAGGGATGTACCAGGCTGTGATGGTGCTTGGACTCTCTCCTAACATTTGTATAGACAAGGGCTACTTTAATGGCAAATTCAGGCTTGGGCCAAAATGCAAGCACTCTTTATGTAGACAAGGCAGAATTACAGATTTGAGGTTTTCCACTTTCCTGGAGGAGATCCATCTCTCTCCTCACTGGGAGGAGCTGTGCTGTGAGTTTTAAGCTCTGAAATGAGGGGGACTTCTGCTAGACTGCTGCTTGGTAAAGTTACCCGGTGGGTTGAGATGAAAACACCCTGCAGAGCATCCACAAAACAGTGTTAACTAAACCTGGGCACAAAATGGCTTTTTCATAGTACCATTTAGGTAATTCTGATTGTGGCATTTGCACATTTTTAACAAAGTCAAAGTAATTTGACATTTTGATTTTCCTTCCCCAGACTTAGATTGGTAGGTAGGTAAGTTGATAGCTTTATAACCAAAATTAGCTGCTCACTGCCCATTCCCAGCATAGAGCCTGACTTCACTACACTGTTTCCAGGATTTTCAACCAGAATTGCAACAAGGAGCATTTTATGGGAGTCTCTCCATGACTTTTCAAAGAAAATTGCAAAGGTAACACCTCTGGTAATTGCTGCACTGTGTAAGTAGATGAGAGAACCATCAATTGGAAAACTCCAGCACTGGTCAGACTGCCCTGCTCCCGGATAACTGGCAGCACACAGCAGGTACCTACCTGTGGTCCTGGTGTCAGCAGGTTTGAAGTTATAGATGAGACCAGCAAATTGAGTGAATGTTCTGGGTAGCTGTGAAATCAGGGGGTGGAGGATTTTTTTCAGAGGGTTTGAGCCCCATCTCCAGCACAAGCAAAGCCATGTAATCCTTTCTTTTGCAATTAGAGCTGAAAAATAGCCCCAGGCCAGAGCACTTGCACAAGGAGCAATTAGACAAGCTAGACACTGGGAAAGGCTAAAAATAGTAAATAATCTGCCTCCACAAAAATACCTTGAATCATTAGAAAAGGACATTTTATGAATTTCCTGGGAATCACTTAGTGCTTTAATATGTTCACAGTGTTCTGCCCGAAGGGGCTATATTCCAACTGCTGTTTGGCAGAGGTAAACATGAGTAACATGACTCTCTTCTTACACTTGAGACACTGAAAAAACCTGAATAAGTCCTGAGATTTTCATACCTAACCAATTGAAATTGGGGGAAATGAATGGCTTCATATTGAACTGCGAAAAAATATGCCCTACTGCTCTTCTAAGAGAAAAAGTCTAATAGTTTTGGGGTAAAAATTACTTATTTTTGGTTATTTTGAAAAAGAATGTATGAATCAATGATATTCATCCATTAACTGAATCCAAACTATCATAAAAAACTCTCCTTTTAGAAAGCATATTATTTGAAAAAAAAGATGACAACTGCTGACTTATTTTGCAGCACTCCTGAGCTGGATAAAATGTATAAACAAAAAAACCTAACCACAGCTGAATATTTTTAGTCCTTTGCAGGGACTACATATGAGGCTATTTAATTAAGAATGCCTTGAAAATGTTGATTTGACTGTTTCTGATTAAGCTTCTGATGCAGGCTTTGAAAACATAACAAAACAGACCTGAGGCTTGCCGGCAACCATCCTGAATCAGCTGTTTGCTAATACGTGTAAGAAAGGGTTTGCAGGTTGCTACAATGTTTTTGGAGGTTTTTTGCTGGTAACTTCTGTAATACTGTTTGAAAAATATTGTGAACATTAAATCGCTTTCTGTTCTGTCTTCTTTATTTACAGGAGATAATTCAAGGGGAGAAAAAAACCGGTATAAAACGAAATGGCAAATTGTGAGTGTCTGTGTGCACACCCGTGTGTGTCCTTGTAGCGCTGCTGGCTCTCGGGAGGAGTTTCAGTGGCAGATGAGAACGCAACTTTCAGTGCCTGTCCCTGTTTCTGCGCGGGGCCTCCCGTTTATTCCTGGAGCTGCTCGTCCCCATCCCAAGCAAGCGCAACGCGCTACTGCGCTGTCAGCACCCCCCCCAGCCTCGTGACAGGGATGCAACTCTGGAATTCCAGGAGCTCTTTCCCCACTGCTGACGTGGAGCAGCAGCGATTTTGGTGGTGCAGGGGCTGCGTGGGGCCGGAATGGCAGCGGGAGGCACCGCTGCTCCTGGGGCTCCCGCAGGAGCTGAGCGCCCGAAGGGTCTCTGCAGGAGTTCATCCACGTCTGTGCCGGACATCCAAACTGGGGGTGTTTGCTCCCCCAGCTGCTGGGTGTGGGGTGACTGGGGCTGGGGAAGGCAGCTCTGGATGCTGGAATTGCCGAGATCCAGCCCATCCCTTCGGCCCCGTGTGAAACTGCACATCCCTTCGGCCTGTGTGAAACCGCACAAAGTTTCTCCTAAATGTGAATTTAAAACGCTTTCCAACTTGACAGCCTCCTTTTAAATAAAAACATTTATGTTGAGCAAAAGGCATGTTTGCCTCTACAAATAAATGGAATTATAGTTCTAAGATCTGACTTAATCCTGAAGTTCTTAGACTGCACAGTAAGTAGAAAAGAAAGGGGATTGCTTGGAGGAGCAGGGGTTAGCAGGATCAGGCTCCATCTTACATCTTCTTGCTCATTTTCCTTCTGGCATTTAAAGTACCTTTCTCAGGACTACCACTGGCTGTTTATAACAAAGGCAAAGTAACTTCATATCTATTACCTAACTAAAAATAATGAAGGATGGTACAGAGAGTGCCCATCCAGCTTTCCTGCTGGAAAAATTTGGGGATTGCTAAACAAACAAAAAATGCTGTTCCTCCAAATATATTCTTATCCTAAAATCATGTCCTTTGAAATTAATTTCAGGACTTTTCTCTAATGCATTGTAATTCTTTGTTCTTCTTCTACACTGTTTTCTTTGTGAAAATGTATTTAAAATCTGCATTGAGGTTTTGAAGGGTTTGAGGGAAGATGTTTACAGAGTGATGATGCCATTTGTATTTGTTGTATTTCTGAAAATGGAATTTCTAATCCGACAACATTAAAATACTTTTGTATTATTTTTTTTTGTGGTTTCATGAAATTTGTGTATTTCCAGCTCTGATTTTGGTACCCATGGAGCCAGGCTAATTAGGAAAGCAGGATCATAAGTTTTATTGTTCCTCCATCCAAGTCAGTCTGTTCTATAACTCCACCTCCGGTCTTGGTACTCTCTGAATTAAAAGATTTGGATTTTTTTTCTGCTGAAGCCCTGAAGTACCTGTATGCCAGTTGGGAGATTTCATATTTGGGACAGTTAAAGCTGAAGGAAGCCTGGGCAAGAAGAGAGATTTGTTTAGTAGATGCATTCGAATGAGTCTCCAAAAAAGACTAAAATGAAGATGGAATGAAATTTATTGTGGCAAAGTTTCCTGTGTGGGCTGCAAAAAAATATCTACACAGAACTGGACCTGCAACTCCCTGTCCCCTTATCCCTCCCAGCACCTTCCTGTCCTTCCCTCTGTCCCACAGAACAAGGGGATGGCTTTCTGCCAGCTCAGCGGGGACCTGGCTGGGGCTGCCACCTGCTGCAGGCCCATGGAGACCCCAGGACACCCTCCAGGGCTGCTTGGGCTGACCCAGCTGGTGAGACCCCTCATTGCCATGGAGATGGGGTGGGCAGTGCTGCTCTGCAGCAGCCCACATCCTGCCTGATCCTTCCTGCCCACACGCCTGGGGTGGGCTTGGGCATACATCGCTTTTTTGAAACAAATTTATTGGCTGTGGTGCCTGGGTTTTGTGCACAAGGACAAACTGAGCCAGAAATCCAGGGGATTTCCAAGCTGAATCTCCACCCCGTTGCAGGGTCTGGCTCTTGCTGTAACTCTGAAGTGAAAGAAACAGTCTGTTGTTACAAAATAAAGCAGTGTTTTAATGTTTTGCCACTGAAAATTTTCAAAAGCAACGTTTAGATTTTTTTAAAAAAGGGGACTTTGTTTTTTCCTGATGAACATGTAGCATGAAACATTTTAGCCAGTTCCAGGTTGAACCCAGCTCACTTTATCTATTTAGATTCAAATTTAAACTAGTTTCTATTCAAAGTTTTTAAAGGGACACACACAACGTCATTCTTCAGCATGACATTTGAGTCTCACCCCCTGCCAGGAGGGATACCTTAACCTCCCTGTTACTGAAAAGACCAGAGACAGAAAAATAGCTTGGTTTTTTTTGTACATCCCTTCACATGGTCACTTGGTACTACTTGGAGTAAAGTGAGTTCATTGTAACTCCTCTGCTTTGTGTTTCACCTTCAGTTTGTATGGGACCTTCTGTAGCTGTACAGACATGGACATAGGGAAAATGGAAAAGCAATTTCTGTCTGCCCTCAGAAAAATCGCTATGTGGATTATAAGGGCTGCATGGACTGGACACAGGGAGACTAAGTGAATAAAAGATTGTTTTATAGGCGATTTTGGGGACCATCAGTTTATTAATGTCTCCCTAAAAAGAAATATTAAAAAGTCAAGCTAAACCATTGCTATTTGTCAGTGTAAATGTACTACAGACTGTTTTTGCAGAAAATCCTTTAAGCATAGCTGTGAAATTGATGTGAATAAATCAGAAGATATTTCTCACATAAGTTTTGAAAGCAAAAATCAAGGACAGTTTTTTATTTGTTTGTATGCTGATGGAAACAGACCACAGGTATGCAAAACAAATATATTATTAAAGTGCTCCCTACATATCTCCCTATCTTTCTCAAGCCATTCCAACCAAAAGCTTTTGTAAGCGTGTGGGGGCAGCACTGACCTTTTAATTCTGTTTATATGATGACTAGAAAAAAGAAATCCCTGGTCGAGGAGGGCCTGAACTCATAGGAGCTGCCTCAAGACCTTTTAAGCAACTTTAACTCAAGGCATTTCTGCAGGCAGCAGCTCTGGTGTGGCACCTGCGGGCTCATCCCTGCGCCAGGGGAGACACAGGGACACTGACACTTGTCCCTGGAGTCTTAGGAGATGGACAGTGCTCGGGTCCTGTGCCTGTGAGCAGGACCTTAGAGCTTATACGTGGCTCAAAATCTTGTCGGACAGTTTGGCTTGTGGCAGCACTGGAGCCCAGCACCGGGGCTGGAGGTTGGGCTGTGGTTCCTGGGGTGCTCTCAGCGGGTTGAGGTGTTGGGGGGTGCTCACTGGATCCAAAGCAACCTGTGGGGCTGCCCCAGGCTCAGGGCAGTGGTTCTAGGCTGGAAGCACCGAGGTTTGCAGGCTGGATGTTTTGGCAGCACTGTGTGGCACCAGCCACCCTCCCTCCAGCAGCCATCCCTGGCTGTGCTGTGCCCGGTGACCGGGACCCGGGGGAGAATCCCGGTGTGCCCCCCTGGCAGGGACACGCCCGGTGAGCCCGGCTCAGCACTGGGATGTTCGGTGGCCTGGCTGATCTCCAGCTCCCCTCACACTGGGGCAGCAGCTCGTCCAGCCCCACAGCCCCCACTGGTGTTTGAACTCACTCCCAGGTGCTTTTGTTCCCCAAAGCAGATTGAGTGTGAGCCTCTCGCCCAAGAGACATCTGCATCTGTGCTGCACACCCAGGCCCATGGAGGGTGAGGATGCAGAATTAATGTCCAGCAGCAAAGGAAAAGAGGGAAAGACAACGTTGCACCGGTGAGGTGAGGGATTGCAAGGCAGCCCATGGGCAGGCAGGAGTGGGGCCGTGTTGGTCCCTGTCCTTACCAGTCTAACAGCAGCTTTCAGCACATACATGATTTTTCTTCTTTCTTTTTTTCTTTAATTTTTTTTTTCTTAGACACTTGCTGCTACATCAGTGCACGAAGATACAGAGACACAACCCCTCCCCAGAGATGAGATCCTGTGTGGTGCTGAGCCACTGGACAGAGCCAGCCAGTGCCCACTGTTGCCATCAGTGCCGGGGGAATTAAGGGCATTTCACAGCTTTCAGGCACAGGAACAAATTGTAAACTGTAGTGTTGCATCCATGTGCGAACACACACACACACACAGACACACAGAATGCCGCCAGCAGCTGATGCTTCACACTAATCACTCTTATAAATGCCTCTAATTAGACTTATAAATACTTCTAACTTTCCAACAGGGAACAAAATGCCCAACAGGCTTAATGTAAACTGGGGAGGAAAAAAAAAAAAAAGCGTTAAAAAGATGAGTAAAAGCTGTTTTTAAAGCTGGCAAATCCCACACCAGCACTTCAGACCCCTAAATTGCAGAGCCCCACACCCCGGAGCCCCCCAGGCTGCGGGAGGAGGGGGAGCGCAGCGTGGGCAGAGCGGGGGGAGCGCCGGGGAGGGGCTGCAGCCCCCGGCCTTTGTAGCCGGAGGGGGAACATCGGGACCCTGCGGAGAGGGAACACAGAAACCCTCCCGGCGGCGAGAAATGGGCCCAGACAAAAGCCCGTTACATGGTTGCAAATCACCCCGCTGCTGTTATTTTATTTACCGCTGCCCGCGGGAGGATTGTTTGCTCTTGCAAAATTTTAAGCTTTTTTTCCCCCCCCTCCTTTTGCTTCCTTTTCCCCTCGTTGCTGCCAGCAGCGGTCCCTGGTCCCACAGTGCCGCGTACAGACCGAACCCACCTGCGCTCCCGGCCGGGGGGCTGCTGCTGAGCCTCCCACCATCCGTTTGGATGGAAAAATAAACCCTTTTCCCAGGAAACAGCCCATGGGCGGCTTATTTTGATGTCGGGGTGAGGAGCACAACCCAGCCAAGCCACCCTATATGTTTGTTGCTGACAGGCACAGGCTCTTGCTCGTCCATGGCGTTCCCTGCTGTGACAATAAAAACTTCCAGTGGTTATCGGAAAACTTTTTTCATTTATCTTTTTTCCAAAAGATCTCTACATTATTTTTCTGAGGGTGCAAGACAGAGGAACAAAGGCCTCTGGAGCATCACATTTCTTTCCTGGATGTTTGTTTGGGAGATAAATTTCCCTTTCAGTGGCTCTGCAGACCCAGGGAGCCCCACTCACCTTCCCCACCCTATTCAGGCAGGTGAAGCTTAGGACTTGCGTATTTTAACAACCACGGTGAACGTGAGTCCTTGGTAAAAACAACCTGTAGACTTTTATGCTTTGCGAGGGTACTAATATGGACAGGGATTTGCTGGTGGTTCCCTCACCTGCAGCTTTAGGGTCTGTAAAACGCTTTTTGCATGTTAGCTGCTGTGTGCATGAAATCACAGTCAGTGTGGGGAGGAAGGAAGGAAGGAAGGAAGGAAGGAAGGAAGGAAGGAAGGAAGGAAGGAAGGAGCTGTAGACGTGTTATTTGCGGTGATGTCTTTGCCGTGGGGAGGCACCGGGGGAGCCACAGCCAGGTCCTGCTGCCCCAGCCCCCTCTCAGCCTGAGGGGGGCTGAGCTCTCCCTCCCCTGACAGGTATTTACAAGGGGGTTGAACAGGTAATTAGCGCCCAATCCAGACTGCGGGAAACCCTCCTGGTCATCCCGCCCAGCACGGGCAGTGACGGGAGCGCTGATTTTCGACGGCTGATTGAGCCTGAACAAAGGCCCCAAACAGCACCGAGTGCCCGACTCGGGGACTGTAACTTTAGAGCCAATGGGCTCCTTTCCCATCAGTTTAAAGCAGTGTTATTTTTTTCCAAGCTGATAACATTTTAAACATATTGCAAAACGGAGTTTTCCTGGGAAGCAGGGAAACCCTTGAATTTGCTATAAAAGAAACTTCTGTGAATAAGGAAACCCGTTCTGTGAATTCACCTGTTGCCAGCCAAGGAGAAATGTTTGGTGTTTTATTTCAGTCGAGAATTTGGTACATATCTGGTGCTTTATCTAACCTCACTCTTTGAAAGTTTTGATGTTATGCTTGGCAGAGCCCTCGGGTTCAAGCTGCTTCATTATGCTGTGCTCTACAAGTTTTAACATTTTAGACTGATGGTATTGAGGGAATAACAATATAGCTTGAAATCCGCCCAGAATGGGCAAGGTGCATTTCATGTGGCCAATGAATTTTGAATTTTTTATCAGGAGTTTACTCAAGCACTTGATGCTATTGAAAAAAATAAACCCCACCACTTTTCTTCTGTAAGCAAAGTCTTAGAAATGAACACATCTTTAGCTATCAGGAGATAATTTCTGGTCATGACCAGCAACTACATCACCTGCATGTCTTTCTCTGCAGGTGCAGAAAGCCAAAAAACCCTGTGTTACCAGCCTCCAGCTGAGGAAATTTGCCATGGTGCTATTAGTATAAACCTTTTCCATATCCTCAGTGTTGGTTTAAACTCTATCATTTCAGTGCAGTTGTCCTGAAGTTTGAGCAATCCAGCTACTTCAGGTGAAGCACCTGAAGGGTGGAGGAGGTCAGGCAGAGCCATTTGCCTCACTGGAGGTTTGTGCCTCACACCCCCGTTTCTATCAAGCCTTGTCTCCCAGCCTTTCTTTTTTGACTTTATAGAGAGATGTCCTGCAGCAGAAGAATTTGATGTGGAATCTCAGCTCCTCAGTACCTGTTTCATGCCATTATTTACTTGAATCTACACCTGCAGTCCTGACCACTTTTTCAGCCCACTGCATTTAAGGAGGTCACTCCCAGGTGGGGTGAGGTGGGTGCTGGAACATGAGCCCATGCTTTGATCATTTATTCATTTGTTTTTTACAAATATGGGGTGTTGAACTGCAGCCTTTGGGGCTGCCCTTTGTCTCAGGTGGTGGCAGCTCTCAAGGAAGGTGCAACATCAGCTGGCTTATTCTTTTGTAAGGAGTGGGGTCTTGAAAGCCCACCCCAAACCCTTGTAAGATTTTCCCATGGCACCTGGGGCTCCTGCTTAGGGCAGCAGAAGGAAATTGGGGGTACAGGGCTCAGCCTGGGCACGTCATGGGCACACAGCACTGGGATCTTCCCGGGCCATGGCCTTTCCCAGTAAGGGCTGGGGCACAGCTTGTGGCTGGGCTTTAATGGAGACTTGGGGAATGTGGGAAAATGATGATCGGAGGGCAGTCTGGTTGCTGCCTCCAAAGGGAATTTCTGTGGTGATGTGGGTGAAAGCAACTTCCCTTTCTGGCTGTCTTAAGTAGGTGCTTTCTTGCCTCACTTGTGGTGTGGGGATCAGGCAACCTCACCACCCTGTGAGGCTCCTGTACACCCTCCTGCTGCATCTAAAAACACTTTGCACAAGAGGATGGGGGAGGATGATGGTTCTTGGTAACAGACCAGGGGTCATAGAGCCAGAGCTTGTGTCTTGGGGTTCATGTGTAAAGGATAGTGGTACCTGAGTGGATATTGAAAGGTTATCTGTTGTCTTTGAGCCAGGTACAGGGAGGGCAATTGCCACAGAAATCTCTTAGTGTTTCAGAGCTGTGTTTGGGGATACTCAAAGTGTGTTTTTAATTTAATCTAATCACCTTCTTTCTTACTCATACTGCCCTCACTCCTTCCTCTGGTCAGGATCATATCAAATGTAGCTGTTTTTCTTTTCGTCCAACAAGGAAGAAACTAAAGAGATAGAGTTAAGTACTGTGTACAAACAGCTTTTGGATCTTCATATATGTGGGACTTATCCTTAATATTTTCTGTGATGACTTTAATTATGACTAATGTGTTGCTATAACAGAATGCAGTTATAAGTGTGCAAAGAGTTCAGGAAATAGAAAAAACACTGAACTCACAGGAACGTTTTAAGTATCTTGCTGAAAGCTGCTGGACTTGGGCTCCCAGATCTCTCTCTGCAGAGCACACTTTAGCTTTGGATGTACCTTTAAAGACTTTAAACAGCTTGAGACTTGTAGTTTGCCACAGGAGCTTAGAGCAAATTCCTGTTTCTAGGTTTTAAACCCTGAGCTGGAGTACAAGAGCCCTGCTCAGGAAGGCAAGGAAAGGAGTTACAAGGTCATTTTTAACCACATGCATTCAGGTTGTGCTTTCAAAGTCAATTCTAAATTTAATTGAAAGCTGAGGGCAAGGGAGGAAGGGTAGCACTGATGTGCTGGCTTATTTTGAGGCGTATGAGGAGCTGTGCTGTTGAATGCTTGATGAGCTGCAAACTTAATAAAATGGCACTGGGCGAGTTGGCAGGGAGAGGGGCTGGGTGAGATGAAGGAGGAGTTTTGGGTGGAGTCCGCTGTTTTCTCAAGCTGATGGCAGCACTTGACCATGTGAACGATGGTGATGAAGTTGCCTGTTTGACCAAAACCTCCAAAAGAAATTTGTGGGGGATTTATTGTGCTGGCAAAGTGATGAATGAACAGAACCAACCAGATGTGGCTGTTTGAAAATGGAACTGGTAAAGGCAATAATTTCACTAATTTTTTGTGCAGCTTGAGTAAGGAAACTTCCCTCATCCATTTCTGAGATGCTCAAGAGATACATGAGGCGTAAGGAGGTGAGAAGGTGCTCAGCACCTTCACCCATGTTATGGATGGAGGTGCTGAGGAGTAGGGGAGTGCAGTGCTGTGTCTCACATCACCCACAGGCAAGGGGCAGCCTGGAAAAGTCCTCCTGCTCAGGATTTTTTTAGCAATAATAGCTGATACTGATCTGACAGAAGAGCATCTACTGAGGGAATAATGTTTATTGGTGATATCAGCAAGAATTCCCTCTGCTAGTTGTTTTATTCCAGAATAATAATCTCTTTGCAAAGTTTACCCCCCTTTGCCAGGCAATGCTTGTGTTCCTTCCAGACAGGTGCATCCAGACTGATCTCCCAAAGCCTGGAGCTCCTCTGCTCCCATCCATGCTGTGCTCAAGGAGGAGGTGCAACCAACATGAGATTTCCTCTTCTCTGGAACTGTGTCTTTTCCCTCTTAGTCTCACTCCTTGAATGAGGGAAGTAGTGTTACCTATGGTGGCTTTACTGGCTGACAAAAACTTGCATAACATTGTTGTAGAAAAAGATCAATATTATGGTCTTTTCCGCATGAATCTGTGGTTGCTTCAGCTGCCTCTCTGGGCTAATCCATGGCTGACCAGTGGACCACAATACAAAGCATTGCTCTACTGGAAGATGGAAGAGAAGTTGTTTAGAATTCTGATGAATAAGAACCTAAACCTGAAGAGAAGTACGTTTTATAGCACATGGCTGTCACTTTAAGCTCTTGATATTTTCAGCTGTCAGCTGTTACATTTATTAAGTTGCTCAAGGGTCTAGGAAATAATGTACTTGGGAGTGTGGTGAGATCAAATTTTCTTCACTGTAATTTTACCAACAAGTTTCCTGTTCTGTTATTTAAAAATGAGAAATAACTATGGAATTCATAAGGGATGTTTTCTAAGTCATAAGGTAAGTATTTTTAATCTGTGCATCACAGACATGCAGTTACTCTCCATTTGAGTGCAGTCTTTGCTTTTTTATTTCGGAAGTGCTCTCAACAACAACCACCACCCATCCCAAAAGCAGAGTGCAGTTTGCCTCCTGTAGTCTAAACTTTCTGAAAGCTGGTTCCCAAGTCAAATATGTTTTTGTTAATCTCATTATTTATGGAAGATAATTAGTCCTTTCACCTGCATTGCATATTAATTCCTCAGTCTATTGAAGAGGAGATTTACATGAGCTGTTAGTCATGTGTTGACCACTTGTACCATGTCTAGAACCAAATCATGGGGAATTAGCTGAAGTGCATCAGGCTTTTAAAGCACAGGTTTTTACACCAGAAATGAAATTGCATTGAGTTCAAAGATTTTGTGCTGGACGTTCTTAAACAGTGATAAAAAGGGTCAGGAGTGTGTTCTCTCCTGTTGTAACTCCTGCAATGTTTGGTTGGCATCTTCTTGCAAATCTTTTGCTTGTATATTTTTTTGTTTTGGAGTTTAACTGCAGTTCCTCCATTAACATTCTTGGTGCAGGTTTTTTTTTTTCCTCTTGTTTTCTTTCCTGTGTTACTTTCCCATTATAGATGTAAAACAAAGACTTAATATTCTAATTCAGCAATATAGAAAATTGCATTATATAGGTATTTAAGACTGCCAGGTTTTTTGCAGCTTTTGGTATCATCACTCTCCAAAATGAAAAATGCATTTGAAATAGGTATTTTGACTTGTCTATTATTGATCCAGCTGCTCTCATAACTGTGCCCTGGGAAAGTCATGTTATGTCTTTTTATATGGTTTTCGTCTAGCAGTGGTTTGGCTTTATCTGTTTTCCACACTCTCTGAATTATTTACAGTTATAATATCTCAGGATAAGGTCATGGGGCTTGTCCCTGTTGCATTACAGTCACAGGAAGCCAAAAGTGTCTACAGAGTTATCCCACAGCCAGAAAGGCACCCACATGTGAAGACAACCATGCTCATCTTTGTGAAATTCCTCTTGCTGTTATCAGTCATGAAAATCAAATTAGTCCAATTCTGCACTTTCTGAACATATTCCTGTGAGCTTCTGATTAATGAAGTATATATTGTTATCCTGGAAACAGAGCCAAATGTTCCTGCTCTTACTGAAGTATTTAAATGCAGGTATGAATGTTTTGGAAAAAATTGAAGAAGGCTTAGACTATGGCTTTTTTTTTTTTTTCATAAACCATAAATCATTATAACAAGATTAGCCTTTTACCACCTCTCTCCCAATTTCTCCCTAAGGCAGGTTTTATTGTCACTTTTGGGCAGAGCTGTCATGTAAAATCCTCTGCTCTTCATCTCACTAATGTGTATACTTAATCATCTGTATTTGAAGTTTGGAGTATGAATTAAGGGAATATTTAACTCTGTTGAATAAGTGAAGTTACCCAGTGGTACCACTGATGTAACATTTTCTTTCTATTGATCCTTTCCTTTTCTTGTGATCCAATATTAATTAAATCAGAATAAGCTAATTTGTTTAATACCTTAATTAATATGTTTTTCAGCAGCTAAATATGCAATTCTTCAGGCTCCTGGAGACCTAATCAGGAAAGAGTTTTCTTTATTTTGCAAAAACACCCATGAGATTCTACACTCCACCAGTTAAAGAAAATAGTCTAGCATGTTTATTTGAAAAAAATATCTTCAGTAAATAAGTTTTGGCAGTGTTCTGGGAAATAGTTAAGCATATGCTTAAAGCCATAGTTCTACTTGAGCTAGATGATAGCTGGACTGAGCAGAGGATCAAGGGAGCTGGGAACCAAACTTTCCAATGGCATGGTTGTGTGGTTGGTTGGTTTTTTTGGTGTGGGGAGGCTAAAGGAGGGTGGGAACCAGGTCCCACTGTTTTCCAAAACACCTGAAACCCATAAATGAGTTAGCCCCAAATTCATGTTCATTTCTACAGTTCAGAAGCATTCAGAGGAACTGATCCAGGTTGTATCTGGCTGATGATTTGGCCCTTGCCAGCTAGCACAGGTGAAAAATACTGTCTGAAGGAAAACTATTTTTGCCTCCTGTGGGTGTTAAAACCTGGCAGAACGTGACACTTGTGCTCTGTGGTTGTGAGGAGCAGGGAAGGCGGCTCTGCCCACAGAGAGCTGAGCCAAGCAAAGAACGTGGGTCTGGGCTCAGTGCCTTGATGTTTTACAATCACCTACAGGCAAATTTGACTGTTTTGAACTTTAGATTCATAAATTGGGTTTTCAGGATTCCTTGCTTTGATGATGCATGGTGGGGGAAATCCCGAAGAGATTTCTTTCAATTCTTTTAATATGTTGTTGGTACCCACCACGTCACCTCAGTTTATTCCACGTAGTGAAGTGGCCCAACAACAAAGACGTAAAAGCTTAAATCAAAGCTGTGGTAGGAACCAACAGCTATTCTGTGCACACTCTCCTCATCCAACAAAGGATTATGGATTGTTTCTCCATTTGAAAAATAGCAGCCTGACTAATTACATTTATTCTACAAGTAATGTTTTTGGGTTTGCCAATTAATAAAGCACTATTAATTAAGGTAACACCAGACATCTAGAGTTGCCTACCTATGGTTTGTAGGGCATCTCAATTCCTTTATTACTTGTGGAAATTTTTTTGGTAATAAGTGCTGTGATCTTTTCTTTGGTTTTCTTTTCTCTGATACTGCCAAGCTAATTAATATTTGCAGTGTTCTTTAACTATCAAATGGGGGTGCAATCATAAGCACTTTCTTAAACCTCTTAGTGCTGAAAGGAAGACCTAAATAACTTTTAAATATGCGAGACAATGTCAAGAAATGTACTTTCTTAAATTTAATCCATCACTTCGTGCCAGCAACACATATAGCTGAAAGGTCAGAGAATCATTGAGAGGGAGAAAAACAATTAATTTGGTATCAAAAAGGTAATAGGATAAGGCCTTGCCAACCCTCTCCTATTGTTCTGCAGCATTAACTTCGGCAGGTCAGATGCCACTGGTCGTTGACCTCAGGCTAAACAGGGTCAGCCCAGGCTGATTACAAAAGAGATGTGTTTGCACTTATCCAAGTGTCTCCCAAAAAACCTGAACCCACATCTGTGTTGTTCCTGGGGAGGGACACAGAGGGTAAACATTTTTCAATGCAAATATCATTTAGAGAATCTTCTGCATGAAGAATGGTGTCTCCCAACACGTCATGGCTCCTGTGTATGAGTCCTTCCCACCACTGGGACAGGTTGTGCCAAAGAACTGGTGATGCACTGGGAAAACCTGCCATGAAAGAAATTCGTGGAAAACAGTTGTATTTTTTTCTCAGCTCTGCTGCACACATTTCAGTAGAAGGTCTATTCCAAGAGGAGCTGCTGTTGTTAAAACAGAAGGTGCCAGTGAGTTTAGATAACTTTCTTGGAGGGGGGACAAAAGGGTCCCAAAGTCTTTTATGCCCAAACCCATGTTTTTATGCAAGTATTCAGTAAATCTAATCAGTGTAGTGGGTGATATCTGGACCTCACCATGTCCTTTAAATTCACCTGTCTATGCCCTTGGGATCTGCTTTGTGCTCCTTCTGGGGGTCAGTGGTGCTCAAGTCATCCCTCCCCTTTTAGGTGCTTATCTGTAAGGGGGAATCACTTTTTGTTGATGCTGGATTGGCTTTGTCAGAGCTGTGTTGACCCACAAGTTGGTTTTGGAGTGCAGCTCTGTGCAGTTATGGCCCAGGTGAGGATACTGCCAGTCTGTCTCCCTGTTCAACAAATTCTGATGCTTTTGGTCGTCTTCAGCCAAAACTGACCACCTGGTACAGAGCTGCAAGTTTCTACAGGATTTGACAGCAAACTATGAGTAGGGCAGGGAGACTCTGGAAGTTTCCTAACCAGAGATGGTAAAAGCCACGTAATGTCACTTCACTTTTATGGTGAAGTAACTTGGGGGGTGGTGTTGTAGGGAGAAACTGTGGCTGACAGATCCTGATTAGATGCAAGTGCCTTGTTTCTGTACCTCATGGCAGACTGCCTCATCCAAGCCAGCCAGCTTGTAGCTCTGCAATTCAGACAGCTTTAATAATTACAAAGCCGTAAATATTCCAGCTGACAGATGTGAACTGGAGTATTGCTGTGTTGCAAAAACATTTGAGACTCTAGCTCTGGGCTAGAGACAGTTAGTTAATTGAAAAAAAAACCGACCTCCCTCTTACATATGCTACCTACCTGTTAAAATTTTAATAGGGTTGCTCCCCTAAATTTGCTCATCTGATCTATGGATGAGACCTTTTGGAAGCAGCTGTGTTCTTATTACCTTTGTTGCTGGGCTCAATTCTGCAAAGTGCTGGGCCTTCCCCACCTCTGCTGGGGAGCAGGGGTTGTAGGTTTGATTTTGAGCACCAGGGTTTCTAATGGAGATACTGAACACTCCTAATTCCACAATTTTTTCTAGGAAAGTGGAAAAGGACTATGATAACTGCAAATAAATATATAATGTTTAGTAAAGATTGGGTGTGGTGAAAGGAGCAATCAAACTCATTTAAACAGGAACCATTTGCCTCTTTAAAAATATTTAACTGCAAGAATGCTCTTTTGCTTGGGATCATGCTGGCAAAAAGCATTAATTGTGAAGGTTTCTCATTTATTCTAGAGGGCTGCTGAGCTTTATTTTGTGTTGACCAAGAGTCTTCTGTGTAGCTCCCACATTTAAAGCCTTCCTTCATGCAGTGCTTCCACATCTGAACATTGACTGGTCAAGAAGATAACGCTGTAATTGTCCCAGGGCTGTGCCAGTGGGGGCTGTCCCACTGTGCTGGAGGCACCCAGATGTAGGTATTTCCTCATCAGGAAATGGCAAAGCACACATGTGTGCATAGGCTCTGCTCAGATGGCTCAGAAAAAAAGGCAAAGAGTAGGAAATTAAAGTGCTGAATGAAGAATATGTTAGATAAGTGGAAAAGTAAAGCAGGATTTTGCCTAGCTGAGACTGTCCTGTGGTGTCTGTCACTTAGAAACCCAATTGCACGGTCAACTGCAATAGCATGAAAGCCCATCAGCCCCGTAATCGCCAGCTTGTAATTGATTCTGTTTCTACAAATGTTAGCTAAAGCAAAAATCTGCATTAAGGTAAGTGCTAAACATCCATCAGCCTGACTGATTAGCCAAAGTAGAGAGAAATGCATGTTATTTGCCATCAGATTAAGTGAAGTTTTGCTTCCACAGTTGGAGAGCTGATAATTTGCTTGTGATGGGATCAGTTCAGTTTTCAGCTCCACTTGCTGTACAAACCTCAGTATTTAAGGGCACATCTTGACCCAGATAGGCAAAATTAAAAATATTTTCTGGCCTGACTGATTAGCCAAAGTAGATTTTCATATCATAGTTTCCAAACTATGTTGGAAAAAGGCTTGACTTATAAAGATTGAACAAGTAAACTAGACAATAAAGAGGTCAAACTCTTTATATAAAAAGGCTAAAATTGATTTATTTGTGGATTGTCAAAGTCTTTGGTATTACTTCTTTTGTCCTGTATCTAATTTTCTCTGTTTTCTTTTCTTGAAGCTTGATCAGCTGATATTAATTTCCATGAATTCGTTCATGTAACCATGCTTGTGTGAACTGAGAAGCTACATTCCATGACTAAGAATGCATCCAGGGTGTATATGCCTTTACAATATAATAATTATATCAACTTAGCAGGGAGATAATACTGAATTTGAGAAACTCTTATTTTTTAAAGTGTACTGTAATGAATGTGTGTCCACACAAAAATTATTCCTGATCTGGGCAAAATCCGTCATTTGCTGATGCTGAGCAATTACATGGCAGATGGTATTAGTTTCCTTTCTAGCTTATGTAACTCCACCAGACATCATGAATTAGGAGTTTTATAATATTCTACTCATACTTTAATTGAACATTCTGGTGCTTAAACTTAAAATTCACTTATAAAAATGTTCTCTACTAATCACAGTATTCTAAAGCTTAGCAAAAATTAATGCAAAAGGGTTATAAAGAGATTAAAACTTGGTTTTCTTTGTATTCAAGCAAGTACTTGTGAATAATTTTTTCTCTATTTGCTTGTCTCCGAGGTAAGCATCTTGCACATACCTCACCAAGAAATCCCACATGGAGCAAGTCCTTAGCTCAGCAGGAGCCCGTCCCTTGGCAAAGTGCTCTGGGATTGTTAATGGCTGCTGGTGGCCAGGACTCTGCTTTTGGCACCATCAGTGGCCATTGTGGGGTGTGCCAGGCTGCCAGGTGGGATGAAAACAGAGCACACTTCATGGTTACCTGAATCAGAGGTTTGATGCTCCTCCCTCAAAATACCTCATGCTTAATCACCTTGGAAAGCCCTCTCGTCTCCAAGTTCTCAGAAAACCCCCTTCCCCTACACACTGATGATTGTCACAGCTGTCCCCTGACAGCTGTGTTATTTATCAGCAGAGCGGGGGAATTGTCCTGGCTGAGGTGCCATAGGGCCGAGCCACGGTGGTGCTGAGATCCTAATAGGTGTCTGAGGATACTTATTGATTAGCCAGATATTGCCTCAGATGCATCATGACTTGGCAGGCTCAACCCTGGGAAATCAATGAAGCAAAAGGAGCAGCCCCACAGCAGAAGGAGTCTTCTTGAACAGATCTGCCTGCCTTGGTGGGACTCCTGTTCTTTCAGGCAGTTTGAGTTCTTTGCTGAACTCGAACCGTGGCTGCACCATGGAGTTGGTGCTGTGGTTCATTTTATTTTTGCATCCTTTCTATCTGCTGGGGCATTCCTTGTACTGGAGCTGTCTGCTCCCCAGAAACCTGTGAGGCTGCTGTTTTCAAAGACTTTTCTCAAAATTAGTTGAAAGCGCTCTTCAGGCTTGTAAAGAGCAGATGACAACAGAAATGCCCCAATTGGGTTCCTCCTGCTTGTTTGTGATCTCTTGCACATCTGGCAGTGTTGTTTTGTCTCAGACTTGCAAACCAATTCTCTCCACCAGGGCTTTCCCTTCCCTCATGTGTAATTTGCCTCACGTGTGTGGCTGGGCAAGCCAAGTGGGAGCAGGGAACTGCAGTGGCAGGAATTGTTTGTGATAGTTCTGTCTGCACCAGAAGTGGAAAGAGCTGTAGCTCAGTGGGGTAACTTTAGGGAGAATTACAGCTGACTTTTCTGGCCCAAAAAGGTTGATGAGACTTTGTGTAAGTACCTAAACATTTGGGTACATGTGAAATAAATAAAGCCACCAAACCACGTGCAGTTTATTTGAGGTTACAATAGCTTAATTTCTTAAATATCCTTATTAAAAAATGAGGAACAATTCAGCCTTTAATACAATGTGGAGCTGTGATTCGTAGTTGGTGGTAGGAGAAAGCAGTGAACTAATTGCTTGGGTCTGGTCAGCAGAGAGTGAAGCAGCTCCCTTGTCCGTGATACCATGCCCCTTCCCTTTCTGATTATTCTCCAGCAAACATCCTACAGCCCCATTCATAAAGTCCAGTAATGACACAAGAAATGTCAGGAGTATCTGCTGAAGGAGTGGGAGGCTGACAGAGCAGCACATTGTGAGCCTGCAGAGCAGCTCTGCGTTTCCTCTGGGGTTGTTTTCAGTCCTTTTGTCAGCTGATTACATGGTCTTTTATAATTTCCAATCTACAGAATAGAGCTATTTGCTTGTGGATTATGTGAAAGTCACAGGCTTATGCAAAAGAAAAACAAAATAACTTTTGCTTAGAGAATCCACTTTCAGATTAAGCTTCATTTAGGTGTTTTTTATCTAAAGGGGAATTTAATCTAAGGGTGTGCAGGAAAAACCCAAAACTTCTGTCAGCCTTTGAGATTTCAACCTTGTGGTGTTAATTCATCAGCGCCCTCACGGGTGAGACTTAAATTACTTGTCTCTATTCAGCAAAATTTATTCTGTGCTTAAAGCTGTGCAAAATGTAAATGTGCTTAAAGTTGTGTTGGTTTTATGTGTTTTGATGAATAAGAATAGTGTTAAATATGTGCTAAAGTGCTTACACAGGCACCAAATCATGGTGCAAGGTTATTACAGTAACTGTCTCCTTTATTTGTTACTGAGAATAGCCCATACATATCTGGATATTTTTTTTAATGTCAGTCTGTGGAAGTGGGCACTGTCTTTGCAGAAAGAAGGAGCTGTGAGATTGGGATATAAACAATGTGAGCCATGAGATGTCTTTATACTGGTCCCCAAAGTTGTTCAGGCAGATTTGCATTTGCAGTCTCAAGAGGGAAGTCTTGGTAGAACGTGTGTGTATAAATACATAAGAGGATGCAGTGAAATAAACTGAAAATGGTGATAAGAAGCAGCAGAGTTTCTTGTGGGTCTCAAGTTTGAAATAAGGGCCACGAGATGGGACCTGGTGGAGACAAATGAGGTTGTTGGCAAGGGTAGGAGCCGAACTAGTGTGAGCGATCTGAAATTCCAGCATGGATGGAGGAGGGAAGGGTTTGCTCAGCTGTATGTAAAACCTCCCTGGGCTCCTTGCAGGGCCTGCAGATGTGACGAGGTGTGTGCAGATGGCTGGTGTGATATGCCTACGATTTATCAATATGAACTTTGGAAGCTGGCTTAAATCCCTCTCCTTAGCACCTGCAGCAGGCCCCCTGCTATCTGCTGTGCAAAGTGGGCAGATGTATATCCAAGAGGCACACTCTATTTTTCTTGGGTCAACATTTCACATGGAGTTGTAGCAGGGTAGTTTTGTTTGGTTTTCATCGAGCCCCTTATTATTAGCACACTTCTGTTGGGGGGTGAACAGTAATGCCAGAATAATGGGATCTGCAGTGGAGGGCTGGGGCCACTGAGTTTGGCCTCCCAAGAAACCTTTCTTGTGCTCCTGCAAGGGCAGTGTCAGAACAGAACAAACCTGCCAAGTAAGAAAGCAACTGAGTGTGTGATGTGCCAGTGCAAAGGCAAGTGGTGTTAGGGATAGAATTTGGATCTGTAACTAGAATGACCAGACCCCAACATCAAATATTCTGATAGCTTGTTTTTCTATAAAAGCTTTAAAAGTCAGAGATAAAGTCTTGTTGGCTTTGATAACTCTAAATGAGGTGTCTCAAAAGACATCTCTGCTGGTCGGACGATGCATTTGGCGGCATTAAAGAAACTTCTCTATGGCAAAACTTGATTTGAGAAAAAGATTCTCACTTCTGGTTTAAGATTTTTTGACTTGGACAGGAGTTAAATTTGCAAGGTTTGTGCTTTTTCTTACAAAAGAAGTGCTGTCTACTTAATATCCATGATGTCTGCTGATTATCCAAAAAAAATTCTTCTGTGTCACTAAAATATGAATTTCGTAGTTCTCTGAATCGTTCCATTAATCTGGAAATGGGGGATCTGCCCAAGCCATCCAGATGCCTGTCCTACATGTGCATTAATCCAGCACTCCAACAAGAACTTGATTCAACATAAAGAAATATTCACCTTGCACAAACGTTATAGAAAACATCTTCCATGACTGCCCTTGACAAAAAAGTTAAAAGGAGCTGCTTGCTTGGAGATGCACATAACTTCTTTCACCCTGTTAGAATGGAGTGTTTGACTTCTGAAGGCACACAAAAAAATAAATCTGTCATGTATGTTCTGTTTGCACTTCATTTTAAATGCTTCTCTCAGAGTTTACCACTTATATTTAATACCTGGTTCTTGTCTCCAAGATTACTAAGTGGTTTACAGACTGTTTATGTAGGGATTACTGTATTTATTTCTTAGTTGATTCTCAGAATTTGATGACTATGTTCCACAGTAATGTATAATTGTTTTTGCTGAAAATTAATCTGCATTATGAGGACCTAGTTCATAAATCCAGACTTGCTCACGTTGTTTACATGAAGTCACATATTTGGGTCAGAACTTAGACTTGAGCCTGGAGCAGAGAAGTCTATGCATGTTTTGTCCCAAGAAGTGAATTATTAAACTATGAGGGTTTTTTTCCTTCACTTTCCCCCACTCCTCACTCTTTCCCCTCTACCCCACCGTGGGGCTGGACAAGGTGTACCTTTGTAAGATCAGATGCACCCTGGTCTCTGACAGACTCTTTGGACCTGATTCCTCCCTTAGTTCTCTGTGGATCCTGACTGTCAGCCAGACACATGCTAAGGAAATGCACGGTCCAGGAGACTCGGTTTTCATCACTGCTCGATGTAGAGAGTCTTTGTAATTGTATATCTGCAACATAAGAAATCCACATTTCATTCTTGACTTAAAGACAGATCATAAGTAACAATGCACTATTGCAACCAACCCTGGAAATTTGGAAGCAAGTTGAAAAGTGGGAGAGACTTCAGATCCTTTTGTGCCTGTGACCTTACTGGCTTTGCTTCTGGCTGCCGTCTCATACGGTGTGACTTGCATCTTGATTTTTATACAGAGCTACACTAAAACGAAGAGGGTTAAAGATTTACCTTGTTGTTCCTTAAGATGCTCATATTGCCGTGTCTTGTCACTTTATACTGAATTAATGTGGAGAGGAAGGTCACCAGTCAGAACTTTAATGATAAGTTAATTTGATATGAAAGTACTTCTAGAGCTTCAAAACATCAGCATACTTATAGACATATACTTAATTATACCCCTTGTTCTGTTTCTTCCCCTTCATCAACAGACCAGGTTGTTTTTTCTACTCAAGGTTGGTTTCTTTGCCAGGCTGCCCCTGTACAGCCCTTGCTTTCTGTCCTGCCAGTCAGCTCTGTCTCCTCACTTGTCACAGCTGCGGGAGCCTGCTTTCTTCCTACAGAAAATCTCCCCTCATCAGAGAGAGGAAAAGTTTGCCCTGCTTAGCAGAAGCTGCTCTGCCCCTGCTTTCGTTTGGACTTGTCCTCTAAATCCAAGAGACATCAAAGGTTTCCCCCATGTGATGGAGGCTCCCTGGCCTGTTCTGAAATGAAACAATGGCTCCCCTATATTCTGGGATCTGTGCTCCAAATGCGTCTGTCTGCCTGGCTAATGGGGCTCGGGCGTTTCTGCCATAAAGGACTGGTTGTCTTTTGCATAATGGACTGGGATAGATATTCTGGGAGGGCACACCCTGACATAGAGGGTAAGGCAAGAGAGTGCTCATTGCAGCTGTGAATGTTTTGTTTATGAGATTAAAATCACACACAGTATTTGAAAGAGAAACAGGAATGAGCTATATTGTGACAGTATAGGTTATAGACAGTATTTTCTAAAGCATCTAAGGATGGTGCACAAGTGTGAGTGCACAGCATTTCCTGAGCCAATTTCAGCAGAACAGGTAGCAAAAGCATTGAAGAACAGATTTCTTTCAAAAGTGGGTTGACCACTTAAATAGAGTCAGTGGTCCCAGGTGGTCTTGAAACTCTTAGTTTTAAAACTGAGAGTGAGCAGGAATGCTGCAGCTTCACTGCTCTTTACACTTGGAATATATAGAGGGAGCTTGTTTGCAGACACTCTGCTGGCACTGTTCTCTGCTCCAGTTTAAGAAGTCATGCAAGTCCTATTTTTAAAAAGGAAACCTACTTTTGAAAACCTAATTTTGTATTGCTGGAGCCTGATAGATTGTGCTGATGGAAAGTTCTGTTGTAAGCATACCCCTCTGATCACTGCTCAGTATCACATATTGCTGCTGTCTGACTTCCACCACTTGAGCACAAACATGGTCTTCAGAAATGTGGGGATCACTTGAAAGGGAAATGCAAAACTAATCTGATGACAAACACGTCTTTTTTTCTAAATTACTTTTGGAAGTTTTGTCAGAATACTTGGAGTTTTGCAGATAAGGGGCTTGTGGGGTATTTTGTGAGAAAAGATCAATTTTAAAGAGCAAATTAATATTATTTTGCACGTTTTCCAGCTTAAAATGAAAATAATTTGTCTGAATAAAATTAAACCTGCAGCGAGAATGTAAGAGAATAAAATTGGGAGAGACAGAATATCTTTTGATGTTTGAGAAAGGACTTTAATAATGAGTGTGTCTCATGCATGTTCCATCAAAAATGGGTGCTCACAGCTGAGACTCATGCCTGGATTCAGGCAGATTTGCATCAAGGTCTGGTGTTAGAGCACTAAATATCCTCTTTTGTGCTAAGCTTTGTTGCCTTTTTTTGTCTCATCTGTACCTAAGGATTTCTATTAAACTGCAAAGTCATTGTTTCCTCTGTAGCTTGGATTCCTTCCTGCAAACAGAGATGCGCTGACTGGGGAGTGCTCATGGAGCCATGGCCGTGTCAGCTGGGGCACAATAGTTCACATCATCACGTACGTTCAGGGCCAGAACATTCCTGCTTGGCCGACTCTGGCTTTCACAACCTTTGTTCTTTTTGTGTGTGCACTGTAGTGTCACAGGCAAATAAGGAAAAATTGCTTTTTAATAATAACTGTATGAATTGGAATGAGATATTGTCCTAATTCTATTTCAGTCACCCTGAAAAGACAATCCCTCCTGTCAGGATAGTGACAACACACTCAGCTAACGAAATACAAGATGCAAGGGTTGCGTCATGAAAATGTTCCTCATCATCTAAATAACCCCCAGGGCAAGCTAGAGGTACATAGCTGCTTTTAGGAGTTCCTCAACTTTCTGCTGCTGTCCTTTAGGCTGTTATATCCTGGAAAAAGATTTGTTTCCTATCATTCCATGTCTTTATTTTCAGATCACTTTCTGATAACTACTTGTTTGCTGATTCCAGGTCTACCTATGAAGGTTCTTATTACTTCCACAGGATGCAGATACATTATTTCTGTCACCTCTTTATATCTTGTATGGGGAGCACTATCTGACTCTATTCTGAGTTGTTGTCATAATTCACAAGAGAGATGTGTGTTAGCTTTGGGGTGTTCTTCCTGAGCAGATGTGGGAATGTAAATGGCCTGGGTGAAAGTGCTTTCTGCAGCAGAGCAATTTTTTATAAAACCTTTAACTGCTTTGATTGCTGCTTTTTGGATACAGTGATGGCAGCTATTCTGGAAAATTAAGTTTGAAAGGCAAAAATCAATGAAGGCCCTTCCCATGTTAAAAACAGTTTCTCAAATATTTCTGAGGTATTTGGTAATGCTTCCCTGTTTCTTCTGTAGGCTTTAAATCAAATCTGTGTTAGGTGACACAGTCTTGCTGCAGAGCAGCCCTGGCTTTCTGTTTGTTTGTTGCTGCTAGTCAGAGAGGAAGAATAATAATTTATTGATGTGGTATGGAAGTGGTTGATTGTTGCTTTAGGGAACTGGTCCATTCTTGCCTCTCAGTGTAAATGCTGTGAACATGTCCCTAGTGCTGCCTTGGTCCAGTAAGCAATACTAACAGCCTTGTGCTATATGGCAAGTGACCAGTGCTTACTTCCCTTCATGGTCTAGTGGACACCAGAGGCAGAAGCATTATGGGCCTCTCCCATCTAAACCTATTGTCATCTATGGCTGATGTCCAAAGAGTCAATCCAAGCTATCAATTTTAGGTTTCTTCATCTAATCTCCCCCTCTTAAAATATCTTACGAATACAGAAAGGTAGAGAAAGCCAATTGTCCCCAAACAGACCAGACAATGTGGATTTGGGATGATGTGCTGCTGGAGTGTAAAATGGGTATTCTTCTCTACCCACACTGCTTGTTAACTACTTTGCAGAACACTGGCTTGAAGCTTGCCAGTTCAGTGTCATGCTCATTTCCCTGAGCCCTTTTACTGGTGTGCTTGGCTCAGGACATGGCACACAGGCCCCTTCAGTCTAGTCACCCAAAAATTAGGTATCCAGTTTCAGGGAGCTGGATGTGCTTCCATGGCAGCTGGTGGTCAGGGCTGACCTCCTCTAGAGGTTGCCTTGTCCCAGCCCGCAGCAGCCAAAGTGAGACGAGTCCCACTCTCATCCTTCCTTTCTCCAACGGGTTTGTCTCCTCCATTACTGCCCCCTGGGCTCTGCTTGTTGCTTTGGTGGTAGGAAGTGGCTGAAGCTATGTCCATGGACTAAGTGCAGGCAAAAGCCACACTGAGCTGGGGAGAGAGCATATTTAGGGAATTGGTTGTTTAATTTTGTGAAAGTGGTCTTAGGACAAAATTTTTGGCATTTAAAAAACCAGTTTCTGATCTGAGCTTTTACCATCTGCAAGTGTAAACTTCTGTAGTCCTAAAGAGTGGCTCCTTAACAGCTTCAGCTTCACTAAATTATTTCTCTTTTACTGTCCTTTCTCCATCCCTCTGCCTCTTCGCTCTGGCATAAATGTTTGTCTTTGAACCAACTTGCCATAGGCCCAGAGCTCAGCTGGCTGAAAACCAGCCCACCCCAAGAAGGTGGAGGGAGGGTTGTATGGCAGCTTTGGGAATTTGGGTTTGAGAGTGGAATCCCTGTCTTCCTGAACTCACATGAGAAAAAAGCCCCGAGGGTGGATTGTTGGGATCTACAAGGGTTTAGTTATCAGTACTCTGTTGCTTCTGTTGTAAGAAGCAGAAGTTTGGATCCTGCCTGCCTGGACAAAGGAATCCTTCAGGTGATGCTACCAGATGTCACCAGCAACCTGCGCAGTGGCCATCAGCCACCTTGGTCTGGTGTCCTGTGTTCAGTCTCTCCATCAAAGTGAAGGCAGAACAAAATGGCCTCTGTTTTCTGAGGAAGGGAAGTCAAAATTCTCTGCAAGTGATGTTCACTCCCCTTCTGACTAGCCAGTAGGTTGTTTATAGGCCTGCTTTTCTGTCACTACTTAATGATGATTCTAGCAGGGTGTTGGAGTGGTCCCTCCTGGTCAATGCTAAGGGGTAAGGAGGACAAAGGATGGAGATGTTAAGCCTTATTTGCAGTGGTCACTCTCTGGCCTTGGGTATGCCAGCCTGCAGCCTTCCTTAAATGCACGCTATTTGCTGAATTCTGGTGTAGCTTTTTGTAGACTAGTCTAGCCAGGAGGTGTTTTGTCCCAAGGAGGAGGGAAAAATGCATCTGCAAAGTCTGCAGGAACTGTTATGGAGGCCTCGACTTCAGATCTGCCTATACCTGTCACAGGGTAAACAAAGCGCCCTGGGAGGACTCGGGGTTAGCTGAACACCTTGGTCACACACTGAGCAAACTATCCCCCAGGTGTGCTTGCAGAACAGACTCTCCATCAGCGTCCTGTCATGCACAAAATGTTTATCCAATTTGTCAAGATAATCTTTCTTCAAATAAGCTCAGGTCCTAGGCCTCCGAATAGCCCAATTTCAAGCAGTATAAAGTAACTCTTTTTTTTTTTCCTCCTTTGCTTGCACTCCCCCCCTCCTTTTAATCACTGTGTCAACTTTTCCTTGGCTTTAAGCAAACTGAAAGTAATTATATCATTCTCAAGTGAGTTATTTTTTTGACTGAGTTAGATGATTTGTAAGTTACTTCAAAATGCTCCCAAGTTTGGGGTATCCCTCTCCAAATACACATTCTCAGGTGCTTCGTGAAGTTGAGCTCATCAATGACCCAACAATATGTTTATACTGGCACATGTAATTGATAACTAATGATAGTTAATTCAGGCTATTTATAAAGAAATATAATTCGGGTTCCCCTCCCCTCTCCCCTTAATGGTAGTTTCACCTATGGTTCTGGATTTCCCTTAGGAATTTAAAAGAGCCTGTACATTGTCATTTTCTGCTTGGAGATATCAATACATTTTAAGTCTGTGCTGAAGTATGGATTAATAATAGATCAGATGTTGTTGCCTAAGACAATTGTCACTCTTTCTTTTGACAGACAACAGAGTTTCTTAGTTTTGCTGCATACCAAATATTACTTCTATGATCGTTCAGAACTGTCAGATGGAAAGTAATTTGTGGGGTTTTTTCCCCCCAGCTCCCACAAAGATCTTGGTGTATACCCAAAAATAGAAGCATAAATGATCTTTTGCATTTTTCTCCCCCCCAATATGTTTCATTCATTACTTTCCTTCTCCCCCTCTCAGCCCAAGTAAGACACCAGAGTCTGTCATTTCCTTTTCACTTAAATTGAGGTGGAACTAAACTTTATATATTTCCTTACAGTTCTTGGCAGCCAGGATCCTTAATGTAACGGGGCTGCTGTACTTGCTGTTTAATTTTTAAATCTGGTGGGTAAAATACTGATCTGGAGCCAATGGCGATGTTCCTGTGGGCCAGATGTGGTCAGTGGGTTAATGGGGAAGCTCGCAGGAGGCGCTGAGTCGGAGCCCTGTATGTTCTTGCCTTGCCTCTCAGCCCAGGTCAGGGCATGCACAACAGCTGGTTTTGAGCTTTGCATTAGAAAGGCTGCGTTTAAAACCTGACTTTTAAAGGGCGTTAAGCGGCACCAATCATTATGATAATGACGCTTATTGTTTTGGGAAGAAATGCTGTGTTTAAGCAGACTGGTGATATCCTATTTATTGTTTGTGGAGGGGAAATGGTAAAATCTGCCTTTAAGGCAGATTGTGAATTGGAAGAGGAAAAAAAACCAACTTCATTCTTCATAACAGCCATATCGCTTTGTTCTCTTTTCATAGATTTTTGCTGCGTTTAATTGGTCAAACTTTGATAAGCGGTAGCCCCGCTACATACCTCTGACAGAGCCAAGGGGATACGATGGGTAAACAGATTTGGAGTTTTTAAACAATGTTCTTTCTCCCCCATCAGTCAGTTCTAGATGTTCATAAAAATAAATGTTTGGATTACAATATGCAAAAAAAAAATAGAGTTAAAAAAATGTCTAGAGCTGCTATAAATATAAATATTGTTATATTTACACAAGTAAGGATTGTGATAGCCAATAAATAGCACTTTATTAATAAAGATTCCCATTATGCAGCTGAGGACCTTGAAGTGCTTAACAATTCATTAAAGCCTCACAACCCTTCTGCATTATCAATAAATGTTATGATTATATACCTATTCTACAATAGGTAAATGGAGACCCTGTGCACTTGAGTGAATCTTTTCTCCTCAAGGTCACATAATGACTTGGTGATAGAATTCAGGAATCTTTACATTACCACCTGAGACTGCTCCTTAGAAAATTCATTTTTGGCAAAGAGAGGGGGATAAAAAAAAAGGGTATTCATGCTGGTGTCAATGCAGCTCTTCTGTCTGAGGAAGCATTGTCTTTGGTTCCTGTAGAGTACATATTGGATGTGCTGCTCAGGGCTTTTTTTGAATGGAAAATTCATCTTTTCTTGCATTGCCAGTCAACTAATTGCTGTCTGTGCAGCCTCACAACTGTTCTAAGTTTGTTCTGTATAATTTTATTTCTGCTCATGCTCTCTCATGCTTTTGTTTGTATAAGCTGGTTTGCACATTATACAGCACTTGTCAGACTCATTTGCAGGGAAATAACTGGAGAATTGTGCTGCATAATATTTTGAGTGAGAAGAAGTCAGTCTTCATCTGGTTGATTTGATAGTCCCAGGAATCACTTTGCTTGTTGCCAAAGAGTGAAATCCAGCCTGTAAAAGGGTGTGAGCAGGCACAGGCTCGGTAGCCTGAGTGAAATTGAAGGAGCAGTGTGTCAGAACTAAATTCGGTTTTTGCAGAGGTAGCTTGCATATTGCCTGAGTCATCAAAGGCAGCAGGAACCTATTGCTTTTGGGCAGAGCAGAGGCAGCATCCTCCTTCTCAGGTACCTCTAAAGCTCTCTATAAAAGGCTCCCTTTCTGGGTGGCAGCATGGCAAGGTTCATGTTACTCTCTGACAGACTCCTTTGTTGGCCTCATGCAAAGAATCTGTTCCACTGCCCTGTGAAAATAATGATCAAGTATTCCCAGAAATCATTAGCCAGGAACTATTTCTGGCAAAAGAGAAGTGTTGCCTGAGTCTATGCTCAGGCAAAAAAAAATTGTCAAATGCATGTGGCCAACCCCAAATATTTATGATTTATGAGCCAGATCTTTTGAAAAAATGGAAATAGATTAAAAATATAATTTTGTTCACGAGTGAGAATTGAAAATATGTCTCTTGTAAATAAAACAGATTCTTAAATAATGCCAATATTCTAGAAATTTGGGTGCTTATGAAAATTTTGTGGGTTTTTATCAGGTTATCACAAATATTACAGTAAAATTCCAAGTTTTGACAACAATCATGTTGTTTTGTGACTACTTAAAAAAATCCCAATTTCCAGGCCAATTAAGCCTTTTATATTTGTGATATTTTTCAAAAGCAAAACTCTATTTCTGTGTGTTCTTTTGCAACAGAACAAATTGTGCTGTTTTCTCATATGCAAAAAAATACTTTTCCCCCCTGCAATATTTCCAGGTTATTTTTTTGGAAACGTATCCTTTCCATTTTCTGTAGTTTTAGAATAATAAGGACACTTCCATTTCCTGAATTTTTCTTGCTAACCTGGATAGAACGTGCTGCTATGGACCTGCTCCGATTAAGGCTTTGCAGTATGGACATCACCATTTGATATGGCAAAAACAAAGCTCAGTTCTGCCATGTGCAAACAAGCCATACAGTTGCCAATTGTGCTAAAGAAAAATCTGTGACCTGTGGGCTCAATTAGGGTTTAAACAGTTATGAATTAGTCTTGCTCTAATGGTATTTGGTCAAGTTGCTAGCAGTGCTCATTGGACAGCTCTGGACAAAATGTCACAGTGCAGATGTGGAGCTTTGACTCTGACCCACATTTTTGTGTAAAATTAAGCTAAAGAAGCTGTGGTTTCTATTAAGCATTATGACAGGAGGTTGTCCAGACTTTCTACTTGTGTATTTGCTTTCTAGAGCAGTTGGGTTTCTGTCATTTAAGTCTGAACTCTGCTGAAATGGGAAGCAGTCGTATGCTGTTAGAATATAAGAAAATGCCTGTGCTTTTCAATCTTGCTTTCTTCTTCTTCAGTTAGAGGTGATTTTCTTACTAGTATCTAGTCATGTCTGAGGAAAATCAATATTTCAGGATTTTTTCCCCTTTTGCTGAGTGTGTATCACATGAAGAACGCAATCAGACAGCAGTGGTTCTCTGGGAAAAGATCAACCTCATTTTGCAGACTCAAGAAGTTCAAGTAATTCCAGCAGCATGCAAATGTTGGTGCTTAACCAGGAATTGTCTCTAAACCTTTATGTTCATTGCTGCTTCTTGATTGAGCATTCATGTTGTTGTATGGTAGAAGAAAAGGTTGCAAGATAATTCCTTACCACTCTGGCAAGCTGTGAACTGGGATGTAGAGGGAATCATCTCTCTTATTTTGTCAGTGCTACTCCTTTGAACTCCTGGCTAAAAAACTATAATAAAGATCTGTCTCAAAAGGAAGGTCATCAGGCAAGTGCTGAGACTTCAGGCAGTCTTAAGCAAACCTACGGAGCCTTTTTGCCGTTCAGTTGCTCCATCCTGAGCCAGGCCCTTCCTTACTGGTGTGTGCTGTAATGAAAATGCCAGTGCTGTTCTAACTCCTGCTGCTCTAATGTGCCTCTCCCTGGCCCTTGCACTGAACGCTGATTATTCCCTCAGTGGTGGTGCCTTTCACTGTGTGGAGTCCTGGAGAAGCAATGGTCATGGAGTCTGAAGGAAAACGTGGCTCAGTCTAATCCTAGAGGCAACTGGATGCTAGATGGGAAATATTACACTGGGGAAGAAGAAAATGTAGCAGCTCAGTTTGGCCTCATACTTCAAAGCCAGATGTTTGACAGCTTTGATATGGATGTTTCTCCCTTGTAAAACAGCATTTTCTGATACTTCTAATTTATTTATCTGGCAGTTACTATTGGGAGCCTGTTACAAGGGCACGAGGGTATTGGTTTTTTGCTGGACTCCACAGTGAAGGATGCATTAAAAATGGCTGGTGTAGAATGAGGGAGAAGTGCATGGAAGTTTAAGTAAAAGTGTTCCTAGAAGTCTTTCTCATGAATTGTCTCAAGGGCTCCAGATGCTTGAAAGATGTGTCCCAAGGGCAAATTTCTTCTCTAAGAAGACGACAGACATCAGATCTTGGCAGGCTAATGGGCAAACTCTTTAATATATGCATTGACTCTTTAGCTGCTCAGATTAATTTTTTCCTTTTAATTGTTGTTAATGCTATCTTTGGAAGAAGCTGACATAATAATTGAAGTTACTCAGGGAGTCTGGTTGTGAAGCTCAGGTGCACAAGGTGAAACCTTAGAACTGATTGCATAAAGCTAAAGCATAATCCTTCTGGGTGAGAGAGTTTTGGCTGTTATGTTCTCCAGCCAATGCAAACACACAAACTATAAAAGCAACTTTTTGACCATGTGTTGTTTTTGTAAATTGCCCAGTGGCTTAATGGTTTTCCAGGAACTCTTTGGTTTTTTTTCTCTTTTCACAAATTGTTGGACAGGATCTGTGCTCCAGAGGCAGCAAGAGGCTGGACTTTGAGTCAAAATATTCAGATTTGGTTTCCACACGTGCCTTGTATCATTATAGCCTTTAGGAGCTATCCAGCTTTCTTGGGGATGTTGAAAGCTCAATATTCTCTGTTCTGTGATCAGGTTTTCAGAAGTCTGTGGTGTTTGAGGTGTTTTAGATGGTTTTTTGGTGTTTTTTTGTTTTTTTTTTTTTTTGTTTGCTTTATTTTTTGGGGTTTTTTTTGGTTTTTTGGTGGGGGGAGGAGGGGGAGGCTTTTTAAAAAAGTATTTATTATGTAAGTCAAACACTTACAATTATCACAGGTATCAGTAGGGGCCCATAATCGTTATAGGTGGCTATTACCTCTTGAGGGGTGATCCTCAAATGACCTAAGAAAAGTAATTTGGAATAATAACTGTTTCCGTTTCACTGACAGAAGTTTTAGTCTTGCAAAAGAAGGAACAGATGTCTGGTTTGGCATCAGTAGGTACAGCTCTGCCCATAGAGGAAGCTGTAATGCGGCCTCAACAAAAAAAGAAACCATGCAGTTTTAAACAGATTAGATAATTGAGATTAGCCCTCTGTGATCTTGCTGTGTTTTCATTTATTTCAAAACAGTCTAACACAGAGCATGTTGAGCAATCAGTTGAAAATCACATGCAAACACTGCCTAAGTACCGATAAGGATCGTGGAGGTAAACAATGAATTCCTACTAATGGCTAAGTCACCAAGGTAAGATCAAGTCTAAATACACACCCTTAGTTAAATATAATTTCATTAACTCAGGTTACGTGGCTTTAGTAAAGGGTTTTCTCCTCTCCCTGCTCTCCACTTTCTGATGCTTGTCAAATGAATTGCGTACAACCAATCCATCATTTTCAACTTTGTTTGTCTGTACCAGAGATGTGTTTTGAGCTGAGCAATAATCCAGTATAGTTCTGCAAATCTCACAGCAAATCAGCTCTAGATGCATGTGGCAGTGCTGGTTAGGAAAGCACCATTTCAGTGCATTTCGTGTATGACATTTCTGTATCTGAATTCTATCAAAAACCAGCTTATTCTAATGAAAAAAAGAGGTATGCTGTATTGTAAATACCCAGATATCACATTATTTCCCGTTTAGAAGGCATGCAGGTTTTGCTATTGTGTTCTTATTGCAGGGGTTAAAGAGTTTCTAATCCCCAATTAACGTTATGCAGTGTGTGCTATGCTCTTCATGCCACTCACTCATCCCTTTTCATCATCTCCCTTTCCAGAATTCTACATAGGTGTGTTGGGATTTTTGTTTATGTGGAGCTGGGTGTTTTTTGGCTCCCCACCCCCGCCCCACTAACTTGACAAAAAAGTTCAGTTATTTCAAGTATTAACAGTTGTCACTGATTTAACATTGTTGTGGAAAATCCTAACTTGAGTTATCCAACTGGTATTTATATCCTAAAACTTGGCTCTCTGTGTAAGACTTGCTCTTCCTTTTTGGGATGTCTCATCCTTTTTGCTTCCCATGAAGTTATTTTTTTGGGTCAGTTTTCTGTTTTTGGTTTTCTGGCCAATCTTCCTTCTGAAATATGTAAATCCCCTTTTGTAAAATATTCTTCATTTAAGCATCCAATCAACAATGCCGCAGGTGAAAACAGGCAAACAATGTGAGGACTCTTTTCCATAGAGAGTTCTTGCTTACATGCGAAATGTTTCTATTTTAATATTCCTGTCATCCTCCCTATTAAGTTCTACAGGACCAGTTTTCTCTTTATAGCACAACTGAAGTCTTTTCACCCTGATCACCACTGCCAACTGGTCCAGCCCCAAGGAGACAGCAGATGACAATAAATAATAGCAATAATTGAAGCATCCATGGCAGTGGATTTAGAATTTATTGGCTCATTTATCAGCCTACATAGAAAACCAGGTTTCCTTGCTGCCATAGTAGTAGCCTGACAAGCGCCAGTAATAGATTCTTCAGAGGGACTACAATAAAACTCATGGTGGGAACATATGGGCATCCCTGACTCAAAAGAGAATGGGAAAAAAAAAGTCCTGTTAATAATGATGATGCATGATTTGTTTCATTTCCTGAAATTATGGAAGTTCTGTATACCCATGGTATCTTGTGATGATGAGTACTGTAGGTGCTTGTTCTTTGTCCAAAGGCTGGACCTCTTTGTGTTAAGCAAACACAAGAAAACAAAAAGTGAATTGCTGCTTCAAAGAGCTTACAACCTTGGAGAAGAAGTGCAGATGGATAGGAAAAAGTGGAAGAATGTTATGAGGTTTTATTGACCAACACGAAAAGGAATGGTCACAAAGTGTGAGTTGTCAAAGCATCACCTGGGATTTTTGCTGAGACGGCTGGGAAAGGACATGAATGTGCTCACAGGCTTTCAGGTGCTCGCAAGGAAGCCCCACTGAATGCAGAGTTGGTGTGGTTGAAATTATGAAGGCGTGTATTTTTTTTGTTTTGTTTGTCAAAGTAGCACATGTTTTTCAGACTGGTATATTGGAATGATGATGAAGCAGAGGATGGGGTAAGTGATAAGGTGTGAAACACCTTGCCAAGCAAGATAAGCCTATGTTTGAAGTAATAGAAAAGATGGTGGTGTGGTCAACAGTGAAGAAAGGACAAAACTGTGAAGGGAGATAATTTAATCCATCTGCTTTGGATGTGGTCTGACTCTTTTTTAAAATAACAATCCTTCACAGGTATCCTGACAGTAGAAAAGGATTCAGTTTGGAACAGCAGGGAGATCTGGAGTAAAGAAGTGGATTTCTAGGATCATTATGATATATTGAATTTGTGAATAAGAGCGTTTTTGTAAAAGGAAGGCAAGGCAGGATAAAACCTACCCATCTCCCAGTGTGTCACCATGAAAGCCAAAGGGGAGTGAGGACAGTTTTCCATAGGATGCAGCAAACTATGCATTTAAACATGTTTTGTTTAGTTATGCAGCCTTTTAACTTCACTGATCATCTCCCTGCTCTTGTATTGCAGAAGAAGTTGTGTGAAGTACCCAGTTTAATCCTTTGCAGTTCATTATGTCTTAGTTTTTATTTGCTTTTTCTCTAATCTAAAGAGCAATCATCTCAAGATGGCAAAGTAAGAAAAGCAATTGTGAGCACTGTGATACATAAGTAGTGCATGGGAAGGGGCTGAAGGCATCCATTATTGCTGGTAGTCTGATTTGTTTCTTTAATCTCTTTCATCTCTTTGCACTCAGTGCCCTTTTCTTGCTTGGGAAGCTGATAGTTTACTTTGTTTCTAGACCTGTAACAGCTACAAATACCTGCTGTACGTTTTCTGTTCAGAATTCTGGCATGAGATATTAAGGTTTCTAGGTGTGTTGCTACTACTGTTCAGAGAACAGTCTAAACCTACAGCAACTCCTGTATTTCTGTGAAGTGTGATTGGAGAACACAGCTTAGTTTTTGCTTGCACTTCTGTTTGCAGCCTTGAGTCACTCACTGAATCTTACAGTTTGTGTTGACACTTCCTCTGATGGTTTGCACTTTTTTTTTAACCCTTGTGGGTGGAATAGGGAAATGTCCCCCTGCTAACTCTGCACTGTGACAGTGAAGTATGTCAAAAGATCACTGGGGATGGATCTCCTTAGGGATCTGCCACAGCATCTCCAGAGAGTGCAGTATCAGTCTGCTGAGCAGCAGTGATTAAATACATGCACGGTAAGTTAGCAGAGCTCTGGCTCACTGTGACAGAAAGGATGCAACAAAGTCCCCTGTCCTTTGTCTGGAGCTGCCTTGCTCCACCTGTGAGAAGAGCAGAGCAATACAAATAAACCACTTGCCTCCTTTAAGGCATCTTGGTTTGCTTAGCTGCCTCTCTGCTGAGTTAGCCCCTCTGGATCATGATCTAAGTCTGCTATTCCAGGTCTTATTGCCTCTTTCCCTTCCCAAAACCAGAGGCAGGCTTAGCACAAAGAATAAAGCTGGGTTTGATAACAAATCGTGGGAAATATCCTAGAAAAGCAACAGAGGGCATTTAAAATAAAAATCTTTATTTTCAGATGAAACCAAAATTTATTGTTGGTATTTTTCTCCTTATTTCAATACATCTTTTTAAAAATTCTCTCCAGGGGTCTAAATCTGATCATGAATCCCAGCTGTTGATTCCACAGCTCATAGTTTAAGAGGCTCAAGAGGAGGAAGCCTTGAATAAGAAGACTGAGTGACAAAAATGTGTCTGGCGAGGGAAGGAGCTGCACATTGCCAGGTGTTGCCTCTCTAATGCCGTGCAGGAAAACACCCTCAGTGTGTTCTAAAAGCAGTGTGAGGGTCATGTGATGTTGTATCCCAAACTGCACTTCATGAAGTCACGGAGCAGGTTTGTTGTACCAACAAGCTCGTTGCAGTCCAAGCCAGGCAGGTGGCAGCTGTGGGAAGGGGAGGCTCTGACCTGCTCACAGGGTGGGGCTGCTCTGGGGTTTGTGTCTGAGGTGGGGGGCAGTGGTGTGGTGCCTCATGAAATTTGGCTCCAAGTTTTCTTTAGAAAGTGTGGTTGATCTTACATGATGGATTTCAAGGAAGGTTTATTTTAGTGGCATTTTTAGTATGTTTGCTGAAATTGGAAAAGCATCCACTTGCTATTAAATCCAACCCACCAGGACAACTGAAAGACCTGGTCTTCCAGTGGTTAATCCCATCTCTGATGTCAGATTGCCTTATCTTCTTTATAAATTCCACCTGCCCAACAGCACACAGTTTTACATTGCCCAAACCTTGGACACCTGAGGACACTGGGGAAAGGGGACAAGTTAAATAATCAGAAATTCTGGAGCCAGTTTTGGATTTGTCCAGAAGGAGATGGAAAATGAGTTGGGAAAATCGATGGTATTTTAGAGCAGCTTAAAGTTTGGCAATTGAGTAATGATAGCCAAGTCACTTACTGTATTTGCAACCACTGGCCAAGACACATTATTGTTGTATCCACGAGCTACTCTGCAGATATTCCTGGGTCTTGTGAACCTGAGGCTGTGGGAGCAGGAAAGGAAAGTTAAACACCAAAGAACAGCCAGGTGCTGCTGTTAGCAAATGTTTCCCCAATAATTAGATCACCCTGTGGTGGGGACAGTAGAGCCAGATGGTGCAGGAGAGAGTTCACATTGCTAAAAACTGAGAGGCAATGCACTTTTACAATAAATTTCACTTTCCATATCTCTTAATTACAAGATATTTTCCCTCTCTTTCTATGTTATCTTTTGGCAATGCTGACAGTTTTCTTTTATTCTTTTGGAAGTATTTTCAACATTGCGTAGTTGTTTATTTAATACGTCTCTAGTGGCTTGGCAGATAATAGTAAGTCAGAGTGAATATTTGCCTTATTTCTGAAGCACTATTCCATTCAGCACTTCTAGCACTCTGGCAGTTTCAAGTGAGCAGTGTAGCATTTTAATTTTTCTTTACTTTGGACATTCAGTCACTCTAGCACAAGACTATTGCTCATGTTCTTTCTCCCGTTATTTTTTCTTTCTCATCAAATTGTAAATATATTTATTACTCCTTTCAGATTTTTATTTGACAGGTTGGAGTGACCCAATGGAAAGTGCCCCTCACCCTCCCCAGAAGGCTGCAGAGTGTCACAAAAGTACCTCTGGGTTTTGTTATGACACTCCCAGCCCTGCCACCAGCAGTACCAATTAGTTGAAAAGAGGACAGCAAACTCTACTAACAGGAAGAGAAAGGAACCCCAAATACTACTTCCCTGCTGTGAGAAAACTAAGCTGTGGTAATTCCACCGCTCATCGAGGTGTTTGTTTAGGGGTGGATTCCCAAAACTTCTTGGCACAGCTTCTGCCAAAGTAATAAATCTTATAAACTTCTAGTGACTGCTGAGCACTGAAATGCTGAAAACTCTGTCCCCAACAGGCACCTATAGAGGCAGTGGGGAAGGCTATTCACTGCTTATTTAGTGCTTGTGCAAACTAAGTGTCTCTGAGGAGATTAAGAAATATTTTCCTTACTTTTCAGACATAAAATTTACCCCCAGCTGAAGCTACAGTGTTTGTTAAATGTCATACTTTCTCACAGTATACTGCTTCATACCTTAAGTATGATCATAAGAATCTCTTCTGGCCCAAACAAGATAGTTTTATTTTGTATCTAAGCATCCCTTCATTAGAACCAGATCAGGAATTCACTGTATCTTGGAGAAGACATAGTAAGGGAAACATTCTTCAGATGGCAAGGGTTATTTTTGTACTTAACTGGGATAGTGCACATTACATCAGCCAGAACATTTCTGTAAAGGTCTGCCAAGTCCTAAATTTTCAATAATCCCACTTCCTTCTCTTGAAATTGAAAAGGTAGTGACTCCCCTGGGAATGCATGTCATTTCAGCATTCCCGTTGACTGTGTATTCTGAAATGCCGCAGTCTGTTTGCTTAGTAATCCCCTTGTCTGTGTAAGTTGTTAGGGGTAACCAAAGGCAGCTGATTACTTAATTGTATAAGGCAGGAAATGGGGTTCTTTCATTAGTTCCCATAATGTTCTTGAGAGCAACCAGTATCTGCCTGACTGAGTTTTCGATCCTTTAATTCAAAAGATATACTTTCCCTTGGCATACTCAGTGACCCTTTATCCTGATAGGCTATTTACTGAATAAATTGAATATTTTAGTTAAAAAAAATGAAGCCTAAACTTTCTAAATAAAATAAAACATTTTCTTTCATTCTAAGACAAAATATGTTCCAACCAGAGAAGAAATACAGCATGTAAGATCTTCACATCACTTTGCATTTTTGTAAGGTCATTGTGGTGTATTGGGGTGTTTGGTTTGGTTTTGTTTGTTTTGTTTTTCTGTGTGTTGCTTGGACTTATGGAGCCCAAATAGCAAAAGAAATATTACTATCAACTTGTCACATCTTTAAAGATCTGCTTTTATTCAATGTCTTATGCTTAGGAAAACCCTTCTCATACTAATGATTTGCTTTCTTTTGCTGAAATTATAATAGAGAGCTTGGGACCAAATTCTGCTCTTTGTGTGTCCACTGGAAAACAGTTGTCAGAGGGTAGACAGTCCCCAAGTCTGTGTTTTGCCATGTATTTAGGGACATGTACAAAATCCTGGACAGCACTGGCAGGGGATGTGGCTCAGGTGTGTTCCCTTTTCCTACCCCAAACCTACTCAGTGAGTGGGAGTGTGGAGCTGGCACAGGGTATCTGCTCTTGCTGCCCTTGTGACTGTTAGCAGCCAGGGAAGAGAGGTACAACTGCAGCCTGATCTTTAGGAATATCTCCTTATCTCATTAAGAAAGAAACAGCAGGACTGCTTAGTTTGTTGGTGTGGGTTTTTTTCCTTCACTCTAACTTGAGTTGCCCACAGTCACACGCACATTAGTGATTTTTGTAACCTTTAAATAAAAATGTGATTAACGTGGAAAGGAAGATCTTATTGCTTTGGATGAGAAGGAAGGCCCAGTTATCTCCATTATTAGCTTTCCAAAGAAGTTCAATGATTTTTCCTGTGCCTTGCTGCAAATTAATTCTTTTCAGTACCTGCGTATGACCTGTGTTTGATGGTGGAGAACAGAAGCAGCAATTGCCCTCTGCTGCCATTTCCCAGGTGTAAATGGTGTTCCTGTATGTCTTGTTGGTTCAAGTAGAAAAGCAATGGGGAAATCTGGGAGCTGTCCACATGGCTGTGGGTAACTTCAATACTAGGTGGCCCGTGGTTCATACTGCTCAGCAGTGAGTTGCTTGGAAAAACAACTGGACTCCAAACCCCTTCTGCCCCAGATTCCTGCTCCACCACTTTGCCATTCCCTGTAACCAATGCTGAGGCTTGTCCAAACCAGATTCCAGTACTCTGTGTGCCGGCACTGGTGCTTGACATGACAGAAGACATTTTGGGCATAGGTTCAGGAAGGACCAGTGTTTCCTCTTTCTGTCACACGTCATTCATGATACCTGTTTCTGTCATTGAAGGGATACGTTGTATTCATAAATTTGTAGACTTTTAAAGCATGAAAAACAAACACAACGTAATAAAATGTCCATTGGCTGTATAGGCACAAATATCCCTTGTAAGATATTTTCCAACCTTTTGGACTGTTGGCCTGCTACATCAAAACCACGCAGGTGGGTGAGCTCTGCAAGGTCGTTTTAGGTAGAGAGGAATATAGTTTGCACAGAGGAGCCTTAATCACTGAGCAAAGGTGTTCTCCTCTGGACTGAGCTGGGAACAATCGTACTTGTGTGCTGTGTGTCTTAGTGGACGTGGAAAATGTGAAATGAACTGTGAAAATGTTTGTGAGGCATGCAGAATTTCAGTGGACTGTGGTGATAATGCCCTGCTATTGAATCTGTATATTATTTTCCATGGATTTGTAAGAGGACACTTGCTGGTCTTTGGCCCATATTGACAGAAGGCAGAAGACAGATCTATAATGAGGTGTTTACTTTGGATCTGATTTAAGGCTCATGGCGGTTGATGAAAATCATCAGGTTATTTAAATATCTTTATATTAATAAAACAACCATTTTTTTCTTAAAGAAAATGTAGGGATGTCTAAACTAGTAGACACTGTAGAGCCACGTGAACACATTTAAATTGAGTCTAATAATTTCAAACAAATATGTGACTCCAAATTAATTGGAGGTTTCTGCTTCTAACTATAACATTTCTTATCGTGTAAAGCATTAAGGCAGCATAACATATACAAGACAAATATTAAACAAAGGTATTATAGATGGGAAATTCCTAATCTAGCTCACTATGTTGGTAGAGTGGAAGTTTCTTAATCCAATATCTGATGAAGGAACAAGGAGAGAATTAATTTACTGCACACTAATTACTGAGGAGTATGCACTGTATATACAGTGAAAGGCGCTGAAATGAATACTTGATAAACAATATCTGGAAAATTAAAAATCTGAAATGTTAAATGAAATGCAAATTAAAAATCTGGACCGTTAAATTAATTGAATGCAGAAAAACCCTGACATTAACTATCATCAAGGGTCGAAGTTATATCAGCAAAAGCAAAGCTATTCAGAGTTAAATCCTGCTTCTCTCTGTGATTTACTTGTTGTAAATGGGTGGGCACTAGAGGAGCCCCAAAGACACGAATGAATTTGCATACGTGAGGAGCAGTGCTTTCTGACTGCTGTGCAAAATGCTGTCCTAGGAAATGATGGAGATGCTTTGCACCTGAAAGAAGGTCTGCTGAAAGGAATGGGTCTCTTGGGTGCAGGCAAAATGTAACTCCTGTGTTGCAGCGTCTGTACCTACTCAGTTAAGCTCATGGTGAACAAGTTTTAGTTCAGAAGAGATTTGATTTTTGTCCCTTGTGTTATATTTTAAGTCTAATTCTCTCTCTCTTTCTGTCTCTCTGTGTCTCTCTCCCCTCCCACCCCTTTTGGTGGAATGGAGACTGAAAAACTGCACTGTGAGAATGTAAGATGTTTTTAAGAATTAACTTATAGGAAGTTTACTAATACTCAATATAGACCCACACATGTATATTAATTTGTTGTTCTCCAAAGTATGGCCATTAAGGATCTAATGCTACAATTGCCAATTTAATTGAAACAAAATGAAATCTGTTTTAAGGATCCACCCTGCTTGAATCAACTGGTTCAACAAGAGACTGAAAAGACAGGGAAAATTTAGTATTTATCTCAAAGTTCTGGGGCATGCCACAAGCTGCATTAATGTGGGGCTTTTTTAAAGCCAATTTAATTTTTCATTTCTTTTCCTCCATTTTCATGTGTATTCTCCATTATTTGTTTAGAGTGTAACCTTATATAAAGCACTGAGTGTGAGAACAGTTCTTAGTAGGAACCATTCTTGCAGGTCCAACAGGCTGGGGGAGGGGCGCTTGCAAGGAGGACCTGGAAATCTCTAAAAAAAGTATGTTGTAGGTCAAACTTTATTAAGTTAAACCCTTCCAAACACACAGACACTCACACATGAACGCCAGCCCTTACAAAGCATGTCGGAGGTAACAACACTCCCCACTTTAAATATGTGCATAGTATAAAAGTGCTGCATAGGGGGATCTCATGATTCAGGCTTTTCTTTTGGGGGAGGCAAACTCATCTTTAAGAGCTCTGAGACAAATTGGTTAGGGCACAGATAAAGTGTGAGGCTCACTGCAGGTGCTTGCTTGTGTGATGGGGCTGTGAAGTGAGTCGTGTTATTGCTGGGTGTCAGACCTGAGCGTGTCTCTGCAGAAGCAGGCAGTGTGTGTGTTCTACATCTTTACACCAGTTTCTTCAAGTGCTGGGTGTTCTTCCAACTGAAGAGCCTGGCAGTGATGAGGGGGATTGATTTCACTGTTTGAAGAGAAGGCCCTCAGAATGGCAGTTTCCATTGATTAAAAGAGGGCACTTTTAAGAGGGTAAGTGATTGCAGTAAATTCCAGGTTAAACTGATATTAGCATTTGAATTATAGGCAAGTATCAGAATTGTGAAGCATTAGGAATTTATATTAAAATTGATCTGGGAGAGAGTACTGCTAGTAAAAAAAGATCTATGTATTACCCTTGCAATGTAATGTCATGACCCAATTGCAATGCACTACCACTTCAAGGCTGGAAAGAATGCACTGCAATTAGTTTAACATTTCACAAATCTGAACTATCTAGCACTATCTTTTTATTAATCTTCATTTGTTCCAATGTATTTTAATAGATTTAGATATATAGTAGCAGACCTATTGCAATTAAAAATCAAAGTTCTTATGTACCAGTAGTGTTTCCCTGGAGGTCTAGTCAGTCTCCACAGTAATGAAGACGTAATTATACTGATGTAAATCGCTGCACCATAACTAGGAGGGATTGGCCTTTCCCCTCCCTTAATTCATTGAAAGATTTTATCTTTGACAGGTACTGTCAAACAGGGTGATGGGCTAGAAGGCAGAATGCTTTTTCTAGGAACTAATTTGCTTGGGAAGAAAATGTGGTTGTTTTATTGGGTTGGCTGCTTTTTTGTTTTGGTGATTTTTTTATTTTTTCTTTTTTTAAGATGACTCAGATACTGAGATGATTCTCAAGTCCTGCATCTCCCATTCTGAGTAGCAGCATTTCCTCTAGGCTTCCTAATAAAGCATGGTCAAGATCAGACTTTCTGCTCTGACTGTGTTGTTCTCAGCCTGAAGATAGGAAAACATGTCTGAAGGTAGTGTGTGCATACAAATAAAGTGTATATTAAAAAAAACCCTAAACCAAAATCAATATCAGAAGAGGGTGATCTCTTAGGAAAAACTTTCCTTCAGGTGGTAGTTTAACTTGCCAAGTTTTTTCTATTGCTGTACTGGACTGAAACAGCACTTAGGTTTCCCCCAGTCCATTATCTAGCAAACATCTCTCATTTTCTTTCCCTCAGTAATCTCCTTGAATATGCACATGCATTCTGTCACATTTTCTGTATACTGTTAAAGCCCACAACCAAAACTCTAAATTAAGCCCAACCAGAAGATCCACTGCTTGTTTTACTGCGTGGCTGGGACATGATCTCTGAGGAGAGAGATGTCATCATTGCAATAAGAGCATGTTCTGCATGAAGCCCTCTCTGAGGGGTTGCGTGTTTCAAACGCTGTCTCAGTGGTCTGATAGCAAGGCAGGATATTTCCACAGCAATTAATTAGTTGTACCAAAAATCTGGAGGGCCACCAGAGAGGATGTTCAACATGTCATCATGAACCTCCTTCAAGCTAACAGATGGCAGCGATGTGTTCCTTGTCAAATTGGTTACCAAAGATTTTGTAGGGCTACATCAAGGCTCTACCAATCTATGAGTTCTTGAGCAGTGCAGGTTTCTAAGGAGATGTGAGAATTTCTCCTAGGAGAGATGTTATGGGCTCACTTCAGACGAGTTCTCCCAAGAGAGAATTCCCCCTCATCAGTGTTAACAGTCATGTTTAGGACTAAGGCAGAAGTGAAGGAAGATTACTGTTATATTACTGGGAAAAACTGCTACTTTTTTTCCCCATCACTTTCCATGGGCATATATTCTGAGGTTTTTCATATGTGTCTCATCTCTGGCAGTCAGCAGTTGACACCTTTCTTTGGTGATGAAAATGGGGCTTAGGGACATGGCAGAAGCCACAAAGTGTCCAGGCCTGTGGGTGACTGGGTGCTGCTGACCCTGAGGGTCTCCTTCCAGGGGCAGTCACAGCTGTGGTGTCTGTGGCATCACTGTCTGAGCTGTAAGTGCTCTTGGGCTTCAGTGCTCAGAGTCTGGTGCCTTTCCCAATTGCTGAAATTCACTAAGGAGAAGATAGAAAAAGGAAATAAATGTCTCAGTTTTATTTTCCATTGAACTGTCGTTTCTTTAGAATTGGCTGTTCCACATGTTACTCACCTTGCTGGCAAAAGCGTCGGTGATCAATGAGGACAAAGTGATTCTGACTGTCAGCTTGCCACGTACATCCAGAGCAAACGAACACATCAGAAGCTGATTTTGTGCAGGGCCTGCTTTTGATTTGTGCATTTTTCTGGCAGACTTGGGCTATGCCCTATTACTTTCTTACAATAAAAGGGAACATTTCTTCTACTGGAGCTTGCAGCATGCAGCTGCAATAATCATAGGGGAGCCCCAGGTGGTCTGATTTATGGTGTTTAATGTGAACCCCTGAGGTTCTGTCAGGAGAGATTATATAAGGTATAAAACATTTTGCAGAATTGTTTTGCCACACTTCAGTTCTAACACGCAATGGCCCTCCTTCATTTGTCTCCCTGCTCCAAGACAGCTTATTTTAAATGCATGTTTATTAAAGAGCTCCCTAAACCTTGTTAAAGTTGCTTCTGAAAATATTCTGACTAATGGCAATGTTGATGAGGGTGAATCATCCCTGAGAACATTGTGCTCATCAGGACAGTTTCTCAGCTGATGGGATTTGGCAGAGTGCCATGCAAGTTCATGGCACTTTTCTGAGGATTGATACTGGGCAAGGATTGATATGCTGGGCAGGTGTTGACTGACAGAGGCTCTGATGGAGCTCTGTGGATTTGTACTGGCCCAAAGCCTGCAGTTCATGAAAGGAAGCGCTGAACTTAAATGTTTTATCATACAATCTTCATACAGGGAATATTATTTATCAAGTGCAAATGTGTTTCTGTGAGGATGTTTCTTCAAGCTAGGCAAGGGGCAAGGAGCCATTCATTTAACTTTGCTACTGGTATCAAGGTACTGGCTACAGGTTTCATTGTTGTCCTTCTCAAAACAAGTTGGAACGAGCTGGGTTAGTGCTACCCCCCGTGCTGGAAGGCTGCAGTGGGAGCGGTAGAGGAGGTGCACTGGCTGCACCCATCCATGCAACTGCACTGGCACCAGAGGCAGGGAGTGACTGCCTTAGCAGGCTAAAGGGATGTGGCTAGGGATTTGGCAGAGTTTGCTCAAACAATAGTCTGTCCAGGCGAGGAGATGGATTTCCACCCCTGGTAGAGCCTGTGACTCAGAGCTTGTGCTGGAGCCCTTCTCAGTGTGCTTTCCGTGAGCAGGGTTGTAAAACGCCCTGAACAGACTCAGATCTCATCTTTCTTCACTATCCAGGCAAATTTAGACTCAAGGTTTAAACTCAGGTTCCTTTGTAATTAGAAATTATTTAGTTGCATAGTATGACAAGCACAAGATAGTCCTGAAGGTGGAATTCATGTCCTGAAGTGTTTAGTGAAACAAAATAAGACAGTAGTTGAGGAAAGAAGATACTTGCTATAAGTTGATGCTTGCTTGATGAGGAAGTGAAGGAATGAAATCAGAGTGAGCTCTGGATGGGTACAATGACTAAACTTGTACTGGATCAGCTACAGGGGTTTGGTTTTCTTTATTAACCCTGTGCATTTCTGTGCTACCTAAACTGAAACATCCTGATTTTTTTTTTTTTTGGCAGAGGACAGATGATGTTTGTTGATATAGCACTTAGTTTCAGCTAATGACAAGTAGACACAATCTGTAATCTTGTCTATTACCTGTCCTGTATCACACCCTTTCATTTACTACATTGAAGTACCAGTAAAAAGCATTCCAAGAGACACAATGGAGTAGCACAGCAGCCCCAACACAGTCGAAGGCTGTGTATTATATTACAAAACGACTATTTTTTGGTGGGAAAGGGGGAAGATGATGTGCCAGTTTACAGGAAGGTTGGGCAAAAGGTCAGGGAAAGTGCAGAATTATTATCGGCTCTGCTGGGGCCACACCTGTGTGAAATGTTTAATGCTGACACAAGAATGAACTTGAAGCATGTTTGGAACGTACAAGCAGCAAAGAAAATCAGAGGACTTAATCTGGAATTGTTAACTGCATAAAATCTGCTATAGGATGGAGAGACCAAAAGCAGCCTGCTGAGACCCAAAAGTGTAGTTGAGGCCACTCTCATCTCTCTAAGGACATGGAGTACGTGGAGGTTACAGAGCTTGGCATGAAAATGGTCCATCAGGAGTAGCCTTGGCCAAAAAGGGCTCTCTTTTAGTTTGAAATGAAAATACCCTGCTTGTAAGTAGGACAGACTGTTACTGTGGTGGGACTGCTGAATCTGCAGCCTGTGAGCTGCGATTGGCTTTCACTCTTGCTCACCTATTCTAATGAGAAGCAGGAGCTGGTTTCCGCATTGCTGCAGACCTGCTTAGCTTTGCTACCATCAGTCTGTGACTGTCTATACCGGTTCAGACTTAATGCCAGTTGCAACTTGCTCACCACTGCTGACTGGAATAGGACTCAAACCTGGCTTCTGTATTTATGCTTTACCACAGCACCCTTCTTCATCTCCTCCTCTGAAAATCCTGCACTGTAGATATTGAACCCTAAAGGAGAAGTGACTCTCAGCAGACATAATTTTGTATGAGTAATTCACTTTTAAAGCTTGGATATATTCCATCTTCCTTGTGACTAATGGTACCCGAACAGAACATAATTGTATAATCATTTTCCAATTGCTTAATAACTCATTTTCCTTGTTTGTAAGATGCTGTTTTTCAATGTTTCAGAGATGCGAGGACCTGCATGTGGTAAAGAGTGACAGACGATTGTTTATTTCTCAGCAATAATGCCATTAAGGAAACCTCTCTACACTTAGAGCCCTGACAACTGGCCAGACTCTGACATTCTGACTCACCTAAACCCAGTGAAAGGCCTGCTGGCAGGAAACTATTCCCTAAGTTTCATGTCGTGCTGCCTTTGGTGGCAGCCCTCACCTGGGGAGTCCCAACCCCACCATTTCTGCCTGCTCACAGACACTTAAAAACCAGCACATCACAAATCCTTGGGGCTGCCCTGTGGATGGAAATGCTGCAGCCTGAAAAATATTTCTGTTGGCGTAGCTGCTGGAAAGGACATGAAGCTGGGAGATGAAACGTCTCAAGCTGGGTTTTCTCTTGGAGTGGGAGGAATATCTTCCCGAGCTGGGAAAGGCTTGGTCAATCACAGGATGTAATGTTTCCAACTGCTGGATCAGCAAAGTTGAAGAAAGTTATTCACGTAGGAAAGGGCAGGTAGAGGAGGAGGAGGAGCAAAGAGGTGCTGGTTTGGTAGGAAACATGTGAAGGGTGCATAAACCCCAGAAATTTCCCAAGGACTTTGATCTAGATATAGAAAATGCCTTTGAAGAGAGGGAACCAGTGCAGGAAAATAGACTGCATGGATGCCATAGACGTCTTATGCTCTTTCAAACAGAGCTGATGTCTATGGGTAACTTCACCATGTTGAACTCCAGCAGATGAACAAAAGTTTTCCTTTTTTGTTTCCCCAAGAATGAATGCTTGAGCCTTAGAAGTTGGTGCTGATGTTTAGGAATAGAAAGAGAAACCTTTTGCAGGTGGGTAATAAAATTCTATTATTTCAAAAAGGTGTAACAAGCAATATTGCCCAAGATATCTTGCTAAGAACAGCAAGTGCTACAACCTACTGAAATAAAAGTAAATTTAAAACACATGGGTCCAGAAGGAATGGGACTAAAATACAAATGCCATTGATTGTCCAGGGCTGTGTTATTCCAGCTAGGACCAAAAGGTTGGCTAATTTTATGCTTTAGTTACAGGCATAAATGCCCAAACCTCTGCTGCATTTGGTGGTGCAGTATCAAGCCTTGACATGGCTGGTGTGAAATATGGGGAGTTTGCTTAGTAGCATCTATTCTTAGATTTCTAGAAATTAATGAAGAGAATTTTCTTCAGAGTATTCTGGGATCTGTTGAACCTAAAAGCAGAGCTCAGACTGGGTGATGGTTGTGGGCGTCATGACTGAGGAGAGAAAGCTCCATGTGTATCTGAATAGTAAAAACCAAAAGCAACAACAAAACAAAAAAGGTTCAGTTCTTACTTGCAACCAAATGTCACCATCTTCAGAGCTCCCCAAAGTCTACATTTAGAAGTAGAAAAATGTGTTAGAGAGAATAGGGATTGGAATTTTTGGGAGAAGCATGCTTGAAACTGTTTTGCACCTGTCAATGGGTGCTTAGAGGTTGCCTTAGCTGATGCAGGTGGTGGCGCTGCAAAGTGAGAGGATAACAGAACTGTTTGGAAAAATCAGTATTTGACCCTGCATCGTACCAGAATACTGCTTCTCATCCTCCAGATAATTGCCAAGATGAGGAAAGAACAAGTTCAGCTGTTTGAATCAGTTTCTCTTTCACAGAATAACTGTTCTGTGTGTTTTTATGTGTGGTGGTGTGGGTTTTTTTTCCCCCTGGGTGTTAAAATATCTCAATCATCTCTTAGAAACCTCAGTTCCTTCATGCATGGGAGCTTCTGCAGACAGTCCTAGTGCAGGATCAGTGCATTGTTTATTTTGTTTCCCCTTGGAATGAATTTTTTAGTTATCTTTTTTTTTTTTTAATATTGTCAAAACATGCTATAGCAGGCTGTGTTCTCTTACAACCCATTCCATGTTGAAATGTAAACCCATTGCAACACAGCCTGTCTGGCATATGCTGTCATAGCTTTTAAAAAGTTGCCCTACTTCTCTGTTGGCGTTGAGAGTTTTATTAAATTAGAGTATTTATTTTTCCAAATTCCCCATGGGCAAAAGCAGGTAGAAAACAGATACCTATGCCTAATTATAACCTTATAGTTCACATTAATCTCTCTTAATTTTCTTTCATTCCACCTCCAGCATGCATTCTCTCATTCTTAATTGCCACTGGATAATTTGAAGTCATTTGCTTACTCAGGGCTTTATGCCATACACTCATGGATTGTGGCAGATGAATCCTTCACAAAAAATAAAATGAGAAGCTCATTCTTGCTCTTTAGGTAGCTCTCTCCCTCCCTGTCCCAAAGTTACTGAGCGAATTGTTGCTATTAATTTTTAAATTAGTGTATTTGTTGCTCAGGGAAAAGCTAAGTGTTCCGATGAACTTAACAATAGACTCAAGGCTGACTTTGCCTCCTCAGGAGAGATGTTCCATGTTATGGGTTGGTTGCCAAAATACCTGGTGTGTGGTTACCCCTTGGCTGTTGTGGGAATTTTGTTGTTCCCAAGGAACACAGTTTTTAAGGGAGAAAGGATTGCTCAGTCTTGGTCCGTGAGGGATTTTGGACTCAAGGCACGGTTGACTCCCATATGGATGCTGTAGCTGATCTTAGTGATGAGTACAAGGACGCTGCTTTTTCATTTCCTCTTCTCTAATCAGTATTGCTTTGCTCTGCTTTGTGCTGCACTACTTAATTATCTTCAGGATTTTGGGTTTATTTGCTGTATTTGGAAATATTACAGCCTCTTGATCCACAGGAGAAAAAAAATCATCCTAAAACAGAAATTCTGGAATCATTCAGAGTGAATGGAAGAAAACCCTCTCAAGCTCCCTGGTATGGTAAATGTGCTCCAACTTCTATTACATTAATGTATGGCTTGATTATGAGAGATTATTAGTGGTAGTTATCCTGAAAGACATATAATTCTTTTTTCTAGCTAACTGTCCTATTTCTAGCTCCCTTGAATCTGTCTCTTTCTACAGAGTTAAGTCACAGCAATCCTTTAGTTCATTAGATAGAGACAAACAAAAGGAGAAATATACTTTCAGTTCTTAAACCAGCCATGTCTTGGGAAAGGCCTGCCCCAGTTTGCAAACAGACTGAAGTCCCTGTGTAGTTCTTTCCTTTGTCTTTCTTTGGCCCCACAGCCCACTGAACTGGGCAGAGAATTGCTCTTATTGTCAAAGTGATGTCTTAAAAAAAAAGGCAAGAGCCAGCAAGGCCTCTCATGCCTCAAGAGGAATTATTTCCACTGCCTTCTCTCCTGCAGTTTGGTCACCAGTAGGTCAGCCTCAGTTTCCCTTTCTTTGCATTAGGTATCAACATGTCCAGGGTTTTACTTATCCTTTGTCATGTAAGTCCCAGTTAGAAAACATGTTTTGGTGACCCACTCTCCTTTGGGTTTCAGTGAGAATTAAGCCCCTTACTACCACGGAGGGAACAGTCCTACACAGCACCAGAGCCTGACTGAATGTTGTATCGTGTATTTTTTACGAGGCAAATGTCATCCCACTGGGTTAACCTGTCGTGCACACATTGATCTCTTAGTTTGTATTACTTCCTTTGGTCAAGAAATATGCAAAACCTTGGTCTCCTGTGCTGGCTAATGTTTTCTGCTATTCATGCTTCTTTCAATCCATTTTATGCAGCCCTATTTTTTTGGTCAAAGTCTTTCATACTCCCAGTCATTTATCTTATAAAACAGCTACTTAGTTGCAACTTCAGTGTTAAGAATTTACAGAGTGATAGAGCTGGGGAGAGGGTGGCTGAAAATCAAACATTATCGAGCAGAAGCACATGCCACTTCTTGTGTATCTTATTCTGCAATTCTTTGAAGTTTAATCTTTTCAAAAGAAAAGCCTTTCAGCTACTTTGTGGCAACAACTCGGGCTTGTAACTTTTGACTGCACAGTGCTCCTAGTTCATAAACTGATCTCATCCTTTTCTGACAATTAATACTAAAGTGAATTTAAATTGGATCTCCTCCTGCCACTGCATCAGCTGTCTGGAACACTTTGCCTACCTTGGTCTCCCACACTAATTCTCTCTGTACCTTTTCAAAATGCTGTTAAAAATCCTGACCTCCTTTAAGGCTCTACCAGCCAGCAAGCTGTGAACCAGTTTCTTTTCACGTGTGGATTTGGCTGCACATCCGCTTTGCAGAGCCGTGGGGGGCTACAGAAGAGACAAGGGTGGCTGAGCGCTGGGCAGAGATCAGGATATCAGCTTAGCAGTGCCAAAAACCTTTGAAGCCACCTCTCACCTCATGCTTCAGCTGTAGGAAGATGCAGCCCAGAGCAGGGAGCAGTGCAGCCTCACACATACCCTGGGAGAAACTTGGCACGGCCTTATGCTTCTGCTCCCCATCTCTGCAAAGCTGTGACCCCATCCCTTCATCCCTGTCTGGTGCAGTTGTGTTGACTGTGTGACCATTCACAAACCAGCATACAGAGGTGTTCTTCTAGCTATGGAGAGGGCCAGAAAAAGAAGGACTCTTTGCATCCTTTTCTTTTCATGCAAGGAAGAAGCATTCACAGGCTGGGTCTCAATGCTCCTGCTTATCTGAAAAGCACTATCTTGATTGCTAGGTTAAAAGTTGAAATGTTTTTATAGCATGATAAGATTTTTTTTAGTTTGGGCTGGTAAATAGTGAGTATAATGTCACATTGTCTTGTGGTTTTTTCTGTGGTCAAAGGAATAATTATACGAATGTCTTAATCTTATTTTTTTTACTCCCTTTAGCTCCTGTGGTATAGTAGCACTACACAACTGTAGTCTTCTAGCACTGTATTATAAGAAAATTGTTTATACCAAGACCTCTGGGATGGGCTGTGTACAGAAACTCAGAGTCATGACTAAGAACTTATTGAGTGTGACAACATTTCTCATAGCAGGTTATACATTACAGAGCATTCTGCATCCTGTTTTCAAAAGCTCAGCATTCACAACTGAGGCCAAATTTTCAAAAGGAAACATTTTGATGTAGAACTTGAAATAAGGGATGATGATGAAATGTGGTTATTGCCTATCACTTTGGAAAGCCTCTGAACTTGGTTTTGTTGTCTTAAGAGTACCTTTGCTTAAAGATCTATATTCATAAAGACATCTTGACCTCTGTGAACTGACTGTAAATGTTTCCTGAGGACATTACTAAACTCATACGTGCCACTGGCATAATTGTTTCCATGGAAACAATTTTCCTTTTAAAGGAAAATAATAAAAAACCCAGTGGAGGACACCTGAGAACATAAAAAACGCTATGGCAGGTTGGAGCAAAGGTCTACTGAGATGTGTGTCCTGCATCCAACAGTGGTCAACAGAAGGTGCTTGGAGAGGTGCATCAGAACAATACAAATATATGGCAACGCTGCTCCAGAAATTCTTTCAGCTTTAGCAGTTTTGGACTCAAAGATTCCTGAGCCAAAGGTGCCAGCCATACAAGCAACACAATTTTTTTTTTTTCCTACTATGAAAAGCCTTGTACAGCACAATGATGTGTCTTTACAATCAGGCTCTTGCAGCAATATCATTCCAGGGAGAACATAGGGGCACTTTGACAGTCTCTAGTTGTTAATTCAGTCATTCCTCAAGGAAAGTGCCTGCTAGGTTTGCTTCCTTAAATGTTTCAAATTATCTAGAATTCATCATGAAAATCTTTTTTTTTTTGGGAAAGAACTGGGGTCATAAGCTTTCCCTCAGAAGGGCAACTGGAAGACATCAATCCCCTTTATGCATTATGCTCTTTTATCCTAAGAGCTAATAATATGTCCAATTCTTTTAATATCTCTTGTTAGACATAAGTTTGTTCACTTCACCTGCCCTTTGTCCCTGCCCCTGTCCATCTCTAGCAGGACACTCCTTTTAAAACAGGTGATTAAAACAATGTGCTTCCTGGCTGCTTTAAGGAGAATTGCACACCTTCAGGTGAGTTTGAAGCCAAGCTTTAAAGAAATGTGGTTTCCAGATGTGCAAGTACGCAAAATTTGTTCTAAATGCATTTCTCAGTGCTGAAATCAAACTCGGAGTGCAATCTCTGCACATGCTAAATTGCATCAGTGAGAAGCCTGCATTGCAGTTGGTGACAAAGCAACAGATGTGTCCATATGCTCAAGTACAAAGTGCTTAATTCCAGCTGATATCCGTAATCCTAATATTCCACAAATTTGATGAGTTGACCGTGGTTTCACTACGCTCTGTTGCAGATCTTCAAATTTCCAGAGCATGTACTGTGTGTTTGCCTATGTGGGCTACTGAAATATTATGCTGGGAAAAGTCCCTGGTTTATTCAACTTTTTGTTTAAAGTCCACCTTAGGTGTTAATTGGAATTGAAATTCAGGTGTTAACCTCTTTGAAAATACTTGCTGAGCAATTACAGGAAGGAGGCCAATTTCAGGCACAGCAGTAATTACTGAATTAGTAGAAAAGTTCAAGAGGAGCTTCGAATTTCATATCATTTCTAAGGTTTCTGAAGAACAGCTAATCCTGAAGCAACTGGGCTCCTCACACCTGTACATGTGTGAGGTAACTCCACTTAAATTTCAAAGAAATCTCTGTATGAATAATTCCAGGACCAGATGTCAACATTTCTTAAAATGTTACTTTATTTTCAGATGCAGAAAATTGTCCAGCAGCCTGAAATTTGTGATGATGAAATTGAGGAGAACCATTTTATGCTAAGCAGTATTTCTTTTTCTTGTTCTTGAACTTGGTGATCTCCTGCTTGATTCACTTTAGAGGAATCCTGTAGTATGACATCCTGCCTGAAATGGTGTGCCCCATGTCTTCTGCCGTTCAAATTTTCCTTTCTCAAAGAAAGTCTTCACAATATTTATTTGGTCACATCAGTTTTTTGATTTTTTTTTTTTTAAATTGTATCCACTAAGCTCTGCAGGATGTTTTTGTTCATACTACATATCTTGCACACATTAATCAATAATAGAAAGTTGCAGAGCAATTAAAGGCTCTGCTCAGAATGAATGATCCAAACATTGTGTTGAATTGTTTTGAATGGATTTAGTGAAGTTTCAGTTGCATCTATCCAACTTTGTTGCAACTGCAGCCAGCATTTTCAATGGTAGCGATAGGAGATGATGGCTTTGTGAAGTTTATTTATCATTAATATACACAGAGTTTTTTTACTGTTGTTACATTTTCCTTATCCTATATACTGTATTAGGCATTGAAATGAAATAATTACATGGAACCGAGGAGAAAAAAGAAAGGGGAGATGACAAGTTAGTTCTTGCTCCCAACATCCACAGGTGTCTTCCTGAGAAGTCCAGGAATAGAAAAAGGGTTCTAACACTTGATGTGCAGAATGGTGAAATTTGTTGGGATTAAGTGTTACCATTATCCAGAAGTGGCAATACCCTTGATTATTTTGGCGTCAGTGTTGTGAGACCTGGCTGGCGCGCGCAGACTGATCATGGGCAGGGCCTGCTGTGGGGATGGTACTGAACACAGTGTGTGCTCTTCAGGGATGGCTGGACCATGGCTCAGAGTGACTGACATCAGGGAGGTGACAGTAGTGACTGTACAAGGCAGTCTGCCTAAGTTAGGCTCTGAAGCTATTTCTTTTCAGGGACTCTCCAGGGAGCCAGCCTAATTTGCACTGGTGAGGTCTCCAGACACTTTTGCGGGTGGTCTCTTGGCAAGCCCCTGTTGGCTCTGAGGCTTCTGTAAAGATTTTGTCCAACTGCACTGATTCTCACTGTGTTCCCAGACTTGCTGATCATTCATGTTTTTCTGGTTCTGCGTTTGAAAAAAAAAAAAAAGGCCATGGGGGATGGAAAAGGGGAAAATCCATAGGATAATTAAGGACAATAATTCTATGCCTGTTTATTTTATCCCATCTTAAACCTTTCTGACATGTACTGATGACTGTAATGTAAGTGCCCTGAAGGTGTGTGGGCTGTCATATTCTTTGGTGGTGTTTGCTTTAGGAACGTAGCTGTCTGAAAGTTTTGATATCTAAGAGGAGCTCCACATTCTGGCATGATGCAGCTTGCAGGCTTCAGGGAGAAAAACAAGCCCAGCAATGCAGGCACTAGTCTCCTTTTAAGCTGCTGGATGTAAAAGCATGGAAGTTCAGGCACTTAGATGTCCATACTGAATGTAAAGAGATAAGTGATTGTATTTGTAATACCTTGGTGTGCTGGCTGATTCATTCAACCAATTAATAAACCCCTGCCCTGAGCATAAAGCCAAACCTGTTTGGAAAGGTTAATGTCAGACTCCCAGACAGCTCAGTTAAAGTTACCTTTTTGCACTCTGCAGGAGCTCCCCGAGAATCTTGTCATAAAATCTGCTTAGTGAAGCAGGTAAAATAATGCAACAATAATGCTCTGTATCTTGTAAAAATCCATCAGAGGATCTCCAGCCACTTGGGACAAATTAGTAAAGTCAGCTCAGCTCTCTCCTTTGCCAGGTAGAGAAGGACTACGTTCTTTAGCAAGAAGAGGGGTTTTTTCCCAGTTTGAAAAAGTCTACTTTTCTCCTTTAAAAAAAAAATTTAAAAATCCTTGAATGCATTCATCCTCTTAGTGGTCTCAAAGCAAAATATTCTCAGGCCACAGCAGAGAAAATGGCAATGAAAGATTTTAAAGCAGGAACTTTTTCTGAGGTATGCAGGAATTGAAGGCACAAGTGGTATTGTCTGAGCAGGATCTAGACAGGTCCTTCTCATTTAGCTGAGACTAAAGAAGTTTCTCAGGATCAAGTCCCACCCCAGTTGCTGGCAATTGGAATTTTTCTATTCATTTCAGTGGAGGCAATTTTGTCGCCACTAGAGGTTTCACTGAGAATAGGAATTAGTTCTTGAGGGTGGGGAAGATCAACAGAGGGACTTCTTCTGTCTGCCTGTTTCAGGCAGACAAACTTTCTCTATTTACTCCTTATGAAACTTTCTCTATTTACTCCTTCTCACCCCCTTTCTAAAGATGGTTTTCATTTTGATTTTTCCTATCAATGGAACTATAGTTTCAGAATCTCCCACAGCTCTAAGCAGAGGTTTATGCCTTGTGAATAATAAATACTCTTGTTGTGGAAATAATTATTTTTTTGATCTGGCGTGATCAAGTTAAGGTTAAAAGAACACTGAGTAGTCAAGGAAACTCACTCCCACTTTTACCGTTATGATATTTGTTTTCAGAAGGCTTAAAATGGAATGAACCCTCTTCTTCCATATCTCATAATAACTTTAATTTGTTTAACAGTTGGATAAAAAGCAAATTAATCACTCAAGTACCTCCAAAGGAAGAATTTGGACATAGTAAATATTCAGCTGTGAAAGAGTCATCTGTCATCACAGTTTAAGCAGATAGTCCTCCTAAGTAGAGATGTGGCTTATTTGAGCATACTTTCAGTGCAAAGTAAAAAGGACTTGTCTGTGTCACTGTTTCAGCTGAATTGCTGTTAGTAGATTGTGACTCTGGTAACTGTTTGACCACTGTGTGCATCTACATATTATATGTGAAAAAGTGTCTTCCTCAGTGACTGGCCAGAGCAAGACCCACTTTCTGGAAGTAGTCAAAAAAAACAAAGTCTCCCTAAATTCAGGAGCTGTAAAGGTATTTAACCAATGGAAGTATCTTACCAAGGAGCAAGAAGGACTTTGCCGTGTGCCTTGTCCAACTTGAAGTCCATTTAAAGCCAAGGAAAATACTGTAGTGGGTGTAATGGGTAGGGACTTTTGAATTTGTGATGTTTTCCTGGAAGATGTATTATCTGCCTGAGTTTTATTTCCTGTTTGACAAGGGAACTTTTTCAAATTGTGTTTTTAGTGAAATGGTTAACTATGGGCTGTAAAGCTTGAGAATCGCTTCAGCTCTTCAGCTGCTGGTACCAGTCTGATCTACACCAGCCCAGAGGCAGCTCTCTGCCCTCACCCAGGGAATCCAGGGAGCAGAAAACCTTCCATACAAGGAATGCTTTGCACTGAGTCCCAGGCCTGTCTTGCTTCTGCTGTGACTCCGTGTGCCTGAGGACATACGAGAAAAGATGAGCAATAAAAGTGTCTCCAGATTCAAAGAGGCCTATTTTGACTGTAACAAGAAATACATGAAAAAAGATCACAGAATTCTCTTTCTGTCTATAAATCTGGCCCTGAGGCTTGAGGTTCATAGGTTTCACTCATTCTTTTTATGGTCTGAAGCAAATCCAATGTCAATCAAGGCCAAGAAGGGGGGAACCCTGTTCTGAGGATGTGGCTGAGCAAGAGCCCCTCTTCCTGGGGCTCTCCTGCTTCAGCAGCAAATTGAGGTACTCCCAATCAGTGACAATGCCATGAGGAGGAAGGTGAGGGGCATCCAGTTTGTGACAATGCTGCGAGGAGGAATGCGAGGGGCTGGGAAGGTGCCTCAGGAGCCCTCAGCTCCCTGCTGTGCCCCTCCCTCTGACGAGAAACCTCCAGATTTTGGGTCAGTCCTGAGAAGTTTCAAAGTATAAGGAGGTTTATTGTGAGAAAGCTTCCTTGGGACCAAGGCAGAAGTCCTCCCTGAGGGTGGGAAAGGCTCATCCTCAGCCAACTGCATCTCCCTGCAGGCGGGAGGCAGCAAGGCTTTGGGTCAGGTTCGGAGGCCTCAGTCCCCACCTCACCGTCAGAATGATGATGTGAAATCCCCACATCTCTCAGCCTGCTGCGGAATTTTCTGTCTAGGGAATCAGTGGTCTTTATTCCCACATTTCTGCCTCTGATACAGCTAACCTGCTGTGTCATGGCACTGATGTGTCTGGTCACTTGGGAGAAGTTTGTTCTCATCATGCTTGTCCTTACAGGATTTATGTGAGGTATGAGTCTCATTAAATTAATAGTCTTCATCTTTTCAGCATAGGATATGTTTTAAAACATCTGGTCCTAAGTGCTGGGTATCATTATCCATAAATGAAATGACAGGGTTGTGAAGCTCCTTTCAGCCCTGAAGCAAGTAACAAAAACGTCAAACCCCATGGTCCCCTTCATTCAAAAGTGCTGCTGCTTAGGGTGCCTCAAAAATAACCTTCTCCTGGACATGCAGCTGTTTCCCAAAGCTGACCATGGGAAATGTGTCAGGACCATGTTTCTGACCAAAGCTTGACGGCCCCCTCTGAACCTGAGGCCTTGAAAAGCAGCTGGACATGAGCACAGAGCTGCCCCTTCTCGGACCTGCCAGCAACCTCAAAAAGCTATAACCATGGGTGAAACGCTCCCAGAACAAAACTATCCCCTGGTCCTCCCAGGAAAGGTGTTCTCTGTCAGTCCTAACTCAGAACCATTTGCTGTTGGCTTTGTGGCTCATACCATGCAGGAGGGTTGGTTGCACATGATTTTATTGCGTGGGGGAAAAAAAAAAGTATCTGAGGGATGAGGATATGCTGCTGACTAAGGTTCACAAATGAACTATCTAATACTGATTTGAGAGCTAAGTTAGAAGATTATTTGAAAACAAGACATTTAAATATATGTTAACAAGGGCATTAGGAGTCTGGCTAGATGAGAAGATGTTTGCCAAGAACTTTTTCCTTGATATATCAGTTAAGAATAAGAAAATGAAAAGGTAGTCATGATGCCTCAGGAATGAAAGAAAAGGAACTTATTGCTGGTTTGAATTTCTTCCCACTGCAGTTACTTAAATTCTTTGTCTTGTTTTCACATGATTTGTTTTAATGGTTTAGGGTAAAAAAACTTAGAGCTTTATCAAGGTTTTTTAATGCTTTGGGATTTCAGGTTTCATGGAAACGGATATTGCTTGAATCTAAAAGAATTGAAATTACAGGAGCTGACAGTTAATTTTATACATGATGTTGTTTATGGTGTGTGCCACACTGTGTGTGTTTGAGCATGATCTTGTAAGTTCTCCTGGAAATTATAGTAAACGTTTCACTACATTAAGATTTTTGAATTGAGCCCAGATATTTCAGCCAAGCTGTTGGGTTGTAGCTGCAGGACAGGCATTCAGCTGTATGACACTGAGCTGGAATTGGAAGGAAACATTATAGTGCTTACAACAGTATTTTCTGTCTTTGAAATTACTAAGACTGCACTTGGTTTCCTTCTTATAATGACTTCTGTCACCTCCCAAAAAGCTTTAGCCCAGAGTTCTGATGCAGAGTTCTGGATAATTTTCTGTTGGAGAACTAGTGAAGGGAGGTAGACTGGAACTGCTGAAACATTCCCTTCACATTCTATGATGGTGTTTTCTTTGCAATGAGCTTGGTTTTTGTACAGAAGAGGGAGTGTGTGTAGATGTATCCAAGGTCATTTACGATTCACCTGCAGCTGGAGTGATCTCTGTGGAAAATGTGCCTCTGTTAGCTTTTGCTTTAGCTCCTAAGTAATGCACTTTTTACATGGCTGTGTAATCTGTGGTTATTGTCCTATGTGCTCCCCCAGAGTGTCCAAATTCAGCTTCTATGAAAGGTCTGCCTGTGATATGAGTAATGAAGAATGGTGGGAAGAGAGAGATTCTGGAAACTGCTTACTTTAAGTGAATTACCTCTTTAGGGTTTTCTTTACTGTCTTAGTGACTTTAAAAGAATGAGTAAATCTCCCTCTGAATCTGCTCTTCATTTTTTTTGCTCCCTCTTCATCTCTAGTCTCTGACAGTAAAATGTCAACAAAAAATATCTGAGTGCAGGTGTGGTTAAGTGGGTTTGAAATATGCAAACAAGATCACCCAGGCCTGGACACTAACACTGTCCAAACTCTTTTATCTGTCTGTGTTATAGGGATTTACTTTTGTGATTGAAATCCCTGGAGCAAATGGAGCCTCTGACTCAGATAACCACTACTGTATCAAGTTCATGTAATGTAGCCTATTAAAATAACATTAAATAGTTAGATGGGATGGTCCTTTTACAATCTCAACAAGAGAGAAACTGATGCCTAAGGCACTGAGCACTGCCTGCAAGCTGGAGAGAGCCCTAAATCATTGCTTTCAATGTATATCTAAATTCTGTGCAGCTCAGTGTCTTGCAAGGATGGGCCCCTAACAGAGCTGTTAAATGGACTCAGCTACAAGGGTTGTTGCAAGTGTGCACCTGTCTGGTGACAGCAAGTTAAAAGACAAGTGCTTGAATAAATCAGTCAGCAGGTTTTATGAAAGACTTGGGAGGAGAGAGAGGACAGCAGAAAGTAGCTGTTTGTAATGCTAATCAGGAATGAAAGATGCTCTAAAAAACATGTGAGAACAGGCGAATATTAGCAGGTGTTGTAAATGTCCAGGCTTAGAGCAGAGTTTGAGCCATGCTGGGTAATCTCATGGTTTAAACTGCCCTGAAGATGTCAGTTCAGCCACAGAGCTGCAGTGAAGGAAATAGGAATTTAGGGATGGATGACATATCATAGGCTCTGAAGGCTCTCTTGACGACTTTAACATAGATCCTTCTTCCCAGGTCTACCCACGGCTCCCTACACTACTTATGCTACATAACATACTTGAGTGTTCCCTCTCCAGACAGTTAATTTTTGGGGCAAAATCCTGGTCTTTGATCACCTTTCCCAGCACCTACACTAATCTAAGTTTCTTCAGTGACTGTTTCTATTGTATTTCAGACCATGAGGAGCAGTTTCCAAGGAGACTACCTCCTTGTGGGTTGAATCTTCAGCAGGTGCATATTAGCTCATTTCCAGTGAAGTCTGCAGGGTGAGTTCTTCCAGATTTTTTATGGGATTAAGTTTACTAATCAAACTGTTAGCTGTACCAAAAAAGAAAATAAAAACCCGCCTGTTTTAATCTCCTTTGACTATTCTTGAGGGCATCATTGATGATCAGTCTGTAGTTTCAAAATAAATAAGCTCTTTTTAGCTATAGAATGTAAAGCCCGTTTGCAGAGCATCTTCCACCGTGGGCTTGAGACTTTTAAGAAAACAGCAAGTTCTGAGAAACAATATGTTCACATGTGATTTCCATAAGTCTTAATTTTCAGAGCATTAGGAGACCAGCCTGCAGCTCTTCTGGTTGCTTTGTGTAAAATCAGGAACATCAGGATTCTGATGAAATTTTGCAGCTTTTTATTCCTCCTTTGGCTCTTCACTCTGTGATCATATTACAGGTGGCAATTGTGAGGTAAAGCACACTTAATTTTTTCACTGAAAGCTGAAAGTTAACATTTGCTACAGGTGATTGCTTGTCTCTCTCAGCAAGTCCCACACTGGAACCAATTGACTTCCTGTTTGGAGTGTGTGTTCTTGGGGGAGGTGTGTGCAGTTTCTACTTTAATTATCAGAACACTAGGCTGGACTTGCCTGTGTATAACATTAGAAATAGAAGAAACGCTGTAGGCAGTTTATGTCACATTAATTTATGGCTTGGATAGGATCTGGATAACCATATGAATTACTTTACCAGTGGATTTGACCTTTACATGTGGTGGCAAATTGTGCGAAAGAGAGAACAGCAACAATGTATTTAAAGAGGGGTGGAATTTGAATCTGAATGGTCTTGATTTTGTAATAAATCAGCTGCAGAATAAACATGTCTCTTCCCTCATCCCCCCACATATGGAACGATGATTAGAACCAGGACATCAAAAAGGTCGCAGGAGTAAACAGATCTATTTATGACACTTTTTTTGAGTGTGTTTAAAACACTAACTTTAATCTCTTTCAATACACATAAATCAACTATATATTTTAATGGTAAAAATATGGATATGTTCTACCCCTACTCTTCATAAATATATTGTGAGCTACTTCTTAGTTATCTGTGGCACTTAATGAAAGGTATAACACTGCTTATGCTTGTTAGGGTTTGTATTTCTAAGGGTGCTGTGTGTGCATTTCTGTCCTGGGTGATCTCCTAGACCATACGCTCTCTTCTTAGTTTTGTCCAGAAATATAGTAGTGGCACAAATTATAGTAATAATTCAATATATTAATGCAAGGATTTAGCACCTCTTCCCTTTCTGTGCTCCTCAGTCTTCTCTTACAGCTTCTTGGATCAGGAGGACTTTACCATAAAGTGTAGCTTCATTGACTTGGGCTGCTTGAAAAATGGCTTTGCAGCTAACTCAGGCACATCACTGCTGTTGTTTTCACATGCAGATTATTTCAGCATCCAATTTTCTAAGAAAGCTATAAAAGGAAAGTTGATTAAAAAAAAAAAAACCAAAAGAGAGGAAAAATAAAAACCTAGATCTAGAATTAAATAATTGTTTCTTATAGGTTAACAAATTAAATATATACTTATGAGGTTTGATTTTGGGCTGAATTGACACAAAGACATCTGTGGTATTCTGAGTTGCTTGGGCAAATTTATAGCTCAGAATAAATTCATGGGAGCAGATCTAATAACATTTCAGAACAAGTTGCTGGATGGGATAAGTGAGCTACAAGACAATGTGAATCATCTTATAATTACTATTTTAAATGTAGACTAGCATCTCAGAAGGATGACTGCTTCTCTTTAAAAGTCTGACCATAAAGCACTAGAGATTAACTTGCTGAGTTTTGTTCAAACCAGCACCAGAACCATAAAGAATGGACTGGATCCTCAAAACTTTTAAAGCAAATTTGTCTTTAACTCATGTGAAATTAAAATCTTTCAGGCACCTAAGCCACTCAGTGCTCTGATTCATTGGACTTGGTATGGAACTGTACACGTAACTGGATTCTTGTGCATTAGCTTGGCTTTCCGCCACCCCCATGCTATTAACTAACTGTTGAGCATCACTGCAAATACATATTATGGTGTGACAATTTCCTACTGTATTTGGGTAAACGTTGCAGAAAACATAATGCTGTAACTCTGTTTAGTCAGGCTCTGTACAGATGTAAGGTTAGTCATGGATCAGACTTCGTTTTCATCTCTCCTTCTGCTTCATTGCCCACATATGGGGTTTTGAGCATGAATTATTAATAATTGAATCATTTTAAATGCTGGAGATGCACCAATTGTTGTCAGATTTTAAATTTGTTCCTTTTAATTACATAGTTACCATTTAATGCACAACATGTATCTGTGGACTTCTAATTGTTAAAGAATATTTTTCACCTCTTCTGATTGGTATGAGGTAGATTAAGGGTATGGAAAAAGCTCTTCATCAAATGCACAGGATTTTCTTGTCAGTGCTAAATTAACACAATATGAATGTAAGAAATGACCATGAATAAACATTTTAGAGGATGTGTGCTTTTTAATCTGTGCATTCCTGTGCTGTTAATAATACTGGGGAGCTAAACTTTCCAATTGTTTTAGCTGATAACTGTAGGTAGTATAGGTAAGAGAATAAAACAGAACACATAAACACACGCAGACATACACAAAGTAAGGATTAATTACTTCATATGGATGAAAATCTGAAGTCACCCTGGAGATGCTATTGCATCTGTTATCACTTTGCTTTCAGCGGTTGGTGCTGATGGTAATGCTCCATCAAGGGCCCTGGAAAAAATTTGCATGCTAAATACTTAAGGCTTGGCTTAATAAAATGGATTTTTGAATATGTTAATCATGCTTATTTTGATCTTGCTGTACCTGGCTGCTGATTGGGACCTCTTGCCACCTAGAACTCAGATCAAGGAGGTTCAATTTGGAGACCATTCCCCTGAGATTTTCCACTAGAAATTCATGCAAAACTTATCCAGGATTTAAGGTCATCTGCAGAAAAAGTTAGCTGAAAAGTGAAGTTCAAATTCCAGCAGCTACAAATACCTCCACAAATTGGAAATACAGACATTTCTTTCCCTGTTGTTCCTCAATGTTTGAATACTTATTTTTCTGATGTATCTGCAGATATTTCCATGGAATAGCCTAAAGAGAGGTAAAAATGAGTGGGTTTTGTAATACTCTAAAAAACTCTAAAAAAATGTAAATATGTGATGAGCTGTGCTATGAATAGCTAGGGAGTTTTCTTTTTTCCTAGATTCACCCACAGTGGGAAGAGTCATCCCTGCCCTTTGTGTGCTCTTCAACCAGCTTCTCTTTGAGGCTGCAAATGAATAACTGGAGGAAAACCAGGGCCTGGGAAATCCAATACGTTTAATTTTTAAGGGACATCTTTCTGTTCAGAAGTAGTCACTTCAAAAAAAAAACCAAAAAAACACAAGCCATGGACTTGGTTTGGGTTCACCCAACAGCAAATATGTAATCCTGGATGTGCTTTCCTACCTAGTCAGTGTCTGTGATAGCTCTTAGAAGTTTATTTGAAGAAGGAGATACAGCCTGAGTAGGGCAAGTGCTCACCAGTCAGAGAAAAAAAATAAATAGACACAAAACTCAATACCATGCTCTTCTAAAACTCTTGTAGCTAGAAAACCATTGTTAACCTCTGGCAGAGCTTTAAAATTAACTGTTTGCGTCATTGATGTGAAACACTTATTCACTGAGTTCAAATGAATGTGTTGCACAGGGAAATGGCCTCTTACAGTTCTGTCATTATCATGCAACTTTGAGCCTGGAAGACAATGCACGATGGCACTGAGGTTAAAGGATGGGACTCAATGTTCTTCTAGAATGTTATAACACTACAGTTAAGCTTTCAGAAGAGTTAGAATCAAGATATTTTTACTTTTGTGGTAAACAGTGTGATAACAAAGGACATTACTGATTTATTTATCTTAGGCTTATGACTAGAAACTTATCTGAACAACCCAGTCTTGAAAAAAACCTCTTGCTAAGGTGAGAAATCTATATGTTTAGACAGGAGAATTGAGAGTAACATCCTTTGGTATGAACAATCCTGCTCCAGTGTACTGAGACAGACTCCACAGAATCACATCAGGTTTTGCTCTCAGAACCAAGCTGATACCTCATAAGAATTTTTATCTCTTCCTCCTCCTTTTTTTCTATCTTTTTCTAATGATTTGTTGAAACTGGAGGAGTCATTTTAGCTTTACATAGCATGAATTCCAAATCTGTTCTACTGGGACTTCTTGTGGGTATAACATAATTAAACTATTTCAATACTGCAAATGATCTCACTTTTCTTTCACCTTGCCCCAGTATAATATTAACTTCTCATAATTTACATAGCTAAAATAAGATTTTGAATACCAAAGAAGTCAGAGTGTGTATTACGAAATCTTAAGTTTCTCTTACATTTTCTCCTGGAGTTGGTTCTCAAAAGTTGTACAAAATCTTCTATAATTTTAAATTTATAATGCCATTTAAATATCAAAATATTAACATCTAAATTCACACTACTGTAAAATGAGAATCTAGATCTGTAATTCAGCTCTGAGCTTAGCACCATTGAATTTAAGTTTCTCCAGGGTTACAAGATGCAGTTGGGATCAGGCCCTCTGGAATTAGCACAACTGGTCACACACAAAAGGACTGTCTGTGTAGGTGAGGATTTTCAGGCCTGGTTATAGAATCTGTTGAGTCTTCCTTATAACCTATTTGAAATTTCAGTAAGAAAACAAATTTTCACAACTTTTGATGCTTAACCAATTTCTACATTCAGTCTGAAATCTGGTAAACTTTGCAACCTGTTGCAGCTTTGAGATTTTCTTGCTTCTTGCTGCTTTCATTCACCATATGGTCTCCTATTCACAAACTCTGCCCTAATGAGAATTACTCCTGCAGGTAATTTTCTAATGATTATCTTGGGATAAACAAATTTTTCATACTTGTTTTGCTAATGTATTCAAGTAGGTTCACAGGGGAAAAGATTAATCATCTAAAAAGCAAGCCGGTGTTTTTCATTATGCTAAAGGATCCAAAGATGATCAGAGCAAAGCCACTGGTTGCTATGACAGCAGATACCTTTTCCTCTCTTTGTGAGGTAAATGGCAGCTCCCAAGCTGATTGGCTAAAATGAGCTTATCCTGGTGACCAACCATAGGGAGTTAATTTCATCAGAAAGAGAAAATGGTGGGAAATCCTGCCGTGATCATACAAAGGAATTTTCATTAGAAGCCAACGGAGTCAGGGGTTCTCTTTCATTGTAATTAATATGTTCCATCTAATAAAATAATTTAGGAGGGGCAGACAATAGAATTAGCCTATCTATTATTTTGTATATCCACATAAGCTTTAATCTGTTTTCTGCTAAGACCTACACTCAAAGTAAAGCAACCCTTATTTTCCCCATAATACCTCTATTACTGAAGACTGTCATCATGTACCTGTTTATATAATTGGAGATAAGCTAATTGCAGGCAACACAAAAGGGCTGGCATTCTTACAGGCGTTTGCTGGAAACAGTCATGCTCTATGGAAATAATAGATGCAATAAACTTTAAATAGGAACATTTCACTTTAATTTATGATGATAAATCACATTGTATTTCTCACTTTCTCCATGGAGGAGACATTTATTTGGGGCAGATTCAAGGACAGAAGTTCCAAGTCAGTTCACAGGTGAAAAGAAGGAGATTGTGATTAGGGTTTACAGTTCAGTAACAAGGAAAGGACCTACACTACCTTGCATGTGTTCTCACCTCCTGTGATCTTTCAGCTGTGTCCATCTCATCCAGTCTTTCAGGCAGGACTTCCCTTGAAGATGTTGGTTCAGTCCCTTCTGTGCAGCTGGCAGCCCATTACACATCACAGGTCAAAACAGAGGTGGTGAGAGTTGTGTTAGGAGCTGTAAATTACATACTAATGATTGTGTCTAAGTCACTGTAGAACAGGATATAAATTTTACCTACTCTAGAAGGTCTGTTATTCCTTTTTACTCCGATCCGTTTTTAAGTGACATTGGTCAAGCTGGGGTTAAGTTTAACTGCGGGAGTTTTGCTTTGCAAGGACCGAAGAAAGCAAATCATATCTCAGAGAAGACTTCCACTCTCTGAACCCAGGCTTCTGTATGCGTTACTTTGCAGCTTATTTGTAAGGATCTAAAAGGATTTAGAGCTATTTTGTTGTTGATTAATGTTTTAAGAATATCATGTAAACTGATGAAGTAATTGAGCTCATTGGATATGTCGTAGATTACAACCTCCTTTTTGGTTGTTATTAGATGTTTATAAAGTATCTACCACCACAGGAGATGGCAACATCCCCATCATATCAAACTAATGTAACAGAAAAACTTTGCCCTGAGAAACTAATCTGTAGTATAAAATGATATTAAAATTTCATTATCTTAGTCACTGAAATCATTAATTTTAGTTGGTTTTATGTAGTGCCTACACTGAAGGATTCATAAATCTGTCAGATCCTCTGCAGCTATCATTGTATATCTGTGGGATGAGAGAACAAATCTAGAATCAAATACTGTAATAAATTTACTGTTCTTGGTGCTTTAAACTGCAAAGATCAGACAGTAAAGTAGTAGCTCTTATCTTTATTTACCCTTCTCATATATAAAGGGAAAAATACTGGGCTGTATCTAACACAAGTAGAAAACCAAGACAGTGGAAAGTTTAATTACTTGCCTAAACCCACAGTGATTCAGTTGCACAGATGAGATTACAACTCAGGAGCTCCTGGCCCTTTGCCCAGCCTCTCTGTGTTGTGGACCTCTTACTTTACATGTTGTTTTACCAGGACACTTCCAAGACCCAATTTTCTGCCCTGTGTATGTGTACACATGCAGAAACACTTATGGGTAAAACTTAATGTGTCTTTCTATTTAACCCTGCTAATTACACATGCAAATCCACAGCTGACAGGCCACTTCCCTTCCTCATGTGCAGTTGTGGCAACTTGACATGCAAATCGGCCATGCAACTGTAACCCACCTTTTTGCATCTGCAAATTCCTGGGAATCCTATGGTTTGATTTGCACCTCAGGTTGCTGTAGTGAAGCAAATTTACCCAATTTGTAAGCAGAGATGTGGTATCTGAAGTAAGAGCAGTTGAATGCTGTCCTGCACTCTATATGATTATCTGTTAAGGGGAGAAAAAGATTCAGGCTCAGCATTCAATGTCTTCATCTGAGGTATTGGATCTTAATTGCAAGTTCACATAAGGCATGTAAGCAACTGCTTGGGTGCCCTGGTGTGGCCACAATTGACAGCCAAAAAAGGGACTCTTAAAAAGAGTGTGCAGTCTCTCCTAGATTATTAAGTCTTCATCCTTTGGGATGTATTTATCTGTCTACAATCCTAATATTGGTCTTCCCTCTATTGAGATAGATCTAGATGGGAATGTAAAGATATCAAAAATGTCTCACAAGGAGTTAATGCAACTACACATTTCCAAGGACCGTTTTTAAAGGTAGTGTGAGGATATTTGCTCAATGGTATCCTGGGACAAAGGTGTGCTGTAATATGGCTGTGCCGTAGGCTTCTAGGACTTGACTTTTGTGGGAAGTCTCCTAATGTAAGAGCTAAGTGAGCAAGCTCCTTTGAAAGTGGTTTCGTGACTCCAACCCTGAGACTCTCCACAGACTTGAATGCAGTTAACCTTACATAAAGGGGCTGTTACATCAAATTCAACTGCGTCTTTAGCACTGGCATGTTTTCTTGTTTCCTTCTGTAAAAGGTGGTGTTCTCAGGTGTGTTAAACCCTGCTGAAAGTGGCAAGTTTAACCACTGCCCTTAACTTCCATTAACAGTAAAGAGAGTTAATCGCTTGTTTCCACTCTAAACAAAGGCAAATGCACAGGAATTCCAGCCCTTTCCCAAAGAGGCCCCAGTGGGGTGTTGTTGCTTGGGGAAGGATTGGTGTGCAGAGTGGCAGAGAGGCTGAAACAGCTCCCAGGCACAAGGTGTAGGTCTTGGTGGGGAATACAAGATTAAATTTGCACCCGCTAGGCTGCTGCAGGAAACAAGGTGGCAAACTGTGACAAGGGGGCGGGAGTGAGAATGAGTGGGGAGATGGAGGGAGGGGGTTTCTGTGATTAATCTCTGTGGCTGTGGCCACAATCATGCACTACTTCCCCTTCCAGCAGGAAGCTAACTTGGAGCCACTTGCTTGAAAAACTTTGGAGTTTAGGTATCTGTTCAAGTCTAAACTTGTTTCTCATAAAAATGAAGTCAAAGAAAACAAAAAAAGATGTTTGTCTCTATGGCAGTTCATGCATAAATTTTTGTAAACGGTTTCAAAATTTTTCAGTTCTTTGGGTCTGAGGTTTTGGTTCAATCCATGAGGATAAGTACCTAACCAAAAATTGTGTATCAGAAACTTGGATTAAAATTTCTACAAAGGTAATAAAAAATTTATATAATTTGTTTAAAGTCTGCCTTGAGTGGAGGTAGAAATGTATTTATTTAAAACCACTTTTAACGTCTTATATACCTTTGATTTTTATTTTTAGAAGCTTCAGTAAAAAAACCCCAACAATGGTAATTATTTCAGAATGAGGTGGGTTGGTGGTTTTTTTTCAGAGAAGTTCAGATCATAGTTTCTGAGGTAAGCAGTAACTTAGACTTCTGTAATCAATAACAAAAGACTTGTTTCATCTTTCTCATATGCAACTTTCAGGTGGGAAAGATATTTAAACATACACCTACAAATGAGCTGTCTTTGAATGTTTTCTCATAAAATGCATTTATGTGATGCAAATGCTGCAATGGAGCTGATGTTGTTTTGCTGTTTGTAATAGTCCTGTTAAACTACTGCATGATTAAAATGATAGGACTTGGCTTAAGAATTGCAGCGCCAGTCTCAACGCTGTGCTTTTCAATGCTTTTGAATTAGGTCAGAATGTGAAGATAAAATGTACTATTGTGGAAACAGAATCCATTTACAGTCTGTGCTGTCAAAAGTGGGTTGATGACTCCCCTCCTAAGGATGGTGCTGATGATGTACGCTCTGACACAAAACAATTTCTATTTTTGACTTTTTAATTCTATTGTTGCATATCTGTTCAGTGCCCTTCGATTTGTATTCAATCTCACTGTGCTTTCCAGCTGTAATTCTGTCACTTACAAGGTACACTCGGAGCTTTCTTGCAACTGTTCTGACATACTCATAACAGGTACAGTCTGTCTTTGACAGTGCAGTATCTGTTTTTATCAGCATGTGGGCTGCTGCCAGTGATTTACAATCAAATGTTAATAAAATTTGTCTGTTCCCTGTACTGTTTGTTTAAGCAGCTACTCTGGGTCTTTTCATGAGTTGCTCTAAATAAGATCAAAGGGTTCAGAAAAATGTTTGTCAACCTGAAAAGTTACAGCAATGATGTTCTCGTAAATGCAGAATCCTAAAAATTCATAGCTAGTAAAGTGCTCTGCACACATGATTAATGACTTAATGGTAGATGACAAGATAGAATACTTTTTGGTAAAGTTTCACTTTAAAAACAAAGAGTAATCTGTTTCAAGCCTAGAGAGAAGGGGGGTGGGGGGGAAAGAGCCAGTGTCAGGCTAGATTTCCCCTATAGATACCACCAGAGCTTCTGTCCCTGCCATTGAACACAACAGCTGGTAGGCAGCAAGCAACTGGAGAAAAAGACCTGCCTTTAATGCAGTACAATGTTTTCTTGTGCCCATTTTACTGTAAGTCTCAGTGGAAAGGGGACAAAAGCTGTTGACTGATCTATGCAATTACCTCCTCTAATATTGCTTTCAACTGTCTGCCCAGAGTGACAAGAGTGGATGAGGTTTAGTTAAAGTCTGGGAAAAATGTCCTTTTAATAAATAAATAAATAAATGTCCCTCTCTTTTATCAAGCTGCTCTTTTAGATCTTTGAATCTGTTTTGGAAGAGTACAGGTGATGTGATTGAACGTTTGAGTGAATCTAAACTCAAATAACAGCGATGCAATCAGTGTTTCTTACCAAATACCCGTAGTGTTGTGTGCAGTTTGCACTAGGAAAGAAAATGTGTCTTTTCTTTCCTTATTTTTCCTTTTTAATTTCCTTTCTGGTGTATATGGGAGGTGGTATCTCTCTTTTACATAGTGTGACTCAGAAGCACACACATTTAAAAAGAATTGTCTAGTGTGCTTGTCATTTGGAGGTTTTTATCTGTCCTTGATGGCGAAAAATATGATCCTTTAAAAATAAATTAAGATAATCCAAATTGCTGTTTATTTGTAATGTGGAACACATTGCAAAGGTAAGATTGTGTTTAATGAACTGTAGATGGAAGCCTTTTCCTTTTACCTGAGGAAATAGCATGAGGTGGCACTGCACATGCCTTTATTCTTTGAATCAGGGCAATGGAGCCTGATACAGAGGCCCTTTCTGTGACACAGATGACTGTAAGAACTGGTGCATCTTGGTCCTTATTTTCTTAGAGGCTTTTGTGTAAAAGGTGCCAAGTGAACACCCAAAAGGGGTGTGTGATGCGTACAAGGGCTTGATGTGTGTTGTGGTTATGCAGCCCTGGTGATGAATGCATCCTGAATTGACAAATAGGCAGCATTTCAATAATTCCTGATGTTCATTACGATGATGAACATGGTATAGGCACATAGAGCTGAGTGTTGCATGGCAGATATTCTTGTTTGTTGTGTGTGTGGCTTGGCCAGATCCTTGCACAGGTTCATGGCAGATTGGTGGGGTGGAGCTGGAATCTAAGGCTTTTAACCAAAATTGCAAAAGAGGAAGGTGGTTGTGCCAGTCAGCTTTCTGTTTTCTTCATACCTGTAGCCAGGAATAGGCTGGAGAGGGAAAATGCTTCAGTCTTTCCCTTTTATGAATCCAAGAAAAAAATCCGCATCTGAATGGCTTCAGAATTGAGCTTGTTTTGCTTGGAATATGAAGATGCAGCATTTGGAGTGCAGCAGATTTCACTCTGTCCTTGCAGAGCATTGATTACCTGCTTGCAAATTTCCTACCTAATGGTACTGCAAATTCTTCTCCTTTTATTGAGTTATTTTTGTCAGCAGACCAGAGACCATCAATTGTCTCCTAAAATGGTTAAGAGGAAGTGCTAGTGGGAAGTTTATTTAGATTTCATTTTATGGCCTTTCTGGTTATAGCAGCAGCGTAGGAATTGGGAGTGAGACCACCAAATCCTTGCAGATATAGCATCAAATATCCTCACTGTTGAGTTCATACCATCAGCTATTGAATAATGATTGTATATTATGTGATGAACCTATTTTTTCATTAATACTTAACCTCCTGCACTCCTATTGCAGTGTCTGGGAGCCTTGAGGACATGGCTTGCTTGGATCAATCCACACTTTGGTAATTATGCCAGTTGAAATGACTGTAGAGCACTGGTATAATAACTCTGGACTATAAAACAGATGTGTAGAACAGTGGCAAGAGAAAGAACCTACTTGTAATGACTTCTTATTCCTTTCTCTTGCCAGTCTATTTGTTCTGTAAAACTAACAGAAGTAAAAGCCAGCACTATGCATTTCTACCTATTTTTTTTTAGATGTAGCTGTATCTAAATGCTAATTGCAAAATTTGGTTAAAAAACCCTCAAGTTTTTCCTGCTTAAAAATAGGAAAGGAAGCAGAATTTATGAATTTAATTTCCTTTTGTGTTTCCTTAACAGTAATTCAAGAGAATTAATCTGTGTAGAAAGAATATAAGAAAAAGTAAATTCAGAAATACCTAGTAGGTTTCCTGCCACTTTTTCTTTTTGGCTTAGTCTGTTTGATTTACCAGATTCACCCCAGACCCTTATTTGAGTTTCATTTGCATGGACAGAATGTGCCAATGGCTTCCCTTATGCCCTCGGTGTGAAGAGGCTCAAGTAAATGCAGCGCTGTTTATTTTAGCATTGCACTGCATCATCAAGTGTGTTGTTGCTGTCTCAAGCAGAATTTGGATATAAATCCCATTTCAAAGTCTGTCTCCGTTTTGAAGCCTACCTGATTCCACCTTTCACTCAGTTTGGGTTTTGCCTCCTGCTGTTCCTGTTAGAAGGTGGTACCAAAGCTGCTCCAACTCTGACCTTTGAGAGCCCAGCTGCCCCCTTTTTTGCCTGGTGTTACACAGCCCCAGTCAGATGCCAGTCCTGGTCTGTTTGTGCTCATGTTTCTTCACCCCAGGGCTGTATCCTGCTGGGCTAGAAAGGAGTTACCAGACTTGTATGTGGCTTCTCTCTCTGGATCGTGGAAGAACTATTTTATATTGAATTTCTATGATTTATGGAGAAGGAGAAAGTACAATTACCAAAAAACCCTCTTCTTCCTTCTCTGATCAATCACGTTCCAGCTGGGGTTGTTCTGGAAATTTCTAAAAATAAGATGCCCAAATTACAAGTTTGAATAGCATATTCCAAGTGGGGAGATCCTAGGGTGTGGTAAATTTTTACAAGACACAGACTTTTAATAGAAAAGAGGCATTCCTTTGAAGTGTTGGATGAGGAGAGGAGGAGACGGATCTCAGAAAGCCAACTCAACCAATGCATTCAGTTGGGTTTAAAAGGTTCATTATTTGTGGAATGCTAATGAATTTTTATACTAGAAAGTTATGAAAGGGTGCCTGGAGTTATCCTTTATATTCTCCCCACTCCCTATTCTGGGCAAAATAAATAAATAATAAAAAAAGCAAACTTACATTAGTGTGGTCTAAGACTAACACACAGGTGGGCCCTGCTAATGCTTCAGTACTTTCTCATATCTGATCTTTTCTGAGAACAGGAATCTCTTTGCTGTCACTGCTTAAGCACCTGATGTTGCATAGGTGTGGTGTAATTAAGTGTCTTAATCTCTTTTGGGCTCTGTTGTTTTTTTTTCCTTTTTTACATATCAGGTGGTTATTGTAAATTTCTATTAAAATTGGATAAAGCATTCATATAAAACATTCTCAGATTTGGAGAGGTGGTGGTAAACAGCTGTACTAAAAGGGAGGATATAGGTAAAAGAAAAAGCTAAGCTCCAAGCATGCAGTCTTTTCTTTTTGGTATTTTTTCCTCCCTCAAGGGATATAGATCCAGTTGTATGTAGAGGTTTAAAACCCATCATACCCAGTCCTGAATTTCCTTCCCAATTTCCTTCTTATTGGCTTAAAGGCTTTGAATTTTGTTAATAAAATTTAGGACATCCTTGATTGAAGGTGATGTTGGTCTTGTTTTATATCTGTGTGTCACTTCTAAGACTCTGAGGATCATGAAAGAGGACTCATTCATGATGTTTTGTATTCCACTGACTTGGAAAACTTCAAGTGCTAATAGATTAGAAAAGAACTCTTTCAAAATTTGTCAGCATCAAATAGAGAAATTCTGGCTGAGGCTGTTTTACTGTTTGACTAGTCAAAAAGGAAAATTTTAAAAGTGCCACCAGTAAGTTGAAAACCAAGCAAATTTTCTGGGTTTCCAGAGGGAGATCATCTGAAGATGCATGGACTGGTGCTTCTGCAGAAGGTTGGGATGAAATGTCTTATATGTGGCTGTTGTAATTTCCACAGGCCTGGCCTTAATGCCCTTTCCTGTCCTTCCAGTCATCTAATAATATTTTATGTCCTTTTTCCCCTTATGTGAATGGGTTTAATACTCGTAAAGCAGAAGAGTATGGAAACCTACTACTTTTGGTCCTTTTTTCCTTTAAAATATTATGTTCCCAAAATAAAAGTCAATGCTTACCAAGAGAGGCTATGTGTCCTGTAGAAACGATCTTTCAAATGCACGAGTAGGTGACCTGCTCTTTTCTGGGCCTAGAATGAAAAAAAGCCTTAATGAAGTTCACTACTTATTCATGGTTCTCAAACCAGAGAAATAACAGGAAGTTTCCATTCTACATTAATCATTTGTAGAGTGAATGTTGACTGTATTGGTTTGACTTTGAGTAAATAAGGAGTTCTTGGTGGTTTTTTGATGGTGTTTTTTTTTTTTTTTTAAAGGACCTGTCAGGCCTGTTTGACCTTGATCCATCAGCTCCATTCATTATTCTTCTGCAAGGTGTTGGTTCATTTCCTACATCATGGGGATAAGTAGAAAGGGACTAGATAGCAGAGGGTTACTGCTCGCTTCCTGTTAGCTGGTCAGATGTCAGGCTAGGCTTTCTGTTCTCTAGCTTGATTGATAAGCTTGAAGGAGCCCACGGCAGGTATGCAGGTCAGGGGGATAACAGCTGGAAAATATGCACCCAGCAGAGAGACCACACAGAGAGAGACCAAATTCTTTCTCACTTATCGCTGAACAATTTCAGGATAACTTGGTGGTTAACACGACATGATTTGACATTTGACGCAGTGTGTAATCTCTGGATGTAGCTGTATAATTATGCTCTGCATTCTACTCAGCTGATAAAATACTCTGTTGCAAAGTGGGATGATGCTAATTGTTTCTTACTTTGATTTTAGCTGCAAAATAATATCCAAGACTGAGAAATGACTGTCAATATTCTGCTGGATATTGAGAGATTTTACACGTAATTGTGACAATTTCTGCTCCTTACTGGTTTAGAAAGAAGAATATCTAAGCACAGGAAAAGCTGGGATAAACTTTGTCCTTGTTCAGAGGTAGGGAAGTGTCAACAAATCTGTACTTGGATTGGAGCCATTCCAATCTGGCATCACTGGTAATGCAATGTTCCTGATAAGAGAGAAAAGAGCCCTTGGCATGTTAGTGAGGGCTGTGTGATGCAGTCTGTCCAAAGGAGCCATGGTGTTCAATTATCTTTGACTTCCTCAGTGCTTTCCTTCCGTGGGTGCCCTACCTGTGGGAGGTCTTGGATGGACACTGGATGCACACAGACCTTGCCAGTTGCCTCTGTGTTTCTACTGTACTCATTCTCACCTTGATATATCCTGTCTCTCTCTCTAGTAGATAAATGTTGAGGTGGTTCTCACAAATATTTTGGGTGCTGTGGCTGTGCTGATGTTGCTACAAGGGTAAATGCCATGGCTGGCATTAAATAAATGTGTTTAGTCCTGAAGTACAGAGTGCCCTGGAAAGGAGAGTGCCCATGATCTGCCCCTCAGTAGCTCAAGGTCAGTGCTTTGTTGTCTGTCCCTTTACAAAGCAAGGAGACAATGTCTTCTCTTTCCTGTTTCAACATCAGCTTTCTGCACTTTCTGCACTAGTTAGAAACAAGGAGCAACATTAGAGGAGAATTGATCTTGGTGCTCACTGCTGCCTGAAGGGGCACAGGTTACTGCCCTCCCTTCTCTAAGTGCTGCCTTTAAACCTCAGTTCATAAGCTGGAGCTAAAACTGATTCGAGGTCACAGCCTTACCTTTGACAAATGGATGGCCCAGAAGTAAATAACATCAGCTGAGGCCTGAGTTTTGTCAGTTTCCAGAACAAGATTTAAAATAATATTAATAATGAGATGAGACCCCTTTGTACAGTGAATTAATCTGAAATGGATTTTAAGACAGGGAATAGGCAGGAGCAAACACTTGATTCTGACATTCTCTTCCGCATGTTGGTTTTTTTTTAATAAAATTTTATTCTTCTCAAATGATGAATCTGTGCTGGGCCCTGTATGGTCACACTTGTATAAGAGTTGTGATACTCTCTCAGGAACACTGTTATGCACGTTTGTACTTTGAGGCAGCAGTAATCACACACAGTCTGGGGTTTGTGTGCTCTTTTGTTAAAACTAATCACTGAAGCATAAACACACCCTAATGATCATATTTAATTATGGATGTTTTAGGGTGCTCTCCATGTTCACTAACAGGCAATTGTTCGGCACAGGCATAATCCAGCTGTAGGAGAATGTCAAAATTTCATGTTCTCATTTCACAGATATGATTGAAACAAAGGAAAATCTTTTGGCTTCATTTATTCAGGGTGCATCTATGACAAAGCAATAGTTTAGTATTTCACCAGTCTTTCTTTACATTTTGGTAATGGAGATTTGGTGGCAAATTAAATTTAGATTTCCGAAACAATAGTTATTAGGAGACCTGACCTCTTGTTTTGAAATCAGTAGATTGATTTCTATCAATGGGACCTACTCCACTGGGTATTAAACAAGCAAACAACTGCACTGGGAGTTGCACAGGAGGGCTGGTTTCACAGTCAGGTGTTTCTTGTGTGCCTGTGGTTAGCAGGTAATACTCCTCCCCTTCAAAACATCAGCCTGGTCTTTTAATTGTGTAATTCCACCTCTTCCCTTCCTCCGTCTCCCCTCTCCTTCCTTCTCCAGCCCCTTTGCAGGTGTCTGGTCTGACCCATCAGGTGGGTCTCTGTTTGCCTGTCAGCCCGGGAGCTGATGGCCTTACGGAGGCACGGCTGATTGCACAGAGCGGAACGGAGCTGGTCTGAGGTGCAGGTGTGAGCAATCGGAAGAGATCTCTGCTAATCCTGGGATAGGGGAGCACCCTGGGCTGCAGCAGGCATGGGCAGAAAGGGCTAAATGAAGTGCAAAAGGGAAAACCAGAAAAAGTTAAATGCCATGGTTTCCTTCTCCCAGATGGTTTGAGTTATTTAGCGCTTGTAAAATGAGTTGCTCTTTTTTGGCAGCCCATGAGGATGGAGTTTTGGAGCATGACCGGGTGTTTGTTTATTTTTGTTTATTTATATTTATTTTTATATACATATACATATATATGTATATATATAGCTTTACTGGAAAGTAATTTTCTAAGGACTTTATAAGTCAATGGAAATTCCTACCCACTTTAAGAATTTTGGGTTTGAACAAAAAAACTCAGTTATTCTTTGTTTTCCTCGTCACCTATGGAGATCAGGTAGCTGAAAGCATGGTTCAGTTTTGGGCTTTGTCATACGTGGTGCACAAGAGCTCTGCTGGGTGTGAAATGCATTTGACAGTCCTGGGAACAATGAGGAATGAATCCATTGAGAGATTGTCTGCTTTGGGCGTCTGAAGTGTTGTGCAGGCCAAATGCAGGGGAAATGCTAGAGGCAGCTGGGGTACGGTAGGCAGAGGACATGAGACACATATAACAAAATGTAATAGGGTGAAAATGGAGGTGTTGCTGAAGAAATAAAAATGGGGTTACTGGAGCAGGGAGAAGAGAGGGCAGTAGAAAAATATGGAGGTGATGTATCCCTTGTGGACTGGATGCCTTTGATCGACTCAAAAATACTGCTTTGTGTTAGCAGATTTTGAATTCCACTCAGGCTTTATTTTCAGTACTCTCCTGAAACTTTGTGAGTTACAAGTTAATATTTTTAGTTATCATATTGAGCTTGATTCCAGATGCTGAGTTCCAAAAAAAAGCCATCTATATATCTAGATTCTACTATCACAACAGCATCTGTTATAGTAATAACATTTATTTCCTGCTCTTTAATATTAACAATCAGTAAATCTAACAATCACTGAAGGTTAAGCTCTCTTATAACAGGGAAAATTTCATGTAGAAATAATATACTGCAGCTTAAGGTCCAAATTGTATCATTCAGGGAAAGGGACTGCAGGATCCAGCCCTTTATTTGCAAACAGGGAAGGGCAATTGCGCTAAGTAAAGCGTGCCTTCAAAAACTAACAAGAAATTGGAGAGGTACAGAGAAGATTAAAGTATTCCTCAGCAAAGGAGGTTAATCCAATTTCTCAGCACCAATTTTTCTGCACTTAAAAAGAGATTGTATTCTGCATTCCTGATCCATCAGGTGTAAGTTAATTTAATACAGCAGTCACCTGTTTCTTGATAGTTATTTATCTCTAAGCATATATTTTGCAGAGAGTAGTGCAATATAGGGATACGAGTTGTGTTCTTCCCCTCCTTCTCCACACACAAAGTCCAACTGACTCCATAGTTTGTGTTCTCTGAGACCCAAGAGACCTTGCTTCAACTTTTATTACCCTCCTTGCTGGCCTGGTATAATGTCACTTTGTCACACTTAGTCTGCTTGTAGTATAACCTCTCCTTTGCATTGTGGAAACACTCCAAAAACACAGATGCATAGACAGATCCCTACCTCTACAAGTGTAAACTGAGAGGACAAAAACAGACACAGAATAAAATAAAGGTCTGTAACATGTGAGTAAAGTGACCAGAACAATGACTGGATTGTAGCTTATTGTTTGGTTTTCAAGTTAAAATCCCCAAGAAAATCCCTCCTGTCAATTACACTGGAAGGAGGGGGGAATGCCTCTCTCTCACTTTCTTCCTACTTGCAGCTCCCTCCCTCCAGTCTAGAAGCACAGCCTGCATAGGAGGTGGGGTTGAAGTCAACAAAAACTTGTGTACTGACCCCAGGATGCCTGGGTTGGGCCTGTCACTGCCCATTTACAGAGGGTCAGCTGAAGTAGGTCTTAGGGAAGGGTGAAATGGTTGAGAAAAGAGTCAGCCAAAGAGCAGCATTAATGCTCAGGTATCTTTAAAAGAGATTTTTTTTTTTCCCCTTCCTGTTCTCCTCTATCTAATTCCTCAAAGTGAAATGGATGCAGATGTGTGGAATGAATTCATCTGGGATTTAGAAACACCGTTTTGTGTGTGTACCCACCCACATAATTGCTTTCCTTTCACATACTGCACTCCTGTGCACACCTGTGGGATGTTGGCAAGACCTCCTGGATACTAGATCTACTCAACATATGACCCATATAGTTTTCACAGTACGGTAAAGTTACAGAATTACACCTGGGTAGCCTTGCTGAGCTATGTACTGCATCCTGCTTTCACCTTCTGTATTCTTTTGCCTGTAACAAGGCAGTATGATGGGAATCAGGACCAATGTGTCCCTTGTGATTTGCAATTTTGTATTTTTATTTATTCATGCTGTAATATTCAGGAGTAATCAGAGCATTCCAGTTGCTGGTATTCACTTATTTCTACAGAGAGTTCTAGGATTTTATTTATTCTGTCTGTGACTAAGTGTACCCATGAATAAAGTAGGGACAATAACTATCTACTTGCTAATTTTCCTGTGAAGATCAAATACTGTTGAGAGGCCCTAGGATAGGGCAAGCAGGTCTCTCGCAGGACATTGCAGAGAATTCCCTTGTGGTGGGGCAGGTGGAGGCCAGGCAGGAGACAGCACAAGGCATCTCAGGCTGTGTGCTGTGGCATCTGTGTTATACCTGCACATTTGTAGCTGTAACAGTGCTGCTCACCTTAAATCCTGTTTCTGATTCTCAGAGGAAGAAGACTAGTCCAGAAGAAAAGTGTACTGTAGAATCTTTAGAGGTTACCAAGTGCATAGGACCCAGGATCTGTGTTATTTGCTGCTAAGAGCATCAGCTCTGCAGAAGGGCACTGCACCACTCTGGGGAAGAGGTTGTCCTGCTCCTGATTTACAGGAAGAGTGTCACTTACTGATTTATCAGCACCAGTTCCTTAAGTGTTTAAGATTTGCCTTGGAAAGTCCTTCACTGAAATTCTGATACCTTCTAACCTTACTTAGCTTTCATGGGAGCTAGTGGAACCACAGTTCAAAGCATGTTTTGGCTGCATATTATCAAACTGCTGTACAGTTATGTTGCATAAGGAATAAATATCCCATTTGAGGGGTGTTTCCATCCACCACACCCCCCCTCCCCTTCATTTTAACTTTCCCAAACATTCATTTCAAGGAAGGAAACATTCTTTAATGTGTGTATGTTTTAGAGATCTGGGATATTATAAAAACCAATCAAAATATATAGCTCATTTCCCATGTTGTGCAATTCACAATCTGTAAAGCACTCTCACACCAATTTTCAAGGGTAGAAAATGCTGGTAACCCCACAGCATGGGGTTCCTGGGACATGGGCTACAATGCCAACTATTTCTCTTCTGGTTCTCTCTTCATTTGGGAGCTTAGAGCTTGATTCTTCCTCCCAAAGTCAATGACCATGTATAGAAAAAAAAAGAGACTTCCTTAGGGAGTATGTGGAAGGAAATAAAACAATTTGCTTGCAAATGGGAGGTAATTGGTATGTTAATTAAAGTCAACTTTACCTCTCTTTATGTTAACCTCCTGATTTTCTCCAGTGTTTCAGGTAGGGGAAAAGAATTTATTCTTTAGTATTCTCAAGAATGAGATTGGATAATAGACACAAATGAAGTCCAAACCTAGTACAAAAAAACATGAAGAGGATATGTCTCCCGGCTGCTTTCCTAATACAGCATAAGGAGGACGAGATAGTTATCTGAGCAGTCACTCCACAGCTCAGACTTCAAATTATAGTAATTATGACAATTTGTGCCAATAGCCATGAGGTGGGTTTTTTTGATGTGGTTAAAAATAACATCTGTAAAAATCCAATAAAAAAAATTACATTTTGCTAATTTTCTGATAAGATAATGTTTAACTGTACTGTGTGCCTTCTACTGCCGTTTTCAATTAGAGCATTTCCTTCTGGGCTTTTACCAGCTCGTCTCATGGATCCGATTCCATCCTGAGCAGTTCATTTGTTTTAACTTTCTTAATTAATTGTTTTGTGTAGGTTTTGCCTTTCAAACTGATATCAATCTTCCAGACTTATTAACGTGCTGATTGCTAATGTGCGATACAAAGCACAACTCAGTTAAATTGTTCTTTCTGTCGTATTAAACAGAGTTCCCATATTAGCCTGCTAAACAAAATAATTGTAGATAATTTAGAGGGTAAAAAATGACAAGAGTCCTGTACCTGGGAGAGTGAAAAAAAAGTTCTGTTTGCGGTTTCTTTGTGCTAGCTTAGGGTACAATTTGGAGCTCACCTGCACAGGCAGAGTAAGACAAAATAATTAGCTACTAAGAATTGTAGGAGAGCTGGTGGAAAAAATTGCATTTCCCACATAGTGAAGTTTATTACCATTGAAGAATATGAGTGACAAGAAGTAGGGTATCAGACACAGCTGACAGCTTCCCTCCTGAGTTTTCAGGGGATTTTCCCTTTTGTGTGAAATTGTCCAATTTCACATTCCCACATTAAATAAGGCAGATGGTGGAATTTTGAGGGAGCACAGCATTATGTCCTTTCTGCCATCCTCACGTACATCTACTCCATGTAGCTTGGCTGAAAGGACACATTTGGAGTCATGGTTGCACATTCTGATGTCGTTTAACTGGTGTATAACATGGAACACTCTTCTCTGGGCATAAGGGCTGTCCTTGAGGCTGTCAGGTAGACGGCCTGGTACAAGTTCAGTGTGTGGCAATGCAGAAGAAGTGTTACTCAGAAAAGGCTAGACTATTTGAATTCACTTGGGTTTATGACCAGAGCCCCCACAACTGGAAATTTATTGTTCATGCTATGGTGTTGCTACTCTGCCTGGCCAAGTGGAGGTCTCATGCTCTATTTCGCACAAATGATATCTGGACATGCTCCATGATTGCATAACACTGCTGGAGATTTTATGGTTGATGTTGGTGAGAGCAGGCAGGTCCTTGAGTCCTCTGGACAAATTGCCATTCAGAAACATTACAATAAATGATAGTATAAAGAATGAAAGATGTGTAACCTCGGATATGTTCTCTTACGGCTTTAAAAGACAGGTAAGGGCTAGGAGGACTTACAGCAAACATTGTCAAGATGTACTTCAGATAGGAGATTCAGAAGTGTGCATTTCTGTATTTAGACAGAGATAAATTTGCCCAATACAGGGAAAATAAGAGAGTTTATCTTGCTAAATTTAGCATACTCAGCAAAATTAATATTTACCTGGGATTTGGAGGCATGTTTTGACTTAAATTTCTTAGGTACAGGTCTCAATGATAAAACTTGGGAGTTGTGAATTGGCAAACTCTGTAATCAGTGAAAAAGAGTGAATTGACACTGCAGTATGTTCTTCTGTATTTGTTGGTGTTCCCTAAAGCTTCTGACATGTGCTCCTGACTTTTCATTCAGGCTCTGCAGAATTTTGCCTGCACTGGACTTTCTGCTTTTTTTCAGCTAGGGAAACCTAACCTGCTCTGCTGTTTGTAGCCTGCCTTTCCCACCTATGCTGTTTTTTCTCTAGGTATATGTACTGTATGTGTGTAGGGTATATGCTTAATCCCATGTCACTGTTCTTGAAGTGGGATATCACAAGGCCAGTATTGCTTTAAAGCAATTGCCTTTTAACTCATAATCCCCAGTGGGTGTTGCAAGGTACTGTGACATACCCATGAAAATTTGTATTTTTTCTGGAGTTTTTGTCTGCTGGAGCTGGTGCAACCTCTGCCAGGGACTTCAGGGCAGCACTTGTATTGAACACTGCTGCAGAGGTTGCTTCTCTCTTACTCATGAAAACCTGGCCAGCTCCAGAGCATCCAACCTCCAAGCTGCACCAGACCTCAGTTGCTGAAAGGAGCTCACAAGATGGTGCATTTATGTCGATTTGACCACACACTCATTCAGAGCAGCTGCACAACCTGCACTGGCTGTGACTCAGGTAGCAGACTTTTTCCTTTTAGGGTGGTTCCCCCCCACCCCGTTCCTTGCAGTGAGTGTTTCCTCTGTGTTTGAAGCCATGCAGAACCTGGAGATTTGTCTCACTAAAAAGTAGATAATTTCCAGTTTTCTCCTTGCAAAAGAAGCCCCTGTGCAGTTTCTGTAGCATTGTAGCCCTCTCCTGTTGGAGAGGGGTCAGATTTGCAAAGCAGGAATAAGCATCTTAGAGCCAAATTGACCTTATGCACAGACAAAGGTTGGCCATTGTCAGCCCAGAGCTTCTCAGAGCTTCCTCGCTTTTTATACAGGAGCCCACATATGCTGACACAGATTTCTCATCTCTGGTGTTAGGTTGCTCACAGAATAAGAATAATAGAAAAATGCTAAGCATTTTCCTTGATTTAATTTTTGCAGAAAACCAAAGTGGAATGAACTTTGGCTCCTGTTCAGCTGCAATCTAGACATGAATTAACAGTCGCTTCAGACTTAAATTAGACGAGTCAACCATTGAATGTCATTCAGCAGCACGCCAAAATAAATCCAGATGACATTTATGACATATTTCATTGTTTCTATAATCTAAGTAATACAAAAGGTGTAAGTCACAGCACAATACTTTATTGCCTTTCTTTTTGAAACACTGTCCATGAATAAATTTAGACTGGAAATTGGAAGATTTGTTACTATCAAAGTGAGAAGTGTATGATGTTGTTGCTGTGATGGCACTGCATTGCAGCTGCCCATACTGGACTGGAGCTCTTGATCCAGTTCCACTCCAGGCTGATGATCCTTGGTACACAAGGCTGAGTTCTTTAAAAACATTTGTCAGCACCAAATGTTTTTGGCTTCCACACGTACCTCTTTTATTCTGCACTCATCAGGGTGCATAAAAAGTAGAAATTTTGAGATATATAAAAACTGATTTTTAAAATTTGATTTGTGGCCTAAGAAAATACGAGTACTTGTGATAGAATCCTTGACTTGAATATCTCTTCTATGTGTCAAGTATATTTAAAACCCTAGACACACCTTTCTCAAAAAAAAAAAAAGAGAAAGAATAGAGGAATTGGGATATTCCCCAATGTAGTCCTACAGCTGAAAGATGAAATATGCATTCACTAATTAGACTGCACATTTCCTCTGCCCTCTCAACTGAAAGAATATATAATGTATTAATTCATGTGGTGCCCACAGCAGATCTAGTGAAATACCTGTGATGTGTTGTCATTGAGCAAGCTGCTTTCTACTACTGCTGCCCACCTCAGTTTGGGGCTGTTGGGGAATTGAGCCTGTGAAGTGGACAGGACACACAGTGGTGAACAGGATTGGGCCATAAGCTCAATATCCATACTGGCAGAAGGCTTCTGCTCCTCGTGGAAAGATCTTTCATACAGCTGATAGCCCGAAGATAACAGCAGCACTAGGTATATGCACTATCATTGACCAGCAGGACCAGGAAAGGAACAGAAAGTTCAGGGAGTCATCCACATCAAAACAGATGAAAATCAAGCTGAAAACACAGGAAAAAGAAGTATATTTAAATATGGTCGACTACAAGAAACATATATGCAACAGATAAAATAAGATCTCAATGACTGATGGTTCTACAGAGTAATTTTAAGGATGAACTGTTCCTAAACAATTTTTCCAGTGTATTAAGCACTAACAGCATCAGGCATGCATGTCTTGTTCCACTCCTTTTTTTTCTTGAACAAACAAGTTGAATGTGACCAGTACAAGAAAAGAGCCCACTCCCCACTTATGTGTGCTTGTTCCTTTGTCCTCTTTCCAATATCCCCCAGTAATGATGGAGCACAGGATCGTGTTCTGCTCTAATGTCTTTCTTGTAAGATTCGGAGGGTAGTGCCGTCGTGACCTTCGGGAGCAGTTTTTTCCATTTGGAAGGAGGCGGGGGAGAGAGCATTGAATTTGAGATTGATTTTCCTCCTTTTAGCATGTGGAAATTCAAAGGAAGCTCCTTGATTCACCAACAATGACTGCATCTCCAGCCTTAGAGAATGCAAAGGCATCAGTAGGAGAAGGCTGATGAAGTTAATACCCTCAGACTGCATTGTGAATGTGACCAGAGTCCACTAGGTTGTATGCTTCAGAGAAATCCTGATGTTATTCCTTGCAGTGACTGGTCACAGTTTTAAACAGAGAATTTTTTTTGAGGATTAAAGAAATGGGGAGCTCCAGCAGTTTTAGACATGACAGTGTGTTCACAGTTTCTTGTTAGGGCAATTACGACCTCTACATATGTGGTGTGTGTTTTGGAGGCTTCCAAGGAATGCATCCAGCTAAAGGCCAAAATGCAAATTTATATTATCAATGGAAGTTTTAAAGATGGTTTTCCCTGTTACCCTTCCCTGCAAAGGGCTGGTCTATTTATCTGAAGTTCTGGGACATGTTGGAGGTGAACAATGATCCAGTGTAAGTCTGATTTTCAGTAAAGAGCAGATTGAGCATATGAGTAGAAAATCTTTTGAAGAGCTTGAGTTCTTCAACAGGAAATCCTTGGAAATTGCACTGAATGCAGGCCTTTGCATCCTTTGAATCCCTGAATGTTCCTTAAGTGCATCTTTGACTCTGAGCTGGCCAATCCCTTCTGCCTGGTCTTCAAATTAAGCCTTGCTGATCAGGAGAAAGGGCTGTCCGGCTAAAATTTCAGCAAGACTTGACACTGCCTGGTTTTCTTCAATTTTTTGAGAAACAACTGTGTGTACCCCTCATTTCTTAGAGGTGGCACTTCTGCTTCAACCTGGAGCTACATGGGCACCATCAAAGGAGGAAAAGGTTATGTTCCTGCTCATGCTTCCTCTTGACAAAATTGTGCTTTCGCCATGCCAGTTTTGTGGTGAGAAAGGTTTCTCCATGGTACACCTGCTACAAACTGAACTGTTGGCTCTGTAGGAGCATGTAAACTTTGTGGTATATGTTTATTGTGAAACAGGCATCCCAAGCTGAAGAGGTGTTGTACTGCATTGTGAAAAGTTTTGGTCACTGAGAACACTAAATGCTGAAGTTTATACTTAGGAATAAATACATAGCCAGATTGCCATCCATGTTTTCTGTTGTAAGGCTGTTGTACTGTGAACATAAAAGATTGAAAGCTTCCAGTTTTTCTCCCCATTACTTTTGTGCTACTGGCTGAGTGGAGCTCATTGTTGGTCCTGTAGGAACAAAGTCAGACATTACTGAGGGCACAAGTGGATAGTACTTAGAGCCAGTGGACATTTGAAAGTATTAATTTGCTTCCAAAACTGACAGAGGAAAATATATGGGGACCTGTTAAAATTTGTGTTTAAAAGGCTTTAATTTTGGTGTACTTGAGAATAAATGAAGTTGTCCCTGTTCTGATCACTGGTTTGAGTACAGTCCTTTGGAATTTGTGGAGGTTTCTGTGTTAGAATAGTTTGTACCCAGAGAACACAGCTGGGTGAGCATGAGTTAATGGTGTGGTGGAATTCAGGTTGCTGATAGAAGGAATTATTTTATCAATAAGATCCATCTTCATTACAGTTGCCACTGATGAAACTCAAAATGCAATTTAGCACTTCATGTTGCTGTATCCATTCTACTACAAAATTACTTTCTCTTGCTCTCAGTAAATTAAAACTATTTGAGTTTAGCCCCAGAAAGACTCCTTTATTGTGCTTCTTACTGCTTATGCAATCTCTTTCAACTGTGTTATTTACTTGTTGGACAGAAGATCTGAACCTCTGCCAAGTTATTTTTACCTAAAGAACAGATTCGTTACTTGCATTCCTCCCTTATACCTATCCAGCTGCAGAGGGAAAGGAATGTCTGTTGCTGTGTGTCTGCATACAAATAGATGAAGAATTCTTCTCAAGAACATATTAACTCATACCTATTTATAGGTCATCTTTGATACCTGAAGTTTAAACTGGAAATGGAGCATGTTGCAATATTTCCAAGTATGTCCTTGCAGTCATCTTCTATTGGCTGGTTAATATTGTCTGCAAGAGATGAAAACAAAACATTTGCAGAAGACTCTCCAGAGGCTTTGTGCTGTCATCACAAAAAGCAGATCTTGAGCTTCTTGATGAGTTCAAGTTACTTGTAACTTAAACTGAAATAACTACTTTGCTTAGTAATTAATAATAGGACAATCTTTACCAGGACTCAGGTGATATGACTTAGACATATAATCAGCACAAAGCTTCTGGGTTATCTGGTTTTGTTTCCATTGAGTTTTAGGCCATGTAAATGTTAATTCTCTCAATCAAGAACATGGTGTGTATGTATTATACATGAATGTGCTCGGGTTCAGAATTATCCTTCATATGGATAATCTTCTTCTGAAATGATGATAATTTAATAAGTAGTTTGCATATAAAATAACTAGCCTTACTTCAAAGCATTGTGCAAGATCAGTGAAACTGGAAAGAATTCAAACAATGCAGTGAAGCAGTGTTTTTCATGTTTGTGAGTCTGCATTTGAGAATTTGGAGACTTGTGTGCCTAGAAATAAAGGGGAGTGTGAGTACCTTACCAGGTTTTGGATTATTTAGAATTCACTAACTGTCTGTGTGATCACCTTTAATCTGTGCTGGAAAACTTGTATTGCTCCCTGCGTGTTGAAAGAGAACGTGGGTTTAGAATGTTTGAGAGCTTTGGAAAAGTATTAGTGTGCTTTTCAAATTCCTCCACCTGCAGAATCATGTGCCTTGATGCTGTAGACTAAGTGAGGAAGTCTCAGGATTCATTTGTTTAAGCTGTCTGTAAGCAGCTTAGAATAGCTATTGTAGAGGTGAAAATATCGCTGCTTTAAATCTCAGCTTCCCACAACCTGCCAGGACTAGGAGCCAAGTCTGTGGTCCCACTGAAAGAGTGAATCTCCCATTTCTGGTAGCATATTGTTCCAGTTTCTTGCCCTTTAGTGATATTCCTTCTAAATGAAGAAATTGTTTCTGAAATGGAACTCAGGGTTGCCAGGAAAGCTGCTGAAGGCAAGTTTAATTCTCATAGAAAATGTGATGTTTGGGATGAACCCCTCTCTCTCACCACTGCCACCATTTCTGAAGCATTTTTTTTGCTTTTTTAGCATCACTCTGTTAAAGAAGATGTTCAGGACATTGATGTGCTAATAGTAGTCTTAAGGGACATAAATCAGTGAACACAGGACCCAATAGCAAAGATGTACAATCATGGTTCCACAAAGTGTCATCTAAATCTGCAGTTTAACTGATATGTATTGTCTTATTTGCACCAGGTATTTACAGTATTAATGTACTAATTCTGTGCTGGTATATAGTTAGTTCCTGCTGTTAAAGTTGTTATTTATTCTTCTTGTCATGCTTATTGCACTTAATGCCACGTGTCAAGCTGTGCACATGTTAAAATCAAATGGCAAGTCCCTGCATACAAATCACCCAGAAAGGTGTCTGCATTTTGGGCAACAGGAGCAAGAATTCTCTCCAAGCTCAGACTGTTATCCACAAACACACACGATCCTTCTCCTCCCTTTACCACACTGAGGTTTGACTAACTTCTTCTACGTCAATTTTTTACTTTGAAAGTTCAGAATTTTTGAAAATTAGATTTGGGTTTTTAGCTCCAGATGTCAAGGTCTAGAACTTAAGTGTTATGAATCTTTTGACTCATGGGAATATTTAGATCATAACTATGATGATCTTATTTTCTTTATTTATAAATCTATTTCTTTACTAGGTGAAGACCTATTGAGTGTGAATTTTTTTCAAACACTAGATAAGGTTAAGCTATGCATTTTATTTTCAAATGTAAACTTTAATAAAATAAAGTGATATGACTGTTATAAAAAAGTTATTTAATTTGGATTATTTGGTCTTTTAGTCACTTGTACCCAAGCGGTGATGTCCTAGTGTGGTCAGCATTAGCCAAATTCTGCTCTGACTGAAGTCAGTGATTGCTTTCTTTGGGTGAAATATTAGGTGAAATACTAGGTGTTTTTCAAAATGTTATCCTTTAATCTTCTTTCTTTCCTTAGCTTTTAATATACGCTTTTGTTTCTCATGAAGGCTTGTTTCTGAGGGCAAATGTCAGGTAGCACGAGGATTACCTTGTTTTGCTTTGCTGGAATGTACTCAGAAAGCTCAAGTTATCAGATTAGTGATTGCTGTTGCAATTAATATTGTGTAGTGCATCTATCATCAGCCCGTAGAAAGCCTGGTGCTGTGGACAGAGATCCTTTTCCACGTCTGGAAGGGAAAGAGCTTTTCACCTGCAACTGCTCCTCCCTCTGGCAGGAGTTGTGGGGTGATTCTGTACATCATCCTTAAGGTATTTCCTCTAGACTGAGCTGGGTTGGTGGGGACAGGTCCAGCAGATCTCTGCTTGTCTGAAGATTGCCCTGAGTGGGGAGTGCTCCTTGAGTGCTCTGGGTGCCGCAGCACTGCTTGGGCTGCAGGGATGGCAGCTCTACCAGGAGTGATGGCAGAGACCTGGAGGCAAACAGGTCACTGAAAATCTCCAGTTACTGCTTTTTGCAGAGCCCTCAGCTGTCTATACCCAGAGGTATTTTCTTTCCATGAAGTCTAATGAAAAATTAACACCAGCATTTCTGAAATTTGCTGAAAATGGTCACTGGAGAGAAATATGTTTATTTATCCCCAAAACTGAATTTACCTTCTTAGCACTAACTATAATCCAGGTGGCATCTTTCACCTTTAAGAAAAACAAAATACTTCTCTTTGGAAGTATTTCCTCCTTCTCTTTCATCCCCAGCCTTTTCCATGTGGCACAAAAAGCAGTCATCAGGCCCCCACGGCAGCTGTTACCGCATAGCTGGTATGGTTGTGTCACGCAAAGACTGAAGAGCTATGGAACTAAATCAACAAATTCTGATTTGTTGGTTCAACTGAGTACAAACTAGCTAAGGAAAAACCAAGTTGGGAATGGAGAGCAAATATATGTGAGAGGCAAGCCACAGCTTGCAGTAAAGAAAATGTTTGCAGAAAACGCCAGCATTACAGGTTTATCTAAGGTGTGGTCTAGCTTAAGCTGCAGTAATTACCCAAGGTACCATAGCTGTGGCTGGAAAATGAAGTGCTTTATAAACTTAACCCATTCATGTCTCCTGAGACCAACCACAGTGTCATACCTAGGCCAAGCCAGGGCTTTTCCAGTGCAATTGAAAATTCCTAAGATCTTGTTCTCATTCACTTACCTGCCAAGACAACTTTGAGGCTCTTCATGCCCACAACATCTCAGTGTTAAAAACTAGCAAATGAGACAACAAGCTCTTTCATTTTACTTTTTACAGATGTTTGTGATTTTATCAACCATAATCAAAGCAGTAAAGTGAGAGGAAAACCTTGAAAATACAGAAGACTTAGGGGAAAAACATTTGCTAGATAGTTATACATGTGATTGGGAATACCTATGTAGAAATAATACTGTGTGAGTAAGGGAGAAAAAAATTAAACTGGTTATATGTTGGATGGAAGGGTCTGTGTTGGACTATCAGTGGGTAGAAATACTGTTATCTTGAAGAGACCCACAGAGAGTCTGGCTGGTTTATTCTGTTCTGAGGAAACAGAAAACTATTCAGGATGACTGAAAAGCATTTAAGCAAATTTGAAGCAGTGCCTCAAAACATGACAAAGATCTGAAGGGCTTTGTTTATGAGGAAAGAACTCAAAACCCCTGACTAGGTGAAGTTTGGCCAAAAAGGACTTTCATACATTTGAACATTTTAACTGTAAGTATAATAGATGTCTATTATGGATGAATTCCCAGGAACTGGCTGAAAAGGAGGACACTAACATTTATGTTCCAAAGTCCTTCATTCACAGATGTGCAGAGAAATGGCTTTCAGAGAAGAGATCAAGAGTTCACCTAATTTAATATCCTCTATAAACACTTGCAAAAGATCTGATTTGGGACCAATAACTTCTCTTTTAGTCAAAACATTGTGCATGATGTTTTGACCTGTAAAATCAGAGATGAGTCTACTGCTTTCTTTGCTGATATGTTCCAACATTTATTCTTCTCGAATAGCTCCTGTGGGTTGCTACTCTGAGCATGGTTAATCTTCTTCCCTGGCTAGAACTGGTGCCTTTAGACTAATTCAGATTTGTTTGGTTTTACATCCAGGGAATTAATCAGGATCTATTAGTTAGGGGCAGGGAGGGGAGAACAATTTTTTCTTGGCTGACCAAACACTGTAATTTCCAGTGAGTTTTCTGGTTTGCCAGAATGAAGCCCAGCTGCCCACTAGTCCTTGCATCTTCTGTTCTTGAAGAATCTTTCTTGTGAAGGAGGCTGTTCTGGCATGTTTTCATGTGTGCTATATTTATTTTAAAAATGTTTTCCAAAGAGGCTTGGCAATAAGAGCTGAGACTGTCATTACTGAGAAGAACAGGAAAATAAAAGAACAGCTGGTGTGTTTGGTGTCCCGGGAGCTGTCACGCCTAGGATTCCCCCTCCAAAAGTAAAATCAAACTATGTATTTGTTCGTCTCTCGTCATGTATAATAAATTACAAGAAGCTGAGAAAAAAGCCAAGCTATAACCTGCAAAAAATCAGTTTAAATTTGATAAATGCCTACTGGCTAAGTACATTCCTGGCAATATGGGAAAGGAAAGAAAGTGGTAGGGCAGTCTTCATTAAGTTTATTACTTAAAGTGACTTAGGTCCTTGTTCATAGTTTTCTTAGGCTGTTCTTACTGCCCTTGCTGAGAGGTGCAAACCAGCCAGTCAGGAGCACTACATCAGCCTCAGGGCAAGCTGATGGCAGGCTGCAGTATCAAAAATGAGTATTATAGCTATAGGCAGTGGAAGCTGGTCTGGCATTCCAGCTGTGCTAACTGGTCCTGAGGAGGAAAAGAGTGCAAGGATCTGGACTAAGCCAACACTAACATGTGTTGTCTTGTGTAATACGGATTTACCTTCCCTCCCTGCCAGTGGGAGGGCACTGTTTCCTTGCTGGCTTTCCTGATTCCCTCCCTCAGGCTGTGTCACTTGTTCCCCATGGCTTTTCTCTGAATGGTCTTCGTTTATCTATTTATTTACTTTAGGAATTTGCTCTGTATGTTCTCATTTCATTTTTTAGTCTTGATAAAATATCTTTCTAGGTTTGTTCTTCACGGCCCTCTGTTTTCCTGTGTAGAGAGCTACAGGGGGGAAGGACTGCAGAACCAGAGTGTTCACACTGAGCCCAGTCAGTGTAAATCTCTCCCTGACATCGTTGGATGTACATGTGATCAGACTTGTGTGTCTTGTTTTTCTAATATCCCCTCTACAGAACTGTGAATTCTGCTTCCTTTAAGTCCGCTTTCTAGCTGATAAAATCCCTGTCCTTTCTAGTGATGCTTCATAGAGAAAACATTTATTGTGGTGTTTGTAAAAGTTACTTGGAAGTATTTCCCTGTGCTAATTTTTTTGTTGTGACTTACTACAAAGAGTTATGCAAAGGCAGTTTGAAAATCATGTGTTTAAGAAAAATACCTCACAAATGCGTATTTTGAGGGAATGACCGGTTTCTACTTTGCCAACCAGAATATTGGTGTGGCTATTCTTGGCAGAGTTTTCCATGTAGAAAAAAAGTCCACCTGCACTAATTTGTCTTGTCTCTCTGACTCCATATCTGTCTTGAACTTGCTTTTCCAACATTTTTATTTGTTGTTCAAATATTTGCAGTCCTTAGAAGAGCAGAGGAACTTCAAGCATTTTGAAAACATAGAAGAGCTCCTTAAACTCAAAGAAAATTACTGAGATATTGCTTTAAAGTGCCCTGCTTAAATAAATTAGAGAGTTCTACAACTCTTAAATGCCCAATAGAGATGCAAGAGGCACCTAAAATAATAGACTAGGTCACACTTAAATGAATCTCTCTTGAAAAACGTAACAGTAATAAGATAAACTGACTGCACTAAACCGCAAAAGCACAGATAATAATAGTACAATACAGCTCTCCTAAATGAATCTCTCTTAAAGGAAGTGACCAGGTGACAAGACTGGAACAAGAAAAGGGAAAAAAATTAAAATTATTTAAGTTGTTGAAAGAACCAATTTTTCTGAGTATCAGGGCAAAATGTTGCCAGCTTTACAGATAGCTCTTCAGAAGCAGAAAGGCTCTTTAAAGCATCTCCTTTCATATAGAAGCATTTTGTTGACTAGATATACATAGTAATATCAATTTGGTTGCTGCAGGTAGGAAGTAACAAAGTGCTGGTTTAGAGTGCTGGTTTTTTTCTTTTCCTGTAACCTCTAAATCCAGGGTTTAACCCCAGAGAGTGTCAGAATTCTGTTGCAATCGGATTTTTGTCAACGGGCCCTGCACAAATTGAGTTTGGTGGGTTCGTCAAGGTTATGTAACAGCAAACATTTGGAAAAATTGGGCACAATTGTCAGCCTTTGCTCTGAAAGGGCACAGGATTAAATGAGCATAAAAATTTAATTGTCCTCTCACCCTGAATAAGGCTGAGGCTTTCCATATTAGGGTCGGGCTGACTAGTTGAGCAGCAATTTTTATCTGGCCCCTGGATAAATAGATGCATTCAGCCTTCTTGGTCCTTCAACCTTCATTAACACAGAAATTAATCACATAAATTAAACATATATATTTTGCTGGAAAAAGTCTTAACAAGCTGCATCCTCTACTGGACAAGAGAAAAGAATCAGGCATGTGTACATATTTAGCCTGACAATGCCAAGATTTCCAGAATATGTTTAGGTTTCTGTCCTTAATTTTCAAGGAGCAGATTGGCAGCTGGTGTAAATTGTCTACACTAATCACAGTGGAGTTAGGCCAATATATACCATGGGGGAGTGGGTTTTCAGTTTGCTTGAGGCTCTCAAATTCCCATTCTCAATATGTTTTCTTTTTTCAACTTCATTGGTACTTCACTGTGATTCAGTTGCTTCCAGTGAAAGTACATGGGTATGTAATTGGAATAACCAAGCAAAGGATTGGTCCTTTAGATCTTAGGAGGACCAGTGTATTCCTGAATATACTTGTCTTCAGGAGTGAACCATAATGCATGTAAGATGCCAAATTTGTGATACTTATTACATTTATATGCTCTCTTTCATTCTGTATAATCCCATGGAGATTTACAAATATCTTAATGGCAGCAAACTGTGTCTGATTTTCTTCCACTGGAGCAGTTGATCAGTAAAATAAATATGTTAAATAGCAGAATAATGACTGATGACCTGTGTGCTTACCAGAGTTGCAGGGGGAATTCTCCTCAGCCTCACACCGTAAATGGCAGTGTGTTATGTGATAATGTTGACCATAAGCCATTAAAATAAGGCAGGATTTGCTTAAAAGCAAATGCTTTGTATTTAAGGCTTATTTTCCTCATGTTTAAAATATGAAATTACAGAGTAAAAGGAAGTGGTAAAACCTCCATCCTTCAAAGCCATGGGAATGTATCCGCTTGTTCACACATGCTCCATAGTTATTGAAAGTGTGATTCTCATTTTACCAAGTAATCCAACACTTGGATGTGTTGGGAGGATGGCTTAGTCCTACCCCAATGTTTTGATTTCCAGGTAATTATAAAGAAGAATGTACCGCGTCATTCCTACCTTTTATTTGTGTGTCAGTGTCGAATAAAATATTAGAAGTGCAATTACAGATAGGCCAAGTTGTGTGTGAGACACAGAGCTCCTTGAGATAACTTAAGTGCCTCTTGTGAAAGATGTGTATGGAATTTGGGTCTGTCTCGTGCACCTGGGTCTGTGGGGTGCGCGGGTGCACAAGCTGACTTCAGCCAGCGAAAGTCAATTGTTTCATGTCATGGCTACCAGATCCTACCACTTCTTCCTTGGCTTGCTCCTCTCTCCCATCCCACTTGTTGGCTCTGTGCTGTGCATTCTGGTGCCAGCTGCTGATGAACTGGGGAGCAGAGGGATTCAGGGAGCTCTGGTGCTCCAGGGCCCCCACTGTTTTACAGAGCAGGAGGTGCTGCACAACCCCCTGAAATGCCTCTGGCGCTGCTGAATTTCACATACTGTCTGCATTTCCTAAATCTGGCAGTCAACTGCAGAAGAGCTGGCAGCTTTCTGCCTTAAACTGCCTGGGAATTAGACATCTTTTCCTATGGAAAAATAGTCAAGGTTTTAAAATAGCTTAAATGATGAATCAGAATGAAACATTAGGGGGAAAAAAAGCCTCTAACATGTGTACTTGTGTATGTGAGTGCATGGCCAGGAGCTTCTTGGAGAGTCCAGGTTTTAGGAGAGCAAACAATAGAGCTTGTTTATGGGATCTTAGCTGGCTGTCTGGAAACCCCTGACCCATTTTGAATTTCACAAAGCTGGAGAGGGGAGACAGGCAAGGAAGCACAAAGATAAGGGGCACTGGAAACCCAGGGAATGTGGTTCTGGCACACTGCTGCTCCCTTTGCTTCTTTCTGTTTCTCCTCTCCTCTGCAAGACTTCGGTTGTTTTAGTATGGAGAGAGATTAACTGAAGCATTGTATCTAGGGAAACAATTTTTTTTCTATTAAATGTTTCCTACAGAATTTTTCATTTTTGCAAGCATAGCACTTCTTATTAGAAAATTATCACAGAAAAAATTTCTTAGGTCTGTTTTGACTATCCACCAGTGAATTCAATGTAGTTCACACTGACACATGTATCCACTCTGGTCACTTTTAATAAGATTAAGTCTTTTTCTCTGAGGCATTTTGTTTGAAATGTGAGGGCTTTGAGCAGTAAAAATGCATGTGCTCAAGTGCCTAGAGTTATTGTACCAAATATGCCTTCATTTCCACTAGAAAGCCTGGTTCTCTACAGCTAGTGCTCCAAAACACATCCCCCGGGTTCTCAAAAGCCTCCCCATTTCTTGTTTCATGAGCTTCATTATTATATGGTCAGTCTGTGACATTCCAGGTCTCATCTTTAATGACATGCTGCATCTGCAGTGAACTGTGATTCAAATGAAAGGATCTCAAATAAAGTACCGCAGATTTGAGGCACACACATCCCCCCAAAAAGAGTGACGTTTCTGATTTAAGATTAGAATTAAAAAATGCTATAGGATAAAAATATACACTCTCAGAAATACTAGCACTGGTTTACAAATTAAAGTACACAGAGATATTTCATTGCTCCTGTGTTAGATATGGGGAAAAAATTCAGACCTCTATGAGACTTTGAGGAAGTAATTTGAGAATTCACATACTGCTCTTTGATATTACTATTATTATCAGGCCTATTTATTGCATCTAAAATATTGGGTATTTTCACAGGGAATTGTATTGCATTACCTCAGAATACCAACATTAGTATTTTATTGTTGTTACTATGAGTTTTGTTACTGGAATATTAAATATGAGCAGGGAATATAAACTGTGAAAATTTATATTAGAAAATGTTTGATAAAAGATTTAATTAGCAGAATGAGACTTTTTAAAGAAAATAGTTCATGTGTTACTTCTATACTTATACCTCCATCTACCTTTTCTAAATTCATTAGAATTTAGCTGTTAGAACCTTAAACAGTAACTACATTGATTAAAGCTATTAAGTTTGTTATTACATTTTAATTTTGCTTCTTGGTACGTTGTGCTTGCCAAACATCCGGTTCCCAAGTGAGTTGATTCAGGAGGTTTTTCTCTCCCTTGAAAATGGCAGGAAGAAGAGAGTGTTATCCATACAGCAATATATTGTGTCTCAGAAGTGAAAGTTGGGCAAGGGAATAAGGTTGCCATCTCTCAGACCTAAAGAATTTCAAAGGCTGCAAGCTTGACAGAAATCCTTTTAATTTTGTGCCACCCATCTTGTTTTCATGGTGACCCATGAAAATTGACACAAGACAGTGGTATGCCAGCATTTCTTAAAGGAAAATCAGTTTATTACTAGAGCTTTGAGAACTCCGAGAAAAGCCATGGGAGCAAGCTTTATTTCTGTCTCTGAGCCAGCTGAAAGTTTCCCAGGTTTGTAATGTAGTTTAAAGTGGAGAAAGATCTGTGCAGTGCAGAGTGCACTGAGAGATGGCTGGACCCAAGGCATTCACTGCCCTGTTTTGGGATAGTCCATGCTCTGGCCAGGCTCAGTGCCAGTAGAAATACCTTGCATTTGCATTGGCTGTGCTTTTTCCCTGCCTGCTGTCTTCCCTCCCTTAGACTTAGAGTGAAACAAGCAATATATGATAGGTAGGCAGTACTGTGGAGCTGGGCTGTTCTTTGGTGTCTAAATACACAGGTGAGAGCACGCAAATAGTCCAGCACCAGAGCTGTTTGAAAGCAAAGAGCCTCACCCTCCTCCTCTGCATGCAAGATCTGGGTCATTGTCTTGTACTGTGCCTGCCCCATGTCAGACTTTCTTTATTTTACTTGAGTCTTTTGGTTTGGTTTGGTTGTTTTTTTTTTTTTTTAAGGGAAGCCACTAACTTTCTGGCTAATGGGAAGGAAGGACAGATGGAAGAAAATAGATTTCTACCACATTCTTATAGCACCCCACCCTTTTCTGGGCCCTCACCTTGTCTGTCCAAGTTGTTTCTTGTATGTGTTATTGAAAAGACATTAATTAGGGCAGACCCTCAAATGAGGTGTGCTTTTGAGACTTAATGCTGCCTAGGATGCAGCTCATCCTGGATGGAAAACAGCATGGACTCACTTTTGTCAGTTTGCTCCTGTGCAAATCCATCTGAAACTTTTGCTAGACTGGTATTGCTAACCAAGTACAGAAATCTCCAGTGGAAACAATCCACAGGTCTCTATTCTGGAGGTAACAGGCACTCTGAACTGAGGGACTGGTTTTGCTATGTGTGGAATGCAAGAATTTTCTAGCAGCTTACAGCAGTGCAAGGTGACGAGCAGTGCTCAGTGCTGAATGCCTCCACTTTTCCATCCCATCCGCAGTAATAGAGGGTGCTCAGGAGCACTCTGCACTGCAAAGGATCAAGTCTGTCATCTCTTCTGGTGTTTTCAGAGAGAAAAAAAATCACCATTGAGAGCCTCTGAAAGCCCCTAGTTTTTAATGATCTATCTGTACCTTTCCATTGTGTTCTGCTAGAAAAGACATTTAATTTATTTTAAAAGATCTGGGGGGTTCAGTGAGCCCAGTTTGCACATTTTTTGTGACATATCCAGCATTCCCAGCAAGGGCAACTTCTTAACATGGCAGGCTACAGAACAATGCAGCTTTTTCACTTTGCCCCTCTTTCTCCCAAGGAATACAAGTCTTCCAGAGAAGAGAACACCTCTCATTATATAAAAAAATATGTGTGCCGGGTTGTGTGTATCATACAGGTGGGAAATACGAACTTTTGTAAAAATGAGCCATGCTAGACCTGGATGCTGTAAGTCTGATTGTCCTCACAGCTGAAAATGCATGAAGGAAACAAGTGTTTTAAGGCGAAAATGACAGTGTTCAATTTAAACTGTAGAGAAACCGAAGCTTTAACACTTTAGGGGCAGGAGATGGCTTGTTGTGAGGTGTGTGAACCATGCTTTTATGCAGTGGAGCCTTACTCCGTGGCACAAGCTTGTTAGTGCTGCAGCAATAGAAGAAATAACAAAATCCTCTTTGTCTCAAGTTGGTATCTACAAATTCTCACAGGGAGAAACAAAACAAAACAACACAAAACCCCCAACAGCCCAACATGTCAAACCCTCTGCTATTTTCACATGTGAAAATCCCCTGAGAGAAATATTGTGTATCGCTACTGTAGATAGAGTACATGTACTCAAGAACAAAGAGGGCTTAAGAAGAAGACATGGTGAATATATAATAACTCTGAATAAATACGGTAAGTCCTCTCTTGTTTCTTTGCAAGTGCTTTTCAAGAAGTGAATAATAGTAAAGCTCTCCAAGTCACTTAGGGTCTGAGCCTGCAAATATCTACTCATATGAGTACTTCTTACTCATGTAAGTAGTCCCATTGAAGTCTGTAAACCTGCTCATGTGAGTAACGCTAAACAAGTTCAGGGTCTAAAACACTATGGGGGAGACAAAAGCATATACAAGTACAGCCCTAAGACTCTTCAGACATGGAGCAGCAAAAGATTTATCTGAGGCTTCCAATGTAAAGCCTTGTAAATTAGTGCGAAGATCTAAAAAATCAGGCCGCCCCTGCATTGGGAAGCAATGGAGCTCTCTTAATATGGGGATATAGGGGTAATGTGATGGAAAGACTTAGATGCAGCATGTAGTCTAGCAGTTGTATTCTGTACTCCTCACAATCAGAGCAGTAGCTGGAAGTCTAGCGGGCAAATAATTATAGTAATCAAGTCACGATGAAACAAAGGAGAGGCTATTATTCCAGCAACTGGCCAAGGGAACAAAAGTTTGGCTGGCTGGATTCCTGAAGGAGAGCAGGATTTACTATGTAATGTGAGATATAAACTTTGATGCATTTAAATTGTTTTACAGACTTGTTTGCTTTTACATTTTAAATAACTGTTGACCAAAAATAAAGTAATAGTTGACTATCAATCTAGCTGATTAAATTTTGGGCAGCAATAAATGGGACTCTGCTAAAAGTCAGGACTTGATTGTCTTCTATGCTTGCCAATATAAAAGCAATCTGTGATGAAATACCTTTGCCCTGTACTTAGTCTGATGAAGCAAAGAATACAATTCTTCCAGTTCTAAAGACAGAACTGTAGAAGTAGCAAAGTTTTCTCTCATGGACTTTTTTGGGAGGCTCTGGCTCTGTCTTTGTGGTCTGCAGATGAGAACAGGGTGAAGTGTGAAGAATGCACGTTGCAGACACGTGGACTGCAGTCTGTGTATCTCGCAGTGCCTTGCAGTAAGTGAGGCTTTATCCATCATGAAAAAAAGCTTGGCCAGTCCTACCTAATTTATGCTGAATATCTGATGCAGCTGCAAGACATTTTGAGATAAGTAATTCAGAAGTTTGCCTGGCATCTACCTTGTCTGCTTTGCACGCAGGGTGAGTTTGGACATGTGAATATAAGATGGGCATGAGGGTGGTCCAAGGGTCAGTTCTCTCCCAATTGGTAAACCTGTGTCTTAATCTCCATTTTGCAGTAAGGGAAAGTGAAGCTTAGAGGTCTAATGTAATGAAAATTAATGGGGACTAACTGGAAGATAGTATTTGGGGGGATCTGCCCCCAGCAATTTCCTCAGGCTAAAAAGTGAAGTTTCTCTGAAAGAAGGAAGCCTATGACACCTCCTGATGGAGAGCCAGGTCTTGCTGTGTTCTTTACTTATGGTATTGCTTAGCTTTGAGTGGACTTGCTTCCTGCTCACTGGGCTGCTCTTGAACAAAGGTCTCTTGGTCTTTGAACGTGGGTGGAAATGTTGGGAAGTATTAGTGGCCCTTTGCCTTTACTACTGTGTTATCTGTAACTTGCATAAATGTAAAAATTTTTAAGCAAGGCTGAGGGAGTTTTACCCTTCAGTTGAAAGTGCCAAATTACTGCCTTATTGCTTCCATCACCATTCTGCTGGCTGTGTCTGAGGTTGTTTTTTCCTGGTCAATCAAATTGTCCTGAATTTTTTCTTTCGAAAGGGAGGTTCTTATTAAATAACCTGGATTTTTCTGTGAATTGTGACTGGACTTGAAGTTCTGTGGTACATTTGGATCAAATCCTGTACCTCAAGTACTGAGGAAGCAGCTAGCAAAGACATTTCTTGCAAAAAACTAGGGCTAATAAAAATTACTGTATCCATGATATTCCTAGGAATCCAAAGAAATTTGGCTGCCTGATCTCTAATGCAGTAGATTGGACCATTGAGACTTTAATTTGGCTGTTTTAAAGCCAGTAGCATTCATATGTAGCTAATGGAATTTCTACCAGCACAAAATCTGTCCTCCACTTTTCAACTTTTCAGAGAGATTTCATCTTTGTGCCTTTTTTTTCCTCGTGGAGGGGGAAAAAAACCAACCCCATTTGAGGGGGGAAAATAGAGATAAGAAAGCCCATGAAGAAATACTATTTCTAAGTAATGTACTTTTTTCAATGACAGCTTAGTATTTTTGTTAAACGGCACCACTTTCAGCTTTCAAAAAGGTTTAGCCAACAGTGCTCGCACTGCTTTCGACAAGGCAAACCTTGCCCACCCGTTATAACCTTTAGGTCATTCCAATCATGTTATTTCTCCCATAATGCCAGAAGTAATGGAGTAGGCAGGAAGTGAAAGTAGAAGTTATACAGCACTGCTCTCCTGCCTTTTGTTTGCTTGTCTATAACTACCTTAAACTACTTCCTTCTCATCATTATAACAATGGGATGAAATGGTTCTTTATAAATGGCCATGAAGTAAAGGCAGGCTGCAAAGGCTTCTGTAACCTATTATTATGACCTTTCTCTCATCAGTAATTGTTTAGCAATTTGTACCTGAAAAATCCAAGCTGTCTGTAATGTGCCACACAAGGTGTGGTGAAAGGGTTTTGGAGACAGCTGGAATAATTATTAAATACCAATGTGGTACAAGGCAGCGAGTCTAAGCAGCATGAAAAGGCATCAGAAGGTTGAATACTGAACTTACCTTCAAATGCATTAGGCCCTGGATTGTTTTGGTAAAATAAATGTGTGTGATTTAACACAGAGGGTGCTGATGCTGTGCTTAGATTCACTTCATTAAGAAAAAAAACAGAACAACAAAACAAAACCTGAAAGAAACCTGGTGCAATTCTGCCATAAGTATCTGTAACAGAAAGCAGACTCCACAAGATCTTGGTGTCTCACAGAACTGACAGGAGGATAGGGTCCTGAAACACTCTCACACTTTACTCATGATCTACAGGGTCTCTTGTAATCACCATTTTGGTATCACAGCCCACCTATTTGTTTAGATTAAAGCTGTAAGCAGCCTGACCTTCTTCAAACTCTTTCAACTGATCTCTGGGGCAGGAGCTTTATTGGTATTTTTTCACTAATTTTTGAACATGGCAACTAATAGAGTTGTCCTTGTGACTAGGGATGACTCAGAGCCAGACACTGTAGGGATGGGTGAGTGTAATGCAAGATGAATATAAGCAAGTGTCTGCGGGCTGTGAGGGCTGCTGGAGCTGCAGGAGTGCAGCAATTGCAGTGAGATCTTTTGCTTATGCTTTGGAATTGAAAAATAAGACTTTTGAAGTGTCCAGTGTTTGCCTTGAGCTGGATTGTTTGTGGTATTTTGCCCAAGTATTCCTTGTCCTAAGTCTGGCCACCCACTATTTTGTGTAGTTTGTCTTTTGCTGGCCCTTTTCCCAAACCCGTTAGTGTTTGCCCAGCGAGTGCCAAAGCTTTCATTCTTTCTTCCCTGAATGGCTCCAAATTTGCATCTCCTGCAAACAGCCCAGCTGTTAGAGTCACACTCACAGTAAATGGCTGACACACTATTTATACACACTTCTTCTTGGGTAGCAACTTGCTCTGTGGTTAGGTGGAGAATATAATATTGCTTGACTTTATTTTTCACACTCCTGTTTTTTGAAATTCTCCCTCTTAAAATATTTTGACAGTTTTTCCCAGTTTTGTGGCTTTGGCAACAGCTGATATTGGCTTATCTTTTAGTCTTTTCTTTTTCCATTATGATTTTGAACACAGTCTGGATGGTTCACAAGGGACATCAGCGCACAGAAACAGCCATGAAGATGGGAAGAATAAGTGGCTGCCAAGCAAGCAGTGTCGCAGGGAACTGCCTTGTGTGCCCTCTCCTGGCTGAAAGCAGCCGGCTCAGGCCGGCACGCCATGCTCCTGGTGCCGCTGGCTGCTCCAGCAGGTCAAGTAGCAAGAGATAATATAGGGATTTATGCCGCAAACAAGACTAGGCTCTTCCTCTGTAACCTCAGCTATTGTCACTGCGTGTTCCTCAGTAACGCTCGAGACTTCCTGCCCTCCGGGCACGTCTTTTCCAACCTGCTTCCTTCAGCTCTGTCCCTCTAAGTTCGGCAAGAAGCCACTAAGGCAGCTGATGGGGGTGTACGAGGCCTCCTCAGCGCTGGGCTTTGGTTAATGAGATCCTGCTGCCGTGTGGGTGCTGATATCCTCCCTCCTGGGAAAGGAGGTTCTGGGCTCTAGGTTGTCCCTGCCAAACTGGGATCACTGTAGTTGGATACATTGCGGACTTGCCACCGCAAGCCTCGTTCCCAGGGGCTTTGCATAGCATCATCTGGGTCCTTATGTGCCTTTTCCAGGCTCTTCCCTCCTCTTATTTCTCTGGGATGAAAGGTCTTCAAGACCTTGATGTTCAAAAGCTACAATGTGGTCACATGCATCAGTAATAGGACTGTCACTCTATTTTATTATTTGTTTTATGGTGACCGTCAGATCTCAGGGTTCTAGGTACAGCTCTGGGCCTTGAGGTGAGATGCCAGACCTGCTGTTACAGGTCTCCATGTAAGGACTTTTTACTATTCATTTTACTCCCACAGTTGCTGTGGTGTTTGTATATTTGTTTAATTCTTTAGAGAAAAAAAAAAGTTGTATTTTTGTAAACTAATATGTTATGTAGTTATGTAACCTAGTCTGCCCAATGTTGCATTGCTTTTGGCAAGGGAGGAGCCAGATAAATGTGCAAGCTGAGCATATACATATGTGAGTAGAGAAAACCTCTACTTTCTCTCTTTCCCTAGTACTTTGTTTATCAACCTTTTACACTGAGTTCTTCCTGCTTCCAAATCCTCAAGGAGTGATGATGGTGAAGGATTTTCTGCCAAAGAGAAACTGAGGCCCCAATCCTGTAAATATTTGTTCCTTGGGCTTCAATTTAAAATAAAGAATGTTCACCAATCTTGGCAAGATGAGAGGACAATTTATCGTTTGGATGAGTCCACCTAACCACTTTTCAGTAAGATAGCACTTTTCTTTCCTGCACAGATGCAGTCAGAGCTCTCCATTTAGCATGGCTGGTTTTTGACCTGTTTTAGTTTGTTTCCAGTTCATAAGAAAGTGGTGAAAATGGTCCCCCCATTCAATTTTAAATTTGTGTAGGAATTTTGATGAATTCCTTGAAATTCAGCAGAAAGCTTAGTTTTAATGTTAGTCATTATGAGCATCAAATTAAGCTGTCAGCATATGAAGTGATACAGAAGAAGATGTGTACAAGTACAAGCACAAGAACATGAACACACACAAGCATCTCTTTCCTCTCTGTGCTGACTGGGAAGTCTGAACAGCAGAACTAGAGGCTGGGAATTACATTTTAGTAATTCTTTTCTAGTTATGTCAGATTTCTAGCATGCTATTAGAGACATATGTGTCATCCTCACCATCACCCAACATATCATTGCTGTTTCAAACTGTTACCAGAGCTGTTGACACAGAATATTGTGTCTGTCGACAGCTCCAATTAGTTGGCGTGTCTGACTACTGACAGCACAGTCTACTTTTGTTTATGAAGACGGTGTGAGCTGTATCTCACTCTCACAACCTCCAGTGGCAGACAGATGGATAGAACTATATAATCATCAACGGAAGCGGGTGATATTCTGTCTTCACAAATCATCATGTGGAGCAGAACCAACGGCCTTTTGTCTGCTTTCAGAAATGACTGCAAGATTCCTCCCATCTGTCAAGTTATGAGGATGAATATGTATAAAATACATCAGATATATATGCGGGGTTTTGTATTGTGGGTTTTTTTGTTTGACTGGGGGGTGAGGGGGAAGGGGGGAAAACTGCTTCTTAATTTTCACCAGATGTTAGCTATGAGACATGGAACAGTAGAGGGAGAAGCACAAACATTTTCTCTCAAATTGAAGTTTCTTGAGGTTTTTTTTTTTTTTAAGGAATGGACCAACCCCTCATCATTTGCAAATGTGGAACCCCATTGGTTTCCTAAGGTCATACAATTGCAACTGAGCACAGAATTTAGTTTAATGCAGTCTTTACAAGTATTTAATCCTCTCTATTGTGTGATTATAAAATCTTAGCAGCTGCCCAACCAGCGATGTACTGATTTTCATTTAATAGCAGTTACAGATACAAACTATTTTCAAATACACAGTTCCAAGTTGCCGAGTGGTTCCTCAAGCACAGTGCACACTGAGTTCAGGGAGTGTTTGTTCTGAGAACAGACACCCACCCCAAGTAGGTAAGTAGTATAGATTAGACTCATTCATTCAAGCAAAATACTGTTTAGTATTTCTTAAAAGACTGAAAATATAAGTGTGACATTTATTTTCTTAAGAATGTTAAGATTATTTGCTATACGCAGATTTTTGTCTTTAAAGAAACAAGGCTTCCTTTTCCTTAGCACATCAGAACATCATGATTTTCAATAGAACTTTTGTTGTAGCTAGCAAATTCTCATAAAGCAAACAAATGTGCACTTGAAAGTGAAGGGGAAATCAGAATATGAATTGTATTTGTGCATATATTTCTCTGCCTAGTTTTCTGCTCTATGGTGTATAATATTTTTCATCTTTCCTCTGTTGTAACACTTGCTTTAATATTTCAGTGCTGATCCTGACTGCTAAAAGTTAATTACTGTTTATTGCTGACTGAAGTGGAAGCAGAATTTGAGTTTTATGCAGGAATTAAAGAATAGAGGTTCACTTATTTGCTGTATTTCATATAGCAAAAGAATAAATGCCATTTCCTTACCCTTGTAAGAAATTTATTATAATCTTGGAAAAATGTTCAAATTTTCCCTGCAAAATGAGCAGGATCTACTGTATAAGATGTAAGCATGTGCTTAAATAACTAGACAAGAAAACTGGCTGAAAGCCTTTTTAATTTTGTGTTTTACTTCAGGATCAGATTCCTACCAAGACAATTGGAACAAAACCAGTGATAGCCAGGGAAGTTTTGATTATTTCCCACCTCTTTTTCTTTTCTCCTGCTTTGTATCCTTTGTAAAAAGAGTAACCCAATGAGTAAAATTTAGCTGGAAGCATGAAACTGCCTGTTAGATTCTATGGATCTTCAGAGTAATCTCTGCTGGAGTTGGAAGGAAAACATAAAAGTTTCATTCTGACTGATTTCACATCCCTATTAATTCCATAGGCCTTTTCTCCATTAGTAAAAAGAACTTAAAACTGTGGAGGAATGTTACTGCTCTGGATACAGGCCAGTTCCCAGTGTGTTCAATGCAATAATTGTAAAAAACAGGTAAATCAGTAATATAAGAACACTGTATTTTGTTCAGAACTTTAAAATTTTCCAAAAATATGTGGGTTTGAGTTTTGCAAGTACTCAAGAAATTGGACTGTATGGGTTAAAATACCTTTAGCTTGGAATTTTTTAGCAATTGAATTTCAAATTTACATGAATTCATAATAGCATTCTAGTATTTTTCAGTTGTAGATGAGCAATGATATCATGAGATTAAGCTGCACACTGAAACCCAGGTGAACTTTTGAAAATTCCTGAGCAGGCCACAGGATAGATATATTGAGACATTTGCTGAACTGCTTGAAGTCCAAGGAAATTCATCATGAGCTCCTGGCTAATCTAAGAACAAAGGAACCACTTATGTTAGGTAAATAAATAATTAATTTTTGATTCTTTACTCAACTGTACTAATTACTATGACCCAGTTCTTAAACAGTCAGGCATCCCAGTGTAAGACTTTGTGGTTTTCAAGCATTTGTTCAAATGAAAACTCAATATTTAGATCACAGAAAACATGTGGGTTAGAGTAAGAGAAACAACCTCTTGACTGAGTTCTTGAGTCACTGGCCTTTCTGTTTCAAGGCCGTAAGGACAGAACCATTAAGTGCAAAGATGGGCTGGAGTAGCATCAAGTATGCAGCCCCTGGCTCTGTGACTTCATGGACACTGAGAACTGCTGAAGAGCAGAAGTGATTTAATGGGAAAGTTCTTTACTCCTGCCAGGACCTGCAAGCTCTTCCCTCCTTCCCTGGCTTGCATAGCCGCCTGACACAGGCACATCTGACTCCTCTGCCCAGGGGAGGCATGGCCAGATACAGCCCCTGTTGCCAAAAAGAATAGGTAAACCAGGCAAAAGAATGGATTTAACCCTTTTTTACATATAAGAATTGAGGCACTTGGATATTGGGTTACTTATTCAGGTCTATGGTATGAAATAAGTTTTTACCTCCTGTGTTCCTGTATGTGCCTTAACCACAAATTATCCTTCAGGCAAACTTACCTGTCACTTTGGTAGTTAAATTAGATTTTCTCCTGTGGTAACTTCTACAAGTTTAAACTTGTTCTGAGAACATTTCAGGAAGGACAAGTTGTTGCAGATCCATACTTAGAGGAGGGGGTACACAGGACCATCAGCTTCTGGGGTATTTTGGTTCAAGAAATCATGAGTGTTTCTCTTATTTAGACTAGTGTGATTGCATTGGAAATACTTCTTATAGAAGCAAATTCCGTATTCCACAAATTGTTTATGTTAAGAAAATACTTTGGTTTGAACAGAGTTTAAATTCAAAATAGAATTTTACTTCAATTTCTTTCAAATGTGGAACCAAATCCTGGCTGCTGTAGTTGGCTTGTAAACAGTGCAGTTTCAGCAAGCAAGAATTATTGCTCATGTCTAATGAAAAACACCCCTTGTAGTTAGGTAAATGAAAAGGAATATCCCCATTTTGTAGGAGGAAGCAGAGATATTTTTATAGTTCTGTACCTAACACTCTGTATGTTCAGAGGGCCAAGCTCATCTTAAAATGAGCTAAAAGCCAGTTCTGTACTGAGACCAGCAGCCTGTGCCACTCTTTATATTGCAAAAAACCCAAAAACCCAAAACCCCCAAAAACCCAGCAATGTACAAGTGGGTTTTTTGTCTTATTTTGCCTGGCTTGCTGTGTTGCCAGGTGCTAATCGTGCAAACCTACCTTAAGTCTCTTAGTTCTTTTCCTATTTTTCATTGCAGGATAACAAGTATCTTGACTGTAATCTATTAATTGAATTGAATAAACTTGTTTCCCTAGCAGTGAGAGCATATTGTTTGCACACAGTGTCATCCCAGGCCCTCCAGCTATCGAAAGATTGCCAGAGATGTTTATTAAACCCCCTGAGCTTGGAAAGAACACAGAAAACTGTCATCTAGAGCAATACGAAAGTGCCTATCTCAGCTGGGGATCTGGCTGTTATGAATAAAGGAAGAGTTTGTGGTAGAGTTTTGAGATGTAAAGAGAAAAGGCTTCCCTATGGTGCAAATGTGTTGGAACCCTCAGGCGAGAAAAAAAAAATTGAATTGTTGCTGGCAGTACAATGTAATTATTGAGTTAGGCTGCAGCAAGGCCTGCGAGCTTCTGAGGTAAAGGCCTGGTGACTTTGTTTTTTTCTTTTCTCTTCCTCCTTCCCCAACTCAGGACAATTAAAATTTTGGAATTCCAACTTTTTTTTTCCTCCTACTTACTAGTAGTTGGACCACAAATATCCACTAAATTTCCAACAATTTTGTGGGATGATAGGTTTCGAAGTTCTCCTTTTGAATCTGCTTCCTTTCCTGTTTTGTTTTGAGTGCAATGCCAACTAGTCAGTAATGAAAAGATGTAAGGACCGGTAAAACCTCTAAACTGTGCATCACTGCAGCTGGACTCTCAGACCTGAAGACTGTGATTTGCTGTACTGTGTCCTGGCTTTACTGAGCTTTTCCCTGTTTACATCAGAATTTAACCTACATGCAACAGAACCAGAGCTGAATCTAGATTAAATTGTCTCTGTAAAGAATGTTTACTTCTATTAACATGAAATCTCATATACCTGAAGCATATTAGACTAAAATATATCTACATCAGCAATTACTAAACTTTTTAAATTGTCATCCCACTTAGAGACTGATAATTTACTGCAAACTAACAATAGAAACTCAAATCATACTATTAAAAAGGGAGATAATTTCTCTTGGTCTGATGACTCCATTTGAAGTTGTGATGTGTCTTTGGGGAGCTGTTGATGCTTCATGGTACTGGAGGTGTGCCTTATACTTCTTTTCCCCAATTTTCTCTATTAATCATTACAAAGTTCTTGCTGGCCATTTTGGAAAAGAGACTTCTGTTTCATATTAATTACACTTATAACTTTTGTTGTTCGCATGTACTATGGTCTTATTTTAGTGCTAAAATGATAAAAATTTTATTGAATATTATCTTTATTGATATTTTAAAAAGGAAACAAAAGTCTTATAGTTGCTGATTTTGGAAGCCCGAGGTGCATAGAGTATACACTCTTAATATTTTATAGTGAGAAGACATGGAAAATGTATTATATATTAAATAACAAGTGGTGAGGTAGAACTCAAACAAGGGCTGATACTTACCTCTGGTTCCCATAAATTGCCCAAGGCAATGGGGATGTTTCCATTGACTTTGGTGAGCTGTGGATGAGGTTTCACACATCGATATCCAAAATATGTTGTTGTCATTGATTATTTATGTTGTTGTCATACCCCAAGGCTCCAGTCCAGATCTCTGGATCCAGTTGTGCTGGATCATTATGGGAGCACGCAGGTAACACTGCTCCTGAAGCTCTTTCAACCTAAACAGAATGGCTGTTCCATGGAACAGTCCTTTTCTAGAAAGAGTCATTTGATTTGCATAATGACACACAAGAGTGGCCAGCCTGTGTTTTTGGCTACCCTGATTCTGTGTTACAATCCCTGCTGCTGTTGTCAGTAAGCCAAAACCAGATATAGTTGGGTTTTTTCATTCCCGAAGCTTAAGGAAGTGCCTCATGTTTACAGGCATGTACCCCCTTATTTTCTCTTGTAGTGGACTCAGGTTTTCCTGGCTTTTCCAAAGGGAATGTAACTCATGTGAAATAACTGTTGTGTTTGCCCTTATCCACTAGGTTTTTATAAAATATTTTTACTTGACCATTATCCAAGCAGAAATATTAAAATGTACCTGTGGTCTGTTCTCTTTCTTGCATCTTTTAGCAGAGGTGGGCTTATTTCTTCAGATCACTAATTGATAACTCAGACTCCTGAGTTTTTAAGACTCAGATTTAAGATTCTAACCTTGTAGACAGGAGAAAAGAGATTCTAAGTGTTTGGTTTGATTATGGACTGAGGACCATGGCTTTAGTTATATTTGGTCATGCAGAACTCAGAGCTTACACTCACTTGGGCAGAGCAAGAAGTTCAGTTGCAAGATCTTGCATGAAGAGAATATACCATCAGTCACTATGAACTCCTTAGGAGGAAAACTACCAAAGTTTTGTATGCAGTGTTCCTCACCTTTGCTCTATTTGTGGCACTTCCTGATTGTGGGTTCTGGGGCGGCCTCGTGTCTGGCTACCATGAGGCATGAAACAGGAACAGGTCTCCTCTACAGCAGGACATTAACTCTGGGATGGCATTGTTTGGTAGATGGGAGCTGTGAAGATGTGTTGTTACTCAGAAGTGATGAAATCCACCTATTTGCAACCTGACCTGTGCCTCTCATTCATTGTTGCCAAATTTATATTTTTCTCCACAATGTCTCATGAGATTCTTTACTGATATTGAAGCCTAATGGAAAGGATTAAGTGGATTATTTTCTTCAGTGTTGACTCACAAGGGAGAAAGTAGTTGTTTGGTTTCAGCAGAACCTCAGAAAAGTCCCCGTCAGCCCAGCAGTCATCGCCACCTAGGTTTAACTTCACCTCCCTCAAAGCCCTCACAGCACCTTTTTTAAAACAGTGCTGGATTCTGCAGGTTTTCTGTGCCTAAGCCACATTCTGTGTTCTAAACCACAGAGAGTTTCTCCTGAGCCCACGAACAGATGGGAACATGCAGGCCCTTATTACGCATTTCAAGTGATACCACTAGGAATGTGTTACCTTGGAGCTAAAGCTGTTTTGTTCCATTTGTGATCCGTTTGCTGGAGTTTCCCCAGTTTGGAAAATCCCACCAATTTCCTTCTTTTCTGCTAGTAACTACCTGCATTGTTGTAATTAACATGACACATTCTTTAACTATTTCTCTGTACTCTCCACTGATGAAGGGGATACTCAGCTGGGAGGTCCAGATGTTGTTCTCAGGTGCACTGCTGGCCTGATATTGAATGCTAAGCAATGCATCACTGGTTTGTTTTCCCCCATGCCCTCTGTGACTTGTGCTTATGTACATGGGGAACTGCCTCTTCTGAAACACCAGCTCTACAGTACAAGATGCATTTTCTCTAGGTGCTTAGTCACTAACCTCCTTTCATAGTTTACTTCAGATATATGATTCAGGCTTTGTCATTTACTTAACATTTTGTTCTAAAATAAGTAGTCATTAAAATCAAGCAGTAGATTACTGAAGGTACTTTAATGATGTTTTCACAGTAGTATGAGCTCTGAAAATACTAGGAGACAGCTTTCACTAGGAAAGATAGTAGTCCTTGTGGTTCTTGATGAATATCTGAGAAGCATTTTTTTTTTTCCTACCAGGGAATTGAGGAGAAATTCTGTAGCACCATCTGTAGCTCAAGGTTTTGCCTGCAAATTCACATGTGTATTACAGCATAAAGCAATTTTCAGTTTAAATCGATGTTATCTTGAACATTTCAAATTATCTTTAATCTTTATAAATATAGAAGCTTATAGTTCAACAAGTGTTTGGACAACACTCTGAGGCACGTTGTGTGACTCTTGTGGTTGTCCTGTGCAGGGCCAGGAGTTGGACTCAATGATCTGACGGGTCCCTTCCAACTCAGCGTATTCCATGACTCTGTGACACGTTATATGTATAAACTTTGCTCAGCTGAAGTTGGTGGCACAACTCCCAGAGGTTTCAGTGGGTCAGAGCCTTTCCTGTTGTCCTTCTTTCACATGGGATTTTGAGATTTCACTTCGGCTTTTGAGGATGAACTGCCCAGTTTAAAACTCCTGATGAAGGAACTTTGTAGGAAAAACATTTTTCAATTAAAACTTTTTTCTTTACTGTTTTAAAGTTAAAAAAACAGAAAAAGTACTTTATTTTGAAAATACAAATATAGGAAGTTTTCATGCTGTCAAAAAAAAGGAAAAATTTGTAACAATCATGAAATTGCTGTGAAATTGATCCAATTTTTTTAGGTATTCTTGTAGAATGAAGATGTAGGACTGTCAAAATATTTGTTACCAGCTCTAGATTTCATTCCAGAAATTACATTACTTTTGCTTCACAGAGTTTTTCAGTTTTACTTTCAGATCTTGGAAAATGAAAAATACCACAATAAGTCTTTGTTAATGCAAAGATACCTGCATAATACCTGAAAAATATTCAAATATTTTAGGTCACAGAAAGAAAAATGATTGCTTGCTGTTCTTTAAAATACTTAGATTTTCTTCCAGAAATTCTTACACTATTTTTGCTCTTTTTATTATGAATTGCTTATCTTACTGGGGGAGGAAGTATGAACCAAATGAGCTTGGATGACTTTACTATAAAGTAATTTTTTCACAGGTCTTTTACCCAGAATGACAGACTGTGTTCCCTATTACCCCTTCACACAGTATTCAGTTGTTACGATATTGTATATATGCATTAACAAATAAAGGAATGCATCCACAACAATTATGTTCCTCTTCTGCTTGATTTAGTTGTCAGCACGCATTCATGACTCTGTAAAGTATCTCCTTCACAGCCTTGTCAGACATACCTTTTTCTCCCCGTAATGTCAACTTAGTACAGCAGGCAGGCCAGGTGAGCTTGGCTCACTTTCAGGTTTTGTCTGTCTCTTTATCTGAAATTTTTAAAGGGGGATGTCAGAAGAGGTAATTGCCATAAATTACACACTGTCTGTTGTAAATTGTGATGAGAACGTAATTGAAAATTGAGCTGAGAGGCACTTCCTGGATTCGAGCCGTGCGAGAGCCAGAGGACAGCCTTAGCAATTTGCGGTGGGCCTGCAAAGTCATTTTTTTCCACCCCTCTCTCCAAAAGTGTAATTGATTCCGGTGCTGTATGATTACACTCCTGTGTCAAGGGTTGGCCTGAGGGTCCTGGAGAGGGTTATGGAGATGATTCTGTGGGGCTCACACAAATAATTGACTTGTTTCATTTGAGTACTGAGTGAGGGGAATATCAGCTTTTTCCGACAGGAGAAGTGGAGCTTGACTGCTTGCGCAGCGATGTCACCGCTCAGAGAGGGACATTGTTCAAGGTTCCCAGGCATTGTGTATGTCTGTGTGGTATATTTGTGCCTCTCTCAGGCATTGCTCAGGTGGAGATAAGCAGTAGGGTTGGGGGAGGGGGAAGAGTTAATTTTACTCTCTTTTCCACCCACTTGTCCCTCCTCTTTTCCTCTCGGCTAAATAAAAGTGTGAAACACTAATGAACAAATCAACTTAAGTAGGTATTATTGTTTGCAGCAGAGACTCATGCCTAGAAGAGTTAAGTGACTGAAATGATAGATGCAGAAATCCCTATCAGGAGAGGAATGAGTTGAAATTTTCTTTGGCCACTAAACCCTGCTGATGGTGGCCCAGTTCAGCACCTTTTTCTTGCAGTCCAGGGTCACCCCAGCTGGCAAGAGAAGAGTTCATGGATCTGAATTCCTCTGTGTCAAGAGGAATTCAGTGTAGCAACCTTGGCAGGGAACTGACCCACCCAGAATTCACTGGAAAACACAACTAGTTTTTTCATGACGAATCCCAACCCAGTTCCAAGGGTGAATTTGAAAGTTTGGCCCCATTTCATGGAAGCACTTCAGTCTTGCACAAATTTAGATTTTTAAGTACATATGCATTCTTTTAGATCTGTTTATATATAATATCAACCCAGAAGAACTAAATCTGTGAAAAACAAATCACCCTCCTGTGAGGGAATGTTAATTGTCATATTGCATGAAAGAACTGTGATAAAATGGGTTTACTAGAGTCTCTCAGATGGAATTATGCACAGCTGAGGGTACTTCTTTCATGCTTGTGGCCCATGTGAAAATAAATGTGTGTATGTGCGTGCCCTTACACAGGAATATTTGTGTGTAGCCAATGGCTTTCAGCCTCTACCTCTGAGGACATTTAAATAAAAATTTTCATTGCTGTGGGGAAATAGCCCTTAAGCCTCTGAATCCAATTCAGAGCTGTAGTTCCTGGTGATTCTCCAAGCTCTTTGTTTACTACTGCAAGGATGCAAGAAGTGCTGCTGGTGGGTTACATTACAGACCTGAAAAAATGATTGCCTTGGCTGAAAAGTGCTGTTTGTAGGAGAGCTGGGGAAATGACTGGGTGGGAAAAAAACCCAAAAACCAAAAAACAGAAGCAATTTTAATGAGACTATAAAAAAAAAGGTTGAAAATTTTTTTTTTTCCATTTCTGACCTTTACATCTAACTCTAAAATGAACAAAAAGTACCTGGTGCATACTTTGATGGCTTTATGTGGGCTGTTGTAAAGGGGGCATGGCCTTGGCCAGCAATGGTATGACCAGCATTCTGTGCTTGTTAGACCTATTGCTATCAGGATTAGTTCATCCTGTATATTAGATGGAATTTTTTGCAGTTTTGGGCTTTGTCATGAATTAAAATATAGCTCTGCAGGAAAAATCACAAGGCACTGATTTGAGTCCTTGGAGAATTGTTGAGATGCCAGTGAGGCAAATCTTTGGGTCTCAAGAACATAATTTTTTTTGTTGTTGTGGTTTTCTGACATGTCCCATAAACACTACTGAACTACTCAAATTTTGTACAAATAACTATCACAAATCTGGCACACCCTTAGTTCTCAATTAGAGACTGAAAACAGCAGGTGAATAATTGTGATAGGTACAAACAGGAAAACAGCACTGTGTATCCTCAGAACGTTATATTCTGGAGAAGGGCTGCACTGATGGGTAAGTGATGACCTAACGTTGATTTAAAGACTTAATGAAGGGGATTTTGTGGTTTAAATACTGGTCAGCATGATATCTTTTCTGCAAAGTTCCTTTGGAGTTAAGCACTGGTGACATAAATGACTTGTTCAGTATTTTATGTCGCTGCGGGTCTGACTAGTTGTTTCATTTAATTTGCTTGGACTCATATAGTTTAACAGACAAAGGAGGAGTTAAACTGCCGTACTGGAAAATGTGGAAATTACAGTCTTTTGTTTCAGTAAACCAATTGGTTTTCTGAACAGACAATCCCAGCCATCATGTCTTGAAAGCAATACAAAGCAGATTAGATTGTGAAGAAAATCTTCATGTCAAATAACCTGCAAAGAAAAAAACCTTCCAAGGGCAAGTAGAAAATACTCAAGAGTTTTCTTTTACTTGAAATGAGAGTCAACAAAAATGTGCAAAGGAAAAGTATTTAAACATGTTTTATTTGAATGCATATTCATGGCTTGCAGTCACATTTGGACAAAAAAGTCTTCTAAGAAGCTGAGATTGATGGTAAGGAATACAGAAGGTGTCTCTTTATCCACAAAGAAAAGAACTTTTACTGATGCTGGAATGCTGAGTATATTAATCTTTTCAATATAGAAGTTTCAACAAATAGATACAAACAGAACAGATATAAAGCTCAAGGGAAAAAAAAGGTGGAACTAAAAGAGGGCATGCAGTTTCCCCATAATCAATCAGTTATGAATAAAGTGATAAAACTTCGCAGACACAGGAGAAAAATGCTACCAAAAGTTCCCTGGTCTCAGGATACCATCTCTTTAGCTTATTAGGAAGAGGACTGAGATGCAATTGGATGTGTAGTCACCTTTTTGGAGGGAGAACTGCATGTTAGAGCTTGGCTGAAAGAATTTCTCTGCCAAACCCCCATTGGAATATAACAATTTCTGAGACTTTATAATGTGCAGATCATACAAAAAGTGTGTCAGGCAGGTAAAAGCAGCCTTTGTTTGTAGTTCAGGTAATGGGTAATGTTCTGGGAATGGTTTGGATTTGGACTGTATAGCAAGGAACATTACAAGAGTCAACAGAAAAAAGTTGTAGTGGGACAGATACCTATGCCAGGAGCAAGGTTTGTGTTTTTGAGTAACATGAACAGTTAATTGTTGGCATAAAGTCCCAAGAGAAAGCTTGGATTTTCCATCTGGGGAAGATGTGCAATCCAGATATTTGTCGGCTCAGTACAGGATTAACTGGATGCAATTTCGTAGTCTGTGTTGTACAGACTTTATCCCACAACAGGTTATCTTTTGTCTTTCAAGAGATTTGATTCTTCTCAAAACTGTACTTAAAAACTCAGGTAGCGTGATTCACACTCTATATTGCTATTGATTATCCCAGCTGTAACAACAAAATCTGGTTATTAAACTGGCTGTAGGAAGAACTGGTCTGTCTGGCCCCTCTCTCAACAAGTTAGTTTAACTGATGGTTTAGGTGCCAATTTGTCTTTCAGACCATGTAAATAACTGGGAACGGTAGTTTCAACTCTAACAAATTACAGCCAGATCATATAGGACATATGTTTTCGGTTTTCGTTTATTTTTGACACACAATTTTAGAGCCATTTTAAAATCCTTTAGCTCCAAAAGCAGGAGGCTTTACCTGTCTTTTCAAACTAGAACAGAAACACTATTAATAGCCCTGAGTTATGTGGTCCTGATTTTTGATAGAGGACAGTGGCTACACAACACATGGATCAATCTGTACTGCCATTCTCTGTGATCAATACTTCGTGGTGCCTTTTCCCATAATGCTCTAAAAGCCTTTTTAGTATTTGGCTAAGCTTGTGGCATATAGTGCTCACCTCATTGTCTCTTCTAACTCAGGGCATGGAAATAGTTCTCATTCATTCAGGGAGTTTTCCTCTTTAATGATGGAAAGAGTAGTAATGGGTTACAGGTGAAAATAAGCACACAATTAGCACAGTCAGACTCAGGGTTTGTTGGTGCTGACTGCTCCTTAATCAGTTGCAATTAACACTAGATGAATGTTTACTCTCAATTCTCTTAATACTCATGTAATTGACCACAATAATAAATTTACATTTATGTGGGTGCTGAGGGGTTTTTTGCTATCCAAAAGTGCACTGAGATTCATAGAACATTCTGTGCATTGTGCAGATATTTCAAATAATAAAGCATGAAATAGAATGCAATGGCTTCAGTACAGGTAGAAAGCAGGTATTTAAAAATCAATGCATTTGGTGTGTAAACAGCTTGACAGTTAAATACCTAAGGCCTGTGGCAGAAATTAAGCCTGAAAACTACAAGTTGCATAGAATAGAATGGTTGTAAATTGCAGATATTTGGACTGAATTCCATTTTTGTCCCCCAAATGTCGTATGAACTTTGGTCATGTGAATTCATCTTTGTGTCTGTTTCTTTTCTGTAAAAAAAAAAAAAAAAAAAAAAAAGTTGGAATAGTGCACTATCCTGTTTCACATGAAAAGAGATGTATTCTAAATACTGAAGAAAGTTGAGACCCTGTGGTGATGGGGGAACAGTAGTACTGAAGGTGGGTAGAACAAGATGAAAAGGTGGATTAAAAATACAGACATGGAATTCAAACTCCCCTCTACCCCAGCTTCAATGTAGTGATATACTTGCAGCGTTCTTATTTGAGTTAATTGCTTAAAAAACCTCGTAGGTCTGATTGTAAAGTGAGAATTTGTAAAGACGGTAAAAGTTCGTGGTTTCCTTCATAACAATAAGCAAGCCTTCAGCACCTTTGCCTTCTTTCCTGTCTCTATGCTAAGGGGCAATTGTAGCTCACTTGGTTTAAGGGGATTCACAAGTGCCTGGGTGGCACTTTTGGGACTGTGAAACCCAGGTGCTGTAGGTTGTATCTACCACAGCAATATGAGGGTGCTTGCTGCTGGGGACCTGACATCCACGCTGTGTGTTTTGGCATGGACTGTCCAAAATTCCCTCTAGCCTGGCCATATTTATCTGAATACCCATGAACAGTGTGATAAATTAGCATAAGGAATTAAAAATGGAATTGAGTGTAATTATGGATCACCTCTTCCAGTTCAGTCTCACGTGAAAGAAAGTTTGTGTGCACTAAGGTCAATATGTTGGGAACTAAAGCACAGCAAATGAGGACATGAGGAGTTTTTCTTCATAAACACATTCTTGACCTGAAATGCTAACATAGATACTGCCACATAACTATTTAGGCTGGAAAGAAGTGATAATACACTCACAGTTAAGGTACTACTCTCAAGGGTTTGGGGTTTTTTTCAATATAAACAGTGAAAACAGTATATTTAAATATACTGAAGGACCAAGAAAGACAAAGAAATATCAGACCACTTTGTGCTGGACACTAAAGTGGTAGTTCGAGAGTGCCTGCCCCAAAGGCTTTCTAGTTTGAGAGGCTGAAGGGGCTGATTCAGGAACGATGTAAGGATTTACAATTCCTAGCCTTGAAAATTATCTTCCCTGCAGCTTTGGTGCTTCCTAGGTCAGGTCAGTGCTGGTGGGTTTAAATGAAATATGAATAAAAGTTCAGCAGCAGAGCTCTACCGTCAAGTCTCAGCTTCTAGTCTTGTGAACTATCCACAACACTGCAGTGAACAAATTTACTTATGCTTCTCTCTTTATGATCTATACTCGTTTTTTCATTCCTTGGCTTTTTATTTTATACCTGTAAATAAATGCATAAAAATGGTGTGTAGTAATGCTGTTAATATTTGGCATGATCATTAGCGAGTAATTGATATCTGAATCTTGTCGCTGTGTGTGTAAATGCCTGCATCACCATCTGCATGCACTACAACAGCATTAAAAAAAAGGTTTCAGCAAAGCAAACAGCAGCAATTCAGAGGGGAAGTAGCAAACAAACACTGCCCCTAAGAATTGCCAAGTATAATGCTGTTAGTTTAAGTGCTGCACAGGAGGCCCAGGGGTCAGAAGCCAACTCCTTTTTGTGCATAGTGCTCACAGAGGTGATCAGTGACTGCCACGGTTCAGGCGGAAATTGCAAATTTTGTCATCTGAAGAAGAAACTTCAAGATTTTCTTGATCTTCCAGTGCAAAAATTCTGCTTGATAATTTATAAAAGGACCTTTTCTCAATTCTGCAAAGATGACCTGAGTCCATAAAACACAGGCGAGAGCCTGGAAGTTCACTTCAGCAGAAAATCAGACCTTGTGTCCTCCAGAAACAGCTGGTTTGAAAGGATTGCAGAGAAAGGGAGCAGTCACAGTGTACCTGGAGGAGGAAAGGGTCTTTATAAATGGTGATAATTACATGGCAGTTTTTTAAATCAATTTTTCTCCTCTGTGCACACTGAAGACTTGTAACCTAAATAATCCAGCTTTCATTCCTCAGAAACTGCTACTATCCTAGTTGGGTTACTGGATATTTTGGGTCTTCGCTACTACCCAACAATATTTCTTGTTGGGTGGTAGCAAACAGCCAGAATATCCAGCATTGCTTTTGGGTGGGGATTGATAGACACAGTCCTCCAGAACAGCCATAGTGCAGGGCTGTTGTTCTGGCTCTACATAAGGTACCAGATTTTCCCATTTACTTGTTTTATTATTTTAAATTTATTTATAACCAAATGCACAAGTAGATTCATGACATTGCCTAATTACCCCCTCTCTAAATTCAACAGGAAAATGAAAACAGAAGAAGCTGTTTTACCTTCCATACCTAAACATAAATCAAATATAGATCTGTTTTTCAAAATAGTTAAATGTTCAATTTTAATAGGCCCTTTGATACCTCTTCCTGAAAGGCATTTGCTCCATGCAGCCTGGAGTGCATTCGTGGTCCTCTATAATTTGTGGAAGTGTACATTAGTGGAAAATAATAGCAAAAAGCTGCCAGAAGACCTTTTGTCTGTCCATATTGTCTTGTTTCTCATAAGAAGGGTTTCCCCACACTTATTTTTTGAATGCACACTTCATCTTTATAATAGGAATGCATTCATGTTTTGTATGGTTTAAGAAATTAAATAGAATAAATTGTTTCTGCTTACATGTTTTCTTGACTTGAAAAGCGCTTCAGGACTTACTAAAAACTGTCAGAAAAACACTGCAGTTAAAATGAGGGTGACAAAGAGGGAGTTTGGGCTTCATGTAACTTGCATGATTGGCTTTTGAGTTTAGGTGTTCTTTGTCATCCCTTTAAACATTCAATGCTGACCCCCTCAGTTCGTGCACCCAGCTTGGCCCTTGGAATCACAGAATATGCTGAGTTGGAAGGGACCCATCAGGATCATTGAGTCCAACTCCTGGCCCTGTGCAGGAGGTCTGGGACTGTAGGAAATCAGGAGATTTCTTTCAGCACATGGCTTAGGGACAGTTATGGTCTGCTGTGTGTGCCTACCCCACAACCAGAAATCACCTCAGTTCCCCCTCCTGGCTGTGGGTCATAGCTGCCTACAGGACTGCCAAGTCCAAAGGCTAAAATATCCTTCAGTGGGACTCTGTAGCTCTGTGATTGCTTAAAATACTACATACTTTTAGTTTATGGCCTTTTTCTCTTTACTCTAATTATAGTCTGTGGGCTCATCTGGGTTTTCAAGCTTTTCCTGGAAAACTGGACCTGATTTTTGAGTGGAGGTTGAAATTGTTGTTTTCGCTAGTCATGGCTGTAGAGGAATCTCAACCATTCAGAAACTGTGGTAAAATTGAATGTCTTACTGATACTCAGAAGCTTAGACAGTGTTTCTTGTAAACAAATTCTTATTTGGGGCTGTGCTGTTCTGGGAATATGTAACAACAAATGACATAAAAAGTCCCGTGGTGTAACTGCATGGGTTTCTTCTCTCTCATGCTCAGTAGTTCTTGTTCACCCAATAACAGTGGCATTCCCAGGCAATTAAATATTGTAAGATACACTCAGTGAACAGCAAAGTCAGGTCATGGGTGTGTCAGAATAACCACACCATGTAAAACCAAAGATCCCTCTAAGTCAGTACAAATTATCTGTCAATTCATAATGCTGAGAGACCGGATATGAGAAGTTAGGTCATAGAGTGGATCCTGTCCTGGTATGGCGTCTCACTGTGTGTCAATCAGCAATTGAGGGATTTCCTCAGATGTGGAAGACACCCTAGAGTTATGAAATACAAATTATGTTCCTGTTGCACCCAGAAATCCTGGGATGTGAATCAGGAAGCTGTTGTGTTCAGCACTGTGTAATTGTGAAACAGAGAGACTGTCCTTGCTGCGATTTTTAATCTGTTGGGCTCACCATAAAATATAATTTGTATAGTCTGATAGAAGCAGATACAGAGCTAGATTGTGATTTTGCAAGCCATGACCTGTACATTTAACTGTCTTTAAGGGATTAGCCCTGCAGCTTTCACAGGTGCTTGTGGGCGGCTGCAGTGAGAGGGGATGTCCCTGGATTCGTGTGCAGAGCAGATGTGGGTTCATCCTGTGCTCTGGTCCTGCAGGAGGGGCATGAGGACCACGGGCTCTGTGTCATCTCAGCTTCACTAATTCTAAATCTATACCCCATAGCTGATGTGGGCATACATTTGTAGCAGGGGAAACAAATTAACATGAAAACTTTTGGGAATACCTTAAAAAGCAGAGAAGTATAGGGCATTCTCCAATATTTTTCTGTACAAGGGCTGGGGCTTAAATTTCAAAATGCACTTAAATTATTTATGAAAATGAAAAAAAGCCATTTTAGAAATGTGTCTATTCAACTATTATAAAAATACTCAGTGAGACAACAAATAAATAAATTTTTCCCATATTTCTATCAGGATGCCATTAAAAATCAGTAATTAAAAATTGTTGTACTTCCATGACAGAAATATTTTCTTATATGGGTATTTCTTTGCACTTGAACTGTGTTGATTGAACTAGAGCTTTCCTTTTTTGCTTCCTTTTTTTTTTTTCCTTTTTTTACCTCCCATTCAGGAGAAAGACAACTTTTCTCTTATGAGACCTCTCTTACCACTTGCTCCCTGATTTATTCTTTCTTGGATGCTACTTTCACTGCAGGAAAAAGGTAGGAAACATTTTTTTAAGCAGCAGGTTGCCATTGTAAAATGTCACAAAAATAAACTAGAAACTTAATGTGATTTTAAAATTAATAATCCCAGAGCTATGCAGTTAAAAAATGTTGACCTTTTTATTTCCTCCATGTTTTAATTTTTATTTTTCTTTAATTTTAGCCTTTAAATGGCAGGAAGGTACCCTTTAAAATCTTACCCTTTCAAAGAAAATATTTTTGTTGCAAAGACACTATACTATATAAGATACTTATTTTTATATTGAATAAAAAAATATAGTAAAATAAGGTAATTCTTGGTATTACCTTGCAATCATTTAAATAGAAGTTATATTGTTCTTCCAATACATACTGGCTGTAGCAGCAATGCTGAAAATTATTAAAATGCGTCAGTATCTGTTAAAAATCACCTGTGTGACTTTCAGTGAACGAGGCCTTTTGTACAGGATGAGAACAGGATCTTTTGCACTGTGATGTGATTATTCAAAACTACCATGACCATAACGCTGTGGAAATGACAGTGACCTTTTAGCCTTGGTAACATCAGCAGCAGTCCTTCTTTCTTAGCTTCAAATCTTCTGTTGTTGTTTGGCTTATAGAATAAAATGTGCAGAATCAGTCTACAAAAAATTCTGTGGGGTTTTTATCAAACTGCATTTTGAGTGTTGACAATCATTGTATGTTTGCACACTAAGCATGGAGGATATTGTACCAAAAACATGTAGGCCTGTGCTTCGCAATGAGTTTCTTCTTTCAAATCTAAAAACAACTCCCTCTCATGGAGGTGTTTGGATTTCTACAAAAAGGTTCATAGTTCTCTGTGATTTATTTAATTGTCTCCCATTTCCTTTATCTTACTTTTGTTGTCATAAGGGTAGAAGCTTTGCAAATAAAACTGAAATCAGTACAGGGAATCAAAACCAGCTTGTCCCTGGAAAAATACTTCTTTTGCTTTAAAGAAAAATATACTTTTGATCATTTAAATAATAACTACTTCTTTTTCTGTAACCTTGCAAAGACTTACATGAATGCTTAATTTCATTCACACATTCAGCCCAGGGGTGTCCTTACAACAGCTGCTATGCAGAGGCTGGGACAGGCTAACAGAAGAGTGGTTATATGATTTAACATTAGGGTATGGATGCTGGGGTTTGATATCAGAGATGGTTTTGTCTGTCATGTTGTCAGTTGTGTCTGTGTGGCACTTGTGTAGTTTAGCGGTGATGAAAGTCTGTGGAATGAATAGGAAACAGCTGAGATTTAATTTTTATATTGGGACTTCTTAACATTTATCCCTTGCTCACTTTTGTAATCTGAGTTCAGAGCTGAACAGAATGACATAATAGGGGAAATTCAGATATTTTTTAAGAAAAAAGAAAGGAAAAACAGCAATAAAGCAGGAGGAGAGAAAATACCTCTACGAATGCAACAGACATAAAAGAAAGTAAAGGAAAGTTAAAAATTACCATAGGGCAGGCAGGACACCTGCTAAAGAACCTTCTGCTGCCTCTCACAGCTGGAAAGAAAAATGAAAGAGATGCAAACAACTGTTCTGGAAGCATGAAATCTGCCTTTTGTCTTTTCACCCCTCCCTTTCTGAACAGTTACAGTATGCAAAATTTAGGGGAATCTCAAAGTCTGCAGAGGAAAAAAAATTCAGCAGGCTCTGCATATAAAAAGCTGAGCCATGGAAGTGTGCCTCTTTGAAAACAGGAGCATGTTTGGGAGCTTCCCGGTGCATTGAAGAAAGTGGTAATTAATGCATAGTGAATGACTTCGAATGGAGGTTGAATAGGGGCATAACAATGGGAAGTTTTTTTTTAGGTTAAAGTGTTGGAAAAAGGAAAGCTGTTAAAAGATAGCTACTGTGAAGCTACAACTTCAATCCTTGTCTTCTCTGACTTTCCTTTATAGACTGTGGTGGGTTTTGTTTTGTATGGGTCTCCAAATACAATGAAGTTAATTTGCACCAATTTCATTTTGTGTATGCTTTGGGAATTTTTTTTTAAGTTTTTTTTTTCCCCCTCTTTTTGGCAGGGCTTGGTTCTTTGATGGTGCTTTTGAGCAAATGGTTTGCCCAAAGTTCAGATGATGTTAGCTCCATCCTCTTTTTCATTTACAACATCAAGGGGATTACAGAGAATAACTTTGTTGCCCAACATCAAGGCTATATCTTCAGGCTACTAGAAAGGTAGTTCTCAGAAAGTGTGTCTTCTAATATTTTAGAACCTCCACAGGCTTCAGATAAAACAAGTATTAAATACAAAAAGCTCACAAGGATCCCAAGGAAGGTTAAACTCACACAACCTCCTTCATGTTGAACACCTGAAATGTATTTTTTAGACTGTTGGAGTGTTATCATAGTGAAGACAGCAGTGAAGTCTTATATAACTGAAGGCAGAAAGAATAAAAACCAGCACCTTGTTTAAAGACAGGCAATTTTTAATGGAACCTAGGCTAAATATAATCTACTTTTGCCATCGAAAAGAGAATTTGGAGAGTGAGCAAGTCATTTTGGAGGGGTCTTGGGGGTTGATTTTTTTTATGGGATCATAAAGTAGTAGATGTGCAATTCTGCTGTTCTTGATCCAAGGCCAGAATTTATAAGGCTTGAGGGCAAAAGGAATGAGATATTTTGGAGAAATAAAATAGGGAAGCTAGTGGGCTCAAAATAGTTTCAAATATTTTCTGTTGTTGGTAGTTCTTAACAGGACTTCTGGCCTGGAGTATTTTAAACTCAGCATCCCAATTCCTGTCACATAAGTCTTTATTTTTTTCCTAAGGAAGATATGAAATAAAAATGCCCTACACAACTCCCTAAATAAGTTTTGTTTCCCATTTCTCTGGAGGTAGGCTGAGAAAATATAGTATTTGCTGCATACAGTCTAGAAAAGCCCTTTCTCTCCAGGACGTCCCATCAGTTCATTTTTGAAAGGAAGGTGGGCCATGCTGGTTAGAATGCAGAAGTATGAGAAGTTAGATGAAAAGTTATCTCCTTTTGCTGCCTCCGTAGAGCTGTTGTCTGTCCTGGTCAGGTGCATATCCTTTCCCACTATTTAACTTCAGCAGGTGTCTTATTACCCTCCACTCCTTAATGATTGTAAATGGTCTGTGAATTCTCAGGTTCTGGAACAATGCTCTAAAATGACTATTGTCAAATATTACAGTGATAATAATGATGTTGTTCTAACTGCATTTTTATACTCTTTTCCTTGTGCATCCATGTAAACCAGAGTTCCTGACACTGAAGAGATGCTTTCTCACTCTTCTACTTCTGCTAAATTGAAAAGGCTAATATTGTGTTAATTATCTGTAGGCAACTGGATGCATCTTCTGAACTGAATGGTACTCAATGTTGGCATTTCAACATATCTTTTACCATGTTAAAACATATATGTATGATATAAATAACTTTATTGGGTGGGGGAAAAAAAGAAATCCTCAACTTAAATCTGTCTATTTTTTTTGCAAAAGATGTTTCAGATTCACCAGGGATAAAGTTTCCAAGCCTAACTAGTGTCTTTGACTTGACTCTGAGATTCTATTTTACTTGACTGTGAGATTCTATTTAACTTAGGCTGAGTTCCTGACTTTTGTAAATCCCCACCTACCTTTTCTGTCTCTCACTCTCTTGGGAAGCCCTTAGCAGCCCGACTGAGCAACACATAAATGTAAATGGTGCAAAAAGCCATGACCAGCAGCCCTAGAGCAGAGCAAGGTGTACAGGAGTCTGTGCAAGCTGCAGGGGGAAGGCTGGAACTTGACTCACCTTTCCCATCATATCTGAGATTGGCACATTGTCCGTCAGTACAGTAGCACCGTGGGGATGAAACGTGGGCTGGAATGCTCATCTCTCCTGTTCCTTTTTGGTAGATAGTCCAGTAAATTGGGAGTAAAAGAAGGCAGATTTACTGGTGGAGCAGCAGAAGTTGATGCTCTGCGTTAATGCGATGAAGGGATGGTTGTGCATGGATTGTCCTACCCAGTGTCACAACAGCTTTTATTCCTGGTAATCAGCTGTGAGATTTGAGCAATATTGAAAGGTTTGGGAATGCTACACAAAATATGGGATGCTTGGTAATTTTGCACATCTCATTTGCAAAACTGATGTCATCCAAAGCAAGATAATAAGATGAAGTTATTTAGGTGAAGTCCAATGGTCAGAAGGTGAGGGGTACAAGATGTTTGACTGCTGAGCACTTTTAAATTGTTCCCCTCGTGAATCTTAAGCAGACTTTAGTGATGTGATTCTGTACTAAATATATTGCTCCTCTCCCCATTGGGTGCTCATAATGGATGTAAGAGCAACACAAGTCATGAACATGCACCTGTAAACCTGGCACTTTCTGAGTTGAAAAGTCAATAAAGTTATCCTGCTTTTCTAGGCTTGTGTGTCTATGCTACACGTCTTCTATAGGGGAAAGACAATCTGTGTCAGAAAATGTCAGGAAAAGATGTAATGTAAGAACTCCCTCTGCTGTAAAAACTCCCAGCATATAAAATGTGCTGTAGCACTAACCATTGTGACCCAGAAATAAAATGTTTCCTGTGAATTAGAAGGATACAGAGTTGAATTAACTGGATGACATTTCCCCATCTGGTTTTTATTTATTGTTGCCCTTTTCCATTCTCTGTAATTAGTGCATAGAAGTGACAATAGTCATATACTACACTCTGAGCTACAAGGATGTACCAGCATTTTGAGCATTTTCCATTATTTTTTTTTCAGCGACACTTTGAAAACTCCTAGAATCTTAACTCTGCTGAAGCCTATTATTTCTGTGAACTGAAGAGGCAATTTAAGGCACCTTTTTTTGTTTGCAAACAATTTTCAAATATAACCTCACACTTTCTGAACTTTTCCTGAGGGCCTCATAAAATCAATAATTGTCCATTTTCCTCTAAGTGACTTTAAAATTGAAGGTCTCAGGATTCTAAATTCAGATTTGGATTTCAGGGTGCTCTCCATCAGCACTGCTGCTTGCAGGTGCTCACAAGCAGAATCTGTCTCCTTGCAGAGAGAGGACATGTTTGGAAACATAATCCATCCTGAGCTCCAGAGAGCACAGTTTTCCTTTGGACTTTTCTCTAACTTGAATTTAGAGATTATATTGCTGGATATTTGCTGCCCATGACATGGGATTGGAACCAGATGGTCCTTAAGGCTCCTACCTCCCCAACCATTCCATGACACTGTGATGATTCTATGTCCCTTCCAACCTAGACCATTCTATGATTCTATGGTGTCTCACAAACACTAAAGGTGCAGAAGGAGTCTGCTCTTTATCAGTGAGTCAAGTTTGACATTAGCATGAATTGTTTTATTTTAAAGGTGGGACATTGACAGAATATTGCCACACATAAATGTGCTTACAGGCAGTCCTATGTTATCCTGATCTTAGGTAGGGCTTTTTTCAGCAGGATTTTGTGACAGCTTGGCAGTAAATCAGTTATGAAGGCTGAAGGTGATGGGACACTGAGCTGGTGACCCTGATAGCACTGGAGATGGGTAACAGGAACTAGTGGTACAAGTCAGGTTGTTCTGAGAGTATAAAAATAACATCTCCAGAGTAACCACTCCAAGCCTGAAGCTATTTATCCATAAGAAATGATTCTGTAAGGAAAACTGCTAAAACCTGTAGCAAACTTTATATACAGCAAAAAGGGGAAGAATGTGATGTAATTTCTACAAAGACATAAGAGTGTGAGAAGTGCGGCCGAAAATTGAAGGTTCTTATAAAGTACAGGTACATTAGATGGTCCGAAAATCCATGACTCTACAGCCAAGAAAAAAGCCTAAAAGCCTTTTCTAGCTCAGCGTTGAAGTGAAAGCAGAGATTAGAAATAAAAAAGCAATTTATAATGAATAGGAGAAGGGACACTAACAACAATTGATATAGTTTGGAAGTTATGAAGTGTAGAAAGTTGATAACAGCCACTAAAGCATCCAGGATAAAGCCATGTGAAAGGACAATACGAAAGTTAAAAAATGTATTTTTTTTTTTTTTTTATGAAGAGCAACACTGTGGCATAGCTCTGTTACTGGACAGAGATGAGGAAAAATATCTGTTGTGTGGTACACACAAAAGCAGTGGTATTTTTGTCTTTGTTCAGCATAAAGGAGACCCCCAAAATAGGATGTGCTTATATACGGGAATATTGACAGAGTTCTGGAAGTCAGGAAGATCATTAATGTTCTGTCAGTGCTCAGGACTGCAGTGGTAAAAACAAGCTGATACATCAGTCATCCCTCCTGGGCAAAATAATGGAAGATTGGTGTTGGCTTGTTTCTTTCTGAAGACAGAGCAAAAAATTATTAGGCACCATTTCTGATGTTTCTTCACCGTTAAACTCTTCTTCTATTCCCTCCTAGCTGTGAATCCTAAACAGTGGTCAGAGAGTGTAAACAATTAAATATATGTTCTAATGCAATGTGGTAGAAAGGGGGACATATTTTAAAAAAAGGCATATTATGAATAGAAGTTGATTTTTTTGCTCTAGGTACTGAATGTTGGTTGGGTTGATGATAAGCTGGTACTTATAGTTCAGGGTTCTGCATCGTAAAAGATATTGAAAACAGGGTAAGGAGTCCATGGTATTTAAGGCTGAATAAAATGTTATGCTGTAACTGCCTTAAAGACCAAAATCAGCAAAGTGAAAGAAGAAATTATTAGATTTTGAAAATGGTATTTATATTTTGTTTCTGGATGATATGTCCAGTTCTGTGGTAACTGTCTGAAAAATAATGGCACGTGGTAATTGGGAAGGGATTCTTGGACGCTATTCCATTGCTATTATTTGAGTACTGGTACATGACCTTCTCTACTGTGTTAAAATGCCTCTGGCTCACGGCTCATCCATGAGGTCTGGAGGTGGCACAGGAGCCATTACCAACAAGCACTTTGGCCATGGCATTCCTGTTTCAGAGGGCAGGGCAGCCAATAGGGTAGGTGGGGGCTGCTCTTCCTCGGTTGGCCACAGTGTTAAAGAATTTACTAACTCAGACATAGCCAATGGTCTAAGGTTCCCTTTAAACCTCAAGCTTTAGGAAATAGAAGTGATCAAATGGCATGTCCCAGTTGGTGTGCTCTGATCCTACCAGCTGTGCTCCTCCGAAAAAAGGGATGAAATGATTAAGATCTGATTTATGCTCTGTCGTAGTACTGCTCTAGCTGTCAGACTAAGTGTGCCAAGGCAGTAGGATTTGTCTGCAAGTGGAGTTCATTCTTCTTTTACATATATTGGTGCCAAGTGTTCTGCAACTCAGGATGTATTTGTCTGATTTCTTTACTCTTTCTTCAGGATAGGACTCCTCTATGTTTAGATTTTTGCTTTTTCTGGAGACATGACCCATTGAAATGCACGGCCACAAGGCCAATCCAGCGGGCAAGCAGCTGTATGCAGCTAAATCTAGAACATGCATATTAGGCAAAACTATACAAAGAAAAGAAATAGAGAGGAAAGTTGTGATGTAGTCAAAGACACATGCATGCCTCTACAAGTTCCACCCTCACTTGCCATTTTACAGGAGTCTGACAGTGCTTTACATTGATGAAGGCACTAGAGGTATGAAGACCCCACAAGAGTCTTGGAAACAGCTTTCAAGCACTTTTGCAGTTTATATAATCTAGAGCTGAAGAGTGGTACTGTGCCTTTTAGACCTCATTTTCCAGGAGAAGGAAGAGGATGACTAGAAAAAGATTGAGGACCTCTGGATGGTTTGAGTATTACTCCTTGACTGCAACTAGATTTCAAAGGGAGGGATATTGCATTAGCAGGGATCTGTAAGAATAGTCTGGATAAATCAACATAATCTTGACTGGTATTTATGTCCTGGTAATCCAAGAACAATTCTTCCTTGTCTTTGTTTTTCATAATATTCTTGTAAGTGTTGAAAAGCTTATAAGGAAGCTTGAAGTTTAGGAGAGACAGGAGAAAGGAAATTTTCACAACCAGTCTGAGGCTTCCCTTTAGCTCTACAAAACTGGGCATTCAGTAAGAGACTTGTTTCATTTGGGTTTTGGTGGGGAGTTGTGGTACTTTTCTCATCTGGGTTGGCACTTATGCTCAGGGACGCTTTTTCAAGTTTCTTTAGTATGAAACTATTGAACTGCAAATCTCAGAAAAGTGTTTTTCTGCCTTTGTGAGGTTTCAAGCAGTGTCACTGCTGATCCTACTCACAGCTGTTCATGATGAGACCAAGCTGGGGTTTGGCATTTCCAGGCCAGAATGGAAATTCAGTTGGAATGAAAGGAAATAGTAAAGTCCAAATATTTAATATTAAGAAGTACAGATATGCTATTTGTTCTAGGAACACGTGAAAGTGAGAGAACATCTCTCTGGTAAATAAACCTTACTTTGCCCATCCCTTTTGGCAATGGGATGAAATGCAGACTGATTGTCAGCAGGAATGCCTTTCAGGACACACAATAGGTCATTGGAGACCTACTGAGTACTTTAACAAGTGTGTCAACTGGCATCAAGTGGTCAAGCGTAAGTCCATGTCCTGGGATGCAGTAATTTGTTTTGTGTGCTGCTGATACTATAGAGGTTGGAATTTGTGATAGAAATAAGCAGTCCCCCAAAGTATCTTTAATATACTTGCCTATAAATTAACCATCCAAACACACTGAATGCCAGCTAGGACAAATGGAAAATAACACATCTAGAAGTGATTATCTAGGGTAGAAGCGAGTGGAGCCACAGTTAAGGCAGTCAACTGGTTTAATGATTCCTTTTTGTTTGTTTAGCTGATTTTCTTGAGAGTTTGTTCCTCAATCTCTGCTCAAACACACAGTTATTTTGAGCCACTGCCTTCTTATACTCCTTGTTTCTTGCCATATAGGTAAAATTAGCGTTTTGACTACCTAAACAACAATTTTTGAACATTAGAAGGAAAAATAAAAGGCAAGTTTTCATGAGTTATTTTCATTCTCTCATAGTGACCTTGTGTTGTCCTTGTTTTTCGTTCTCTTTTGCTACCTTTTAAAGTCTCAGCCAAAGATGTGGAGCTAAATTCAGCCCTGATGTAAAACAGCACAGTTTTTCTAAAGCTTTTACTGTGTTCTGCTTTGATCCTGGAAGACTCACTTTTAAAAGGTGGGTATGACACAGTTTCTCCTCTGTAAGGAGCTGAATTTTTTTTTCTCCCCTGATGCTTATCATAGCAGCAAGGAAAGCACAAAATTGCCCTGGGAAGACATTTCAATAATCAAAAATCTTTCCTTTGTAAAATTATCACAACTAATATTTTACTTGACTTTGGCTTCTGCAAAAGTCGGTGGGAGGAAACTTGCTTTGTTGTTTAGACCCTTCTTTCAGAATATAGAGGAATTCTTATATTAAACACATTGGCCTGATAATGAACTCAGGCAAGATGTCTGCATAATATCCTCTACTCTTCTCAAGAGATGAAGTGCAATATTTCAAAAAGTGGTAGAAGATTGTGCAACTGGTATTTCAGAACTGATCACCAACAGAAAGAATGAGAGAAAAATTAAGGTCCATTGTCTTAAGCTGGTCCTTCCTTGTTTCTGTAACTTGTTAAACCAATGCTTCATTTTAAGGCAGATGAGTGTAGTATCTCTGTCTTCCATACAAATAAGTTTTATGCTGAGTGTAGATGCAAAAATCATGTTGAGTTCCCAGGGCTATTCCATGAGAAACAATGACTGGCAACAACTCACTGTTTTCAAGATGCTGAGAGAGCTGTGGTGGAAGAGGCTGCATAAATGTAAGAATTGTTAATATGCTGTTTAGATCTCACGTCACTGGAAAATGCTTAACCCTTTATCTCAAAGTTAGCATGAAGATAGTTTCTGATATTAATTGCTCCATTTGTTAATTGGATTACCTCAAAATCTGTATGTCATTCAACAAAGACAGCCAGAAGTGGAATGACAAACCAATTTATGAGTAGAAAGGTATTTGGCAAGACTGCTTTCAGTCAAAATGTCCCTTTAATGAAATGCCATGGGGAGTAGTTGGTTAAGAGAACAAAGTCAGGTTTGTGGCAGGGCTGTCAGTAATTTGAGAGGCTGCGCATCTCTGGAGCAGAATCTTGCAGAAAGGGTAATTGCAGCAAGTGTCAATCTTAAATATCAAAAAAAGACATTGTGACCAAATGCTAGTATCATGTTCTGTGAGGTATCACAGTTCAAGAAGTAGCCCTGAAGCATTATGGTGTGTCAGATATCTGGACCCTTTGATTGGAAAGTGCTAAAATTCCCAAGAGTTCCAAAAGATGTTGCCAAGAGTTCAACTTGTTTTAATACTCTTTGATAAATATCTAGGAAAGATGAGGACTTTGCCAAAGGAAGGACTGCTGGCATTTCTGAGTTATGAATTATATTGCCAATAGTGAAACAGTGACGTTGTAAAAGAGTACAGCAAAAATCTTGGATCTTAAATTAGTAATTTTTTTCTGACTAATGTCATGAAATGCCACATTCATGAACAAAGTGGAGTACAGCATAAATTAATAGTCTGTTATGGGAATTGGCTTCTGTTACTGACAGTGATTAATGGAAACTTTTAACTCAGCTCATGTGAAATATTTTCAGGCTTATAGAGAGAGCGATACAACCACCTATCACACTAATGGGCTTCAGTATTCTTTGCACCCTACAATAGAATTCTTCATCAGAGTGATCTGTCACCATTTTTGTGATTACCTGGTTTAGCAGTACCAAATTTTGGCATCCTTTAAGGCTTGGAAAAAGCCTGTGGGAAGAGTCTAATGATTGGAAATATTTTTAATGCCCATTTACTTCAATAGTAAATGTCCTTTTCTATTTAAATGTAAGAAATGTACCATGTATAATTTAGTTAGCATATACTGATGGTAGATTTATGAAATAAGTATAAATTCTTAACCTCTGAATGATGACAAATATGCCTAAAGAGGAAGCTGCATTACATATTCAAGTACTAAGTGTACTTTTTTGCCTCTTGACATATCTTCAGACTGGGAAAAGAGTAAAGTGCTGAAAATAGAAAGCATTAATATTGTTGACAAGTAAACAAAAAGGAAGATTATAGCCCCAGAGCTCAGAAAAGTGTAGTGAATGCAGCCCTCAAGTTACAGTGCAGATATAGTAGAAATGCATGTTTTTTACAGGGAAAGCTTAGAAAATGAGCATGACCTTTTAATGCACAGTCACAATGTTTTTAATAGTGGCACAGCATTAATGTCCACTACTAAATTTGTTGTAGAGGAGGAAGGTTCACCATATGTAGGGATTTCTCTTGTCTGATACACTAAGTGTTGAAATAAGCATTTCTGTCAAAGGAACTTAGGCAGCCACAGAGAGCATTTTTAAAATGAAGTGTAGCAGAAGTAACATGATTTTGAATATTTCTCTAAACATTCTTTTCCTATTCATTCTGAGAGAAAATGTTTTAGTAATGTGTTTAATTTCTTTTCTTGACCCATTTTTTCAGGGATTTTGGGGGAGGTGGGGATTTTTTTTTGCTTTCTTGTTTCTTACATTCCCAGGGGTTTTATGGATCACTACATCTGTAAACTGGGTGGACAAATGATACAGAAATTTGTGCAAACTGGTATTTCAGAACCGATCACCAACATTAAGAACAGAAATATTAATTTACATAGGCTTAAGCTGGTCTTTTTCTCTAACTTGTCAAACTGGTGCTTCAAACTGGTGTAGTCAAGTGATGGCACTTATTCAATGGATTTTTGTGGTAAAAGTATTGCTCCTACACTTAGATAATATTAATTCTCTTTCCAGACAACAGGCACTGTCTGCATGGAGATCAAAGGAATTGTTTACTTACATAGGAAATTCATTTGCATTTTTATTCTAGAAGGTGAGGGGGGGTAATAATAAATGTATATTAAAATAAACATTTCATTTATTGGAATTCTCTTGACCTGTGACTTACTCTAGCTACAAGGACTGAAGTAAAGGAAGGACAGTGCTGTACTGTGTCTTTGACCTTACCAAGACAGACATTTCTGGAATCTGTGAAGCTTCAGAAATTGGTCGTTCTGTAGCCAAAATCTCATCAGTTCTGCCACACAAAAAGGTTTTATGTATCTTCTTTTTTGTAGAGGATGAATATTTGCATAAAATTTTATCACCCATATATTAATTCACTTTTCATCTACAATTTGGATAATCCAAACCACCTCTCCAGTACATTGAATTCCCTGCATTCACATGTGCTGTCATCTCGCACTCATTGGCAGAGGAGAAAAACTGCTTGGAACTTAGCTGGAAATAAAGCAATCATGGTTTATTGTTACTTATGGGAGGAGCCAAATTGGTCAAGAGAAACCCTGTTGTCAGATCACAAATGGCATTTTTTCTGCTGGAAAAAAGCCAAAGCAAAAGGCTCCCAGCCAAATCCTTCTATTAACCAAAATCAGTTCCCCACCCAGTCCCTCTCTGCAAAAACAAAACCCCACAGTCTGTTCTTACTGTGATGCCACCGAAGCAGCAGCATGATTGCTAAATTCTGTAACCAATAAGCAAACTTGAAAAAGAATCTTTGCAGATACATGACAGACCTGACAGAACTGGAGTATGTGCCAAAAGTTTGAATAGGCCTCAGAAGAGCTTTTTAGATCCAATTGTCATGACATTAGGATTTTCCTGGTGAAAATGTTTCACTTTATCAGGCCGATGTTAAACAGTAGGATTGAAAAAGAAGCCAATGCACACCTTGAAAATGAGGATATGGGTGTTTTGGCCATGTGGGTTATGCTTGAACATGGAGATAATGGTACATAGGCAGTTTCCAGGTTTTTCTACTTTTGATGGCATTGTAGATTTTTGCCCAATTTTTTCCTCTTTCTCTTTCCATTGCATTTTCATCCTGTGAGTGGCCCCATTTGGCTCATGATGCTTAACTTCAGAATTACTTTACTAAATGTTTGATTTTTTTAAAAAATAATTTTAATGTTACAACACCTGAGTAAACTGCAAATGTTTAAAAAGCAGATCGAGTAATTAAAACCCAACTTACTCTATGTTTAGAAAATTTGTCACTAGTAGATGGTAGCAAGCGGGGGAAGAAAATTATTAAGCAAGAAAGGGCTTGTCAGGGAGAGTAATGAATTAGGAGATGGATAAACACAAGGCAAGTGATGAAAACAGTGACTGGTAAGAGTGCTGGCAAGAAATGAGCAATACATCACAGAAAATGTTTCACGCAGAGGGATGGACTGATTGCTCAAGTTTCTATGACTGTGTGACCTGTCACCTCAGGTATCTTCCAAACCAGAGAAGATAAAATAAAGAATTCTATTTTCTGTTTCATGTGCTTTTTAAAAGCAACAGATTTTTTTAGTTATTATTCAGATATTAAGTAAATGTTTTTTGATACTCATCTGTCACTTCATCTGAAGAATTAAAAATGCTTCATGCTTGAGCTGTTGGTGTGTCATCACTTTTTCAAATTATATCAAGTATAAATAAATTATATTAGTTACAATAAGATGCAGTTTTTGTTTTGATGCAAAAGATTAAAATGAAAATTAAAGGGATGTAGCTTGACTAAAAAAGTGGGGTGCATGTTATTCCAGAGCAGGCACTAGACTTTAACAGAGGAAGTGATAGTGAAGCAGATCAATGGATGTTAATGCTCCCTTTGAGAGAGTTCTAATAGAAAAACACATCCCTTTTTTTCTATTTCAAAAGTTTGTCATTTCAATATCACATAATGAGCACCAACTTTTCAATATTTCACATCCTACTTAACTAACAGCTGTTTTGGAAATCTGCCTGTAAGAGCTGTAGTAAAAGATCTGGAAATCTGAGCCTTACTATCGAGTGGGATGGCAAAGAAATTCAGTATTTACCTGGTATAACAGTATATACTACTTTTTTTTCTTTTGAGGACAATATTGGTTAATTCAAGAAGTTAAGTTAATTCAAGTTAATTCTTAACCTTGGGGTGATATTTTCATGGTAGTGATATACTCCAGCTCATCATTTTGCTGTATTATAGCTGGAACAGTGGTTGTGTTGTAACTTCTTATGCAGCTTAATTTTTTTTCAATTTTTTTTTCCATTCATTGTTCTCTACCTCGACTTTCTGAACTCAGAGTATTTGCACTGTCAGTATTGTGTCTTTCAAACATTATCAATCAGGTTGAAGCTGACTTTGAATCTCAACACCTTATTGTTGATTTAAGAGAAATTACGTCGTCTATTGTCGGGTAAATGCTTGAGCTGCAGCTTGTTCTCAAGGAGGCAAAATAAACCAAGGGATTGATTTTTTTTTTTTGGAAACAGAAATTAGAGTCACAGCATACTGGCAAATATCTTTCTCCTGGAAAAAGTTACTTTAAAACATATCTTGTTAACATCAAAACATTTAAAGCAATTAAAAGTTTTGTATCTTGCTTCCCATGATACCCAAATGGCTGCAACAGGTTAAGTTTCTCCAAGTTAGCAGCGTGTCTTTGGGAGCCTGGGGAGTGTCAGGTACGGTACCTGATAGAAAGCAATGGTGTGAATCTAAGGTGTGATGATGTGGAGCAGCAGCATTGTTATGTTGAAGACATCTGGTTTGTCCCTCAGCCTCAAAGGAGACAACTGCATTCACGTCATTCCTGGCTGCTGCTTATCCATACTCCTCTGGAAGCCCTGTGGTAGTGGAGGCTCCACAAGAGTCAGGTTTAGTACTTTTCTGGTCTCACCATCAGGTTTTGTTCGCAAAGGTTTAAGGTGTCCCTTTCCTTACAGCAGCTGCTATTGCTATTTTGTCAGGCTGCCCAGTCATGGAGAACAACCCATCCTTTCCTGGTCTGCAGCAACTTCAAAAGCATTTTAAGGTGATCTTGTGTATCTGTTTCCTCTCCTAAAACGCAACCTCAGTTCTACTTTTCCACATGTTTTTCAGATATCCGATAATATCATATGACTCTGAAATCAATAATCATCACCTTCTTGTACACATACATTGAATTTTAGGGCTGAGGGAAACCACACATTCATTCTTGCTTTCTAGTCCAGGATGATGCAGTCTTCTGGAATGTTGTTTTTGGAAACCACAGCTACAGCAGACTTGTGTAATAGAGCTGAGTAACAAATGATGTGTGGGGAAAAGCAAAGGAAGGATGTCCTGTCGGTGTATCCCTGAGAAAATCCCCTTTTATGCATGGGCAGCTGCAGTGTCTTCCCTCCTGCATGTCAGTTTGTAATCAGCAGAACAATAGAAGTCTGTCAGTGGCTCTAAGCACAGTAGCTCAGATACTTTGATAAGCATATATCTGCCTTGGCTAAGTAACAGCTGCTTCCTAAGCATTAAAATCCTGGTGACATTCACGGGAGGTGCCTCACGGCAGCAGGCAGAGGGATGAGGCCCTAACGCTGCTGTTACTGCCACGGAGCTGCTGTGGCTGCAATGGGGCACCGGGCAGAGCCCTCCTCAGGCTCTGGGATGGTGAATGGTGAACAGGCTGCCCAGAAGGACTCAGGGTCTAACTAGGGGGCCATTAGAAGAGTGAAGCTGAAGTCATGTGCCTGGTCCTGGTTGTTGAGAAAGCAGGCAAAAGAAGTTGTAGCCCTGTGTAAACTCTTGGCTACCTGTGTATTATTCTTCTCAGATTACCAGCCTCCCCACGCATGCAATTGCTCCCAGGTCCACTTATCCCCGTATGAAACTAGCTAATACAAATGGTTTTGGTTAATGGCTTTCTCTAAGCCAGCCTTTTCAGGCACAGAGGCACTGCAGGAGAGGAGCAGAGTGGTGGTTCCCAGGGCTGCAGCCTGGCCACAGCACCTAAATGACTCTCCTGAATAAGCCCATCTGACCCACCGAAGTGGAGAGCAGAGCCCAGCTTGCCTGTCCCAGTGCTCTTTCACTGATGGCTATTATATTAACGTGAGGGCAGAACTCTTTCCTGTACATTAAAAAAACCCCTTCCCCCTACATGCCTCTCTCCTATTTAATTTCTTTCTATAAAAACCTCTGCAGTAAAATGAATGCGGCAGATGTCTACTCTTCTGAAAAAAGATTATGCTTTGAAGCCACACAGTAGCCTCACTTTTCACGGCATTAATGATGTGGACTAAGCTTTGGGAATTGTATTTAAAAAATACTCCAAATAGAAGAGGTCTATTCAGCTGCTGAGCACACCCATATTTTTAATAGCTAACGTGTGTGTGTGTACACACAGACAGAGAGTTCTTTTCAATCCTCCTTTTTCCTAGGTGTGAGCGTAGGTGTGATCGCAGGCCCATTTTTGTTCCTTTTTTTTTTTTTTGTTCTTTTTACAGCTTGAAATAACCAGAAAAAAATTTTCTTGTTTGATATATGCAAGCAGTTCCCAGTAGTGTGGCTCCCTGGATGCTCAGTGGAGGATGTCCCTGTGGCAGGAAGTGCACTGCTTTTGCTGGGAGCTGCCTGGCGCAGTCTCTCCTCAGGAACAAGGTGTTTACAAGCAGCACCACAGTGCCACCAGCATTACCTTCACTAAACCTGCACACTTGTGACTTTTTTTTTCCAAGTAATTGTTTTCACAGGGTTTCAGCCTTTGATAATAAAAACCTGATGTTTTCAAGTAGCATTTGGAAAACAAACACTTTCCAAGCAAATGATGTCTATGGGTCAATGACTTGAATTGGAAACTCTTCCCAGTGCTTGGACTCAGCTTGCAGAGTTTCTTTAACTTCTCTGTATTTGGCAAGTATCTTCCCTTACTGGGAACTTGAGGGTCCTGTGTTGTGCTTTATTTTGCTGTCATGGTGTTTTTTCACTGTTGAGATGATGATCTTCAGAGGGGGACAAAGTCATCTCTGAAGTCAGCTGCTACATCCTTTGTAAAGGTGCTCTGGGGTCCCTGAGGTTGGAAGCAGCCCAGGGAGCTGGATAAACCAGGGTCTTCTAAACTGAACTGCCACAACCTTTTTGACTTTTGTTTGGAGAAAAAAACCGAAACAACAAAACACCAATTCCAAACTGAAAAATTTACATTTGAAAAGTGAACCTAAAAGTTTTCCAGTGGGATAAACGAGCACCCAGTTACAAATATCTGTGCTTCAGGAGTGGTAGTTTCACTGTATATGTCCTTGCTAAGTGCCAGAGGAGACAAATTCAGTTTTTTCATAACTGTCCTATGAAAGAGAAGAATAAATGTAATAAACTCACAGAAAATACAATTTATCTTCATATTGGTCCATTTTTATGAAATAGAGGAAAGCCAAGCTCTTTCGTGCTGTAGTGTCTTTGTAATTCTGTAGCAATTTACCTAATTTTCATGCAGAATAGACGAAGTTAAAATTAAATCCAAATAATTTTTTTGTGTATTGGTTTTGTTTCTCTTAAGGAGGCAATGTTTTAATGCCCTATAAAACAGTTTTGTCTGAATGCTAATTTAGTATTTGCAGGTGCTCTGGTCTTTGAGTTTGTGTCTTTCTTGGTTGCTTTTAATTTCTTTTTTTTTTTAACTTTTTGATAGTGCCTCTATAGATAAATTCCTGTCTTTTATTATTTACTTTTCTTTTTCTTTAAATCCGGCTCAGGCAGGAGAATAGATGGCCCTAAAATGTGAATACTAAATTGTGAAGCTTTAATATATTAGATTCATACTACATAATCTCATGACAAACAAAAAAAATAGTAAGAAAAAAATCCCAAAGTTTATTCTTCCTACTAAACAAAAAAATCAACCAGGCTGTGGACTTTTGAAAGCTTTAGGAACATGATCTTTATGTATTCGCATTTTCTGCATTTGATAATATATTTTACTGTTCTGTTCTGAGCAGTTAACAGAATCACAAAGTTTATTATGTTTTAATTTTAGAGACAAAAAATTCCTTGTGTAATGTAGACTGAAATCAATGCAGGAGAACACTAATGAATAGTATAAATGAATAATAATATCAAGGACTGTTTTAAATCGCTTGTGATATTTTTGTATGTTGTAGAATCCAGTGCTCTGCAAGCATTCAGTTACGTGGAGGTTAGAATGGAGAATGTTGTCCCAAATGTTAATGTAGCTAAAACAGTGATACAGCAGTGATATAGTGCACAAGTGGAAGGCAGCATTAGGGGTGCCACAGATTTTTTTTTTTAATTCTATAATTTTTCATCAAACATATGTTGCATAAACTTTCAGTATCATTTTTCACTGTAGTGAACATTTCTGAATAGACCAAAGAAATCTGAATATTAAATGAAGCTCTAACACTTGAATAGTTACTTCTAATTGATTTACTCTGTGGTACATGCGATATTTAGTGGCACAGTTTTCTGTTTTATCAGAAATTTTACATATTGGATTGTTTGTCTGTAGAAAGCTGGCTGTGTTACTGCAAGTTTTGCTGGTAAGACCATTTTAGACCTCCTGCAAAGGACTTAAGGGTGACCTGAGAGCTTTATAGGAAAGTATTTATGCAAGTCATCATTTTACTTCTTCAAAGCCAAATAATCTGAAGTGCTTTTGCAATGCAGAATTTGGGACAGAAGTTGTTAAAGGCAGTCAGAAACTCCACTTGGAGAAATTGTTTTGAGTGGTCTCTAAAAAGGCTGGGAAGCAGCATTTGCATGTACCCTATTATTGCCTCCTTTTGAAAGGGATGAACTTGTTTGTAAGAGCTGCTGTGCTGGGTTCTGCCAAGCTGAGTTCTAGGTAACCCAGGGAGACTTCCCAGAAAGTTGAGAGTGTGTTTCTTTGTTCCAGGGTATTATGAAAGGGAATCAGCAAGGGCCTCTGGCTAAAAAATGTGAGCTGACCTGCAGTATGCAAGTGCAGGAGGTCAGCCATTTGATGTGGGATATATCTTCAGGCCATTCGAATAACTTCATAGCTGGGTCTCAAAATGTGACTTCCTGCGGTTGTGACCCATGGACCTTTCAAGTACAGTGGAAGTCTTGATAGATCACTCGTGCAGTTTCCAGGACTCTCAAAAATCATTTGCTTCTCAGCTGGTTTTCTGGTGTTTGAAACATTAAGACAATCATCCAGCACTTTTCCTTCTCTTGCGAAGTGAAGTGCATTTTATTAAAATACATATTTTGTAAAAATTTAATAAAGCAGCTCATACTTTTTCAAGGCTAGACAATACTTTGAAAACTGGTTCCAAATCTCTGGCCTCAATATATGAATACTAATTGTATCTTATCTGCTGTCGGTTATTGAAATCCCAACCAGTAGGAAAGCTAATCTGACATCTCCATTCACATACAACTTCTTTTGAGCCTCTTTACAATTCAGTCAGTGCTATCAATGATTAAATATCCCAGTCCCTACAGTTTCAACCTTTTTTTTATCCCTTAACTTTTCTTTTTGGTTGTTACTTTCACTTAGTGAACAGCTCATTTTTCAGTAAAGACATTGTGAAATTCACTTAAAATGACTGTTTGAAGATTTTATTAAAAATATGTCTCTGTGGACAGACTCTGTCCTTCATTACAACAATAGAAATCCCCATTGTCTTCAGCACTATCACTCCAAATTTGCAGAAAGTTTAGAATCCAAACTAAAAGATGTAAAATACTTTTGAATATGTGAGCTACCAATTGAGAACAGCACAGGTGTTTGTTTTCGCTGTGACTGATTTTCCTCACAGCTAACACATAATTACTGAGTCCATTCTTAGGCAGATGTGTACAATCCTTTAAGAGATCAAAGCAGATGGACCCAGGTCACTGAGATTTGAATTTGACCCTATCAGTATAATAATAGCTAAAATGGTATATAGTTTGTTTGCATTTTCCAGAGCTTGCATTTCAATGAGTTTGTGCGAGTTATTTCTAAATTGAATAATTCTTGTCTAATTTCACTTCCTGTGTTCAGCTTTAAGTATGTTTTACAGAGAGAGTGCAAAGCTAAATTGTCCAAGGTCCTCTTCTTTTTATAATCAAATCACACATCCAGGCCTAGGACAATATCAAAGTATACGTTAGCAAGTTCAGAAAAATTGCTACAGTCCTTGAACTTTGACCAGCTGGTGTGTTCTTTGCAATGAAAAATGCAACCAGCTGTATGTTTTCTGTTTATGTGACTTTGTTGACTGTTTGTGCACCCTGTATTCATACACTGATTTTCAAGCACTCCTATTTTTATAACATGGCAGTAAAGAGAGGAATTAAGTTGAACAGAGACCTTTTTGCAGAGACCTTACAAAGGAGCAGGTACTTGACTCCTGCATAGGGAAGCAAGGTTTTCTGTTTCTTTGTGATGACTCACTATGTGTAAGATAATGGAATCTTATTAGTGCCACCATAGGAGTATTAAGAAGGTTTGAGTGGAGAGAGGAAAAAATGAGGGCAAAGAGATTTTTTTTTTTTTTTTAAGAAAAATCAACTTTTGAGAAATATTAGATGAAGCCTTTGTTTTGTTAATTAAAGTTAACAGTGAAGATGAAGGATGGCAAATGGTTGTTTGGACTCTGTCCACTCTGTGTGTACAGTCAGCTTGGAACATGGAAGAACCCTGTTGCTTACAAGCAATTTGAAATGTGTTAACTTACAGCAGCCCAGCTAATCTATAGGGGGTTTGTTTGTTTGTTTGTTTAGCATTTTCACTTCTTAACCAGGAAGCATCAAAGTCTGGGCGCCAACCCAGTGTTTGGGAGCCAAGCTGAAGGAGTTTGCTTTGTCTGTCATCACATACAGCCCTGCTCTGCTTCTGCAGGATTTATCTCATATGTCTGCATGAGACTTGGGATGGATTTTTGCCTGCACAAGTGCACCAGTGGGTGCACAGTCAGTGTCATCAGCTGCGGGTATTTTTCTCTCTGAGTTTATAGAAATACTTAATGTTTCTCTTCAAGTCATAACTTCTGGAGTCATGTGTTAACATGACAGTCTGAGCTGTCATTTAATGAAAGTGCTGAATTTTTCACCATTATAGTTTCCAAGCAGACATTAACCAAAGAGAATCTGTCACTGTAGGTCTTAGGAGTAGTAAGAAAATTTTGTGACTTTTGGTTGACCTGGGTCACTATATTTAAATATCACGGCAAGTGATTCAACATAAACTGGTCACTCATAGTCAGAAGCCTTGGCTGGTATAAAGAAAGTATTGTAAATCCATGTAAGCTGTGCCAGTCAGGTGAATAGGATCTAAATTTAGGATACAGAGAAGAGGATCCCAATTTGCATTTTGGTATTTGATACATGTGCATACTTTTAATCTGCAGTACACCATATATTTTTGCATTTTACATGCATAAGAAGCACACCTAAAGACAGGCTTCAGCAGCCAGATCTGAACTCAGACTCTCCAGCTGGACAGGAGACACATGCATACTGCTTTTTTTAATCTTTTTTTTCTTGCTTTTTGCCCTTTGACTGTGACTGCATGTTCTGCTCTTTATTTAAATATTGTGATCACTGCCACAGATTACAAGGCCAGGTCTCAGGGAAATGTTTTTAAGTATCCCAAGATAATAAGGGAAAAAAATGTTTATTTTAAAACAAGTAACCATTTACAACATTTTGTAGAAACTGGTGATTTGAAAATGGCTGATCATTATGAAATATGAAAAATAAGATGATCCCCCTCTCCCCAAATGTATAGGAATTTTGCATTTAGTTGTGACTTAACACATGTGCCAAAGTGTGCAATTGAGAGACTGGCTGGAAACATCCCTGGAAGCAGACCTGGGTTGTCATGTTTCATTACAGCTATTGAACTATCGCAGCCATGCTATTATGCTGTAATGAAAGGGGTCTTCTCCTTCTCTTTTCAACTTGCAAATCTAGGAAAGATACCATATGTCATTAGTCCTGGCACAGATTCTGGCAAAAGTAGTTCTCCAGCTAAAATACATGCAAGGTCTTTTCCCTCAAAAAAGACAAAGGAATTGCATTTTTGTTCTGCTGAATCTCAATGTTTCACTGAGGTGTATAATGGTTACAGATCAGGTAAAATATGATTTCAATCACAATGCACAGTTTGGAGGATGATCCAGTTCAGGTTGTGTTGATCCATGAGGACAGGTTTTGGCCCCTCCTGCAGAAACAGTAATTTACGTGCTGCCCAGCACCCTGTGAGTGTGGTGCTCCCTGCTGAGCACCTCTGTGCCAGGGGTGCCTAACTGTGGGAAACACCTGGTGGGATCTTAGACAGAAATTAGATTCTCTGGAATATGAGTTTTGCTGATGCTTTATTCATCACTGTTGTATGTGGGAAAAAAAACTAAATCTGTGCTTGTGAAAGTAACAAGTGAATCACAGTGGTGGCATTATTGGGCCTCTGAGAGTGAGGTCTAAACCAGCCTCCTTCCTTCAGCCTGGCTGGCAATTCTACACTTGCTTCAACTTGCCAGGGTAATGCCTTCAGTAACATACGTGAATCAGGCACTAAAATCTCTAATCTTCTTCTTGAGAAATCATTCAAACAGATGGATATTACAAGGTTGTTTAGAAAAGATTAATATGGCATTCATTTAATTGGCAAAATATGTATGAAATAGATCAAAAGTCCTGACATTCAGTATGAAGTATTTTCAAAAACATAGTTGTCTTTTCAAGGATATGGATGCCTTTATTCCTTCTCTTTTCTGTTCAGTTCTGTGCTGTAAAATTGACTTCCCCAGGAAGTATACCCCTTGACTATCTTTTGACCCCTTGACTATCCTTATGACATAGCAGTATCTTCCTGATGGTAAAGATTTAATGATATATTAATCCCCATTTAAGTTTTTGGGTGAAGGTGGAAGCGCCTTCAAGTCTTTTGCTGCCTTCTCTTACCTTCAAAAGCCTGCAAGATACCAACCTACCTACCTACAGGATGAGTAGCATCTGTAAGTGCATTAGGTTGATTCAGTTAGATGAGAATGCATCCTGAAGTAACATCATGTTGTCTCAGCCATTTGAAACCCAGCCAATCTAGATGGAATTTGGAAATGTACCATAAAAAACCTGCATTGAAATCTTAAATGATAATGAGATAATGAGAGATGATTTTGTAGCCATGGCCAATGAGATTTTATATTGAGCTTGCTAGAAATACTGCTTTTATTGCTGATGAGCTGCAATTTCAGAAATGGGCAAATGCTGTGTTCTTCATGCAGGCTCTCTATTAAAAGCAGAAGAAAACAAAAGCTTTTGCAGGGTTGCAGCCCTTTTGTTTCTTGCTTTTTGGATTTTGGTTGGGTTTTTTTGGAGGGGGGCAAGAAATGAGGGGTTGGGTTTTTTGTTGTCTCATTTGTTTGTTTTTCATTGGAATTAAAGCCCCTATAGGCAGCAGCAGGATTTTGAGCCTGTTTGAGTCTATGGGTCTGTTTTGACAAAATGCCCACTTTCTCAGGTAATTGCCTTCGGTGAGGCTGGCTAGTAATGGATTTTTAGGGAAGCCACATTCTGGAAGCCAAGGATTTGAAGAATTCCTGCGATGCATGTTGCCACTGATCCAGTGTGTCATTCATACTTGACAGGCCTTTCTTCACTTTAATTTGTTTAATCACTGTTGGAACCAACCCATGTTTTGGTTCAGATGCATTACACTGCCTTGCACAACTGAGCTCTGCATATCGATGCATTGGATGTATGGACCTGCCTCATAGAGATCTGTATGGGTTCCAAACGGATAGGAAAAGATAAGGACAATTCATGGGCGGGAAGCAGAAACGTAGATGAAACAAATTTAGATGAATAAACACTGAAAAAATTGTGAGTTTCTCATGGTCTAGATCACCAATCATCACCCAAAATAATATTAAGGAGTAAGTTAAAGTATTTGCAAAGCAAAGACAGGATTCATTAGTTGGCAATGGCAGCCCAGAATGGGAACAGGACCACTGTGCATCCTCATATTTCTTTAGGAACTGGCTAGTTTCAAAGTTAATTAAAAAAAAAAAAAAGGAGGAGAGAGAGAATAAAAAGACAGAAGTGGAAAGGAAGAGAGGCAATTTATTCTTGTTAGTAACACTTTGGTTAACAATATGTCATGTTGTCTGATATTCATTTTCAGAAACATTGGAGAATTCAGCACTGTAGTACTATATCATGGGGATTTGTTTGACTCATGTGTTAGGATAAGAGGGAGTGCCTCTATTTGTATTAGCTGGAGGAGGATTGTGAACTATTATCTTACTTTGTTATCTGAGCTAGGAGTGTACAAGGAAGTTTCTTCTACTAATGGTTGAGCCGCTCTTCAGATAAAGCTCTCCACAGGATCCCTGTAGCCCTAATTAATCAGCTGTTAAAACAGTAGGTGATAGACAGGCTTGCTTTAAGTTCGAATTGCCTGCAATCAGAGATAACAGGTGAGTCCCATTTGGCAGTGAGATATGGAAGTAGAAGAGTGATCTGTTATCAAAATGAATATGGCATTCAAACCAAAATTGAAGTTTGCAGAAGGAAACAGCAAAGTAAAATAAGAGGGAATCTCTTTTTACTTTGAAGGGTCAAAATAACTTCACTTTGGTGATTGTTTTAGACAGGTCTGAATCCATTTTGTAGACCTTTATACTAAGTGCATGCATTATCAAAATAAATTGAGGCTTCTGGAGGACACTTGCCATTCCAGTACTTGCTGGAATCATTGGCAGGTGGCACTAACAAGGCCCTGTAGCAGTTGCTGCTGCCATGGGACAGGCTCTGGCCAGCACACCCAGCCAGCCCAGGAGCTGCAGGTTAAATGGCTGTGTTTGAGTCAGGAATTTAACATGTCTCTTTCTGTGTCACTGCCCTAACCAGGCTGTAGAGTAACTTCTTTCCTTCCTCAGTTCATATTTAATAAATTATGCAGAATAGGAGAGCACCAGTGGTGCAGTGGGAATATTTTATCCCAGAAGGTGAATCACTTGCATGGGTGTTACGGCAGGTCTAGGCTTGAGTGCTGCTCTGTTGGGTTTACAGCCACAATGAATGACCTTTCCTCACTTTCAGCATTAAAAGACAGACAAATTGGAGGGATAATGGCAAACTTTTAGGACAGTATGTACCTGGTTTATTTTAAAACATTTTCTTTTTCACTTGTTTGTATCACACTAGCCATCAGAAGCATATCTCAGGACTGATGCCAGTGCTAGTTGCTATACAAATAGTGATAAAAACCTTCTCTTAGTCTAGAGTCAATTTACATTTTAAATTATCTGGAGGTAACAAGAGGGTACCTGCTTCAGAGAGGCATTCAGAGTGCTTGAGACATGGATCTCTCTAAAAATGACCATATGTCTTTCATGTCTTTCAGCCTGGTCATTGTTTGATAGTCCCATGCTCACAAGTGGGACAGAAGTCACTCTAAACCAGAAATACTGTTTATTTTCTTTGACTCCTCTCCATGTAGGTGAATATTCTTCTGTGACCCCATTGTTTAGTTGTAAGACTGATGCCTATCAGTGCTTCAGGAGTTAAATTACCGCTTGTCTCATACAGATGAAAGCAAGTTGGTCACTGATCATGTTATAGTCACAAACAGGCCAGCAGCATGGGCAATAGCCTTTTCTTCAGGTCACATACCCTGTTGGGTTTTTTAAAATGGACTACAGACCTCAGTAGATGTCTTAATTAGCACTGGAAATCTCTGTAACCATAATCAGTGCATGTTCATTTGCATATTCTTTCTTGGGTGTCTCTGTCACTGGGACCCAGAGTTCTGTTTTCCACCTTCACTAAGTGCATCCATTGTCTTTCTTTTGCCTTCCATATTCTGTGTCGTGAAACCTTTATTTATTGTGTCTTACCTCTTCTAGAAAGTACATTCTCCTCATGCTCTAGTACTTGTCATTGCTTTCCAAATCTGGGGGCTTGTTCAGCAGTCCTTTTTGTCTGGATGCATGTTTCCACTATGCAGCATTTCTTTTTCCTCTGAGCCTTTACATATGCATGTCACTTAGCTATAAAAGAAATTTTATGACTATAATATTTCTGCTCTTTTTTTTTTCCCCACCCATAACTATCCACTCTGCATAGTTTCATTCTGGTTTGGTTGATGCTTCTCATCAAATACCTCTATTTGGTGTTCCAGAGTTTTAGATGTTATTTTTGACATCTGAGTTTGACTTGCTCCTAATTCTTTTTTACTGATTAAATGGTAAGGAAAAAAAAGTTTTAACTTTCTGTTTTTCTTTTCATCCCTCAATGTTCAGCTCTCTGTACCGATTCAAGTCTCAGTTCTGCTGTGCCCTCAGGTGTGCTTCTGAAAATCCAGCATCCTGGTGGCCACTCCTTTTGATGCAGTGTGTTTGCTCTGTTTCAAGGTGCTGCTTGGCCCCTCAGATAATCATGCTTCTTTTCTTGTGGCGTCTCTTTTAGGCTGACTGCTTCCTGCATGTATCGCCTACCACCTGGTGGGTAATAATATGAGAGTACTTCATGTTTCTAAAATTAAATTCTCTTTTATTCAGAAAACTCTTTACAGAGCTGTTGCAATCCATTTGCTGCAGCTGTAGTAGCCATGTGCAGGTAAACCAGCCCTCCAGTGTCCAGGCCCAGCTTTTTCCCAGGAGCGATCCAGGTTCCACATAGGTCGCTATCCAAGGAGCCCACAGCTGCTCTGCAACAGATCGGCAGGGCACAGCCATTTCACAGATTTCCTCTCCAGTTCAATGCACACTGATCCCAGGTATCACTGACCAGATTCTCAGTAGCCTTCATCTGTCTGGGATCTAGTTGGAAGTAGAAGAGTGACTGTACAAAAGTCACCCTGCCTTAATACACAGCAAAGTGCAGGAGGGATGCAGACCCCAATTCTGTGAGCCCCCAGGTGTGGAACTGATGTGATGTCCCTGTTCCTGCCAAACATTCAGAGCAGGTTTACCCACTGCTGTCAAAAAATCACACTTTCAGGACTTGTATTTTGCTTCCACTTTAGTTATACACCATGGAATGAAACAGTAACACTTGGAAGTCTAATGTTCCTATTTATACATTTAACCATTAACTAGACACGCACATACATACGTGTGCACACACACAGAGGCTGTATTAAAGACATATTACAAGAAACATTTCTAGCACAGGGATTTAGCTGTGTGAATCCCATTAACAATAATGGGAGTTGTTCCCCTAAATCCCCATGTATCTCGTTAAAATATACCTATTAGCGACAGGCTGAAGCCTACAAAACCCAGCAGTTTCCAAGTTAAAACTGAAACTTCATCATTAACTTACCCTATTGTGCCTAGGTAATGCAACACCCTTTAACTTCTCAAATTCAAAGGTGTCTTTTCTCCATTGAACTTAAAACAAATCTTGTCTTGTTAATACAATAGGTTCTGCTGTAGATAGCCAACTCTGTAACTCTTGATCATGTTAGAAATGTTTTCTCTCTCAAGCTGTACCATCTATGAAGGGAGAGTGTTACCAAAATATCTTAAAAACCTTTAGGAGAAGTAGAATATAAAATATAAATGGACTAATGCATTTGCTAATAGCAGATCATAACATTGAAGTATGATGGTGATGAAATGTCAGATACTGAATTATTGTTCTTGGCAGTTTTAAAAATAAAGAATTCTTGATGTATAAAACACGAGTCACTCCAGATGAATGAATACCTAAGGAAACCAGATACATGAAGGAAACTTTATTTACAGTAAACTCATTTATCAATGTCATTATGACAGAAGGAAACCTTAAACTGTGTGCTCCAATTGTTCCCCAGTGCAGTTATGTGCATTCTAGAAAAGACGAGGTTGTATCTGTATGTGATGAAGAAGGTCTGCACTGACAATGGTGCAGTGCAGCCTAGAGAGGATGAAGCTAAGAGAAAATGAGCTGGCTTGACTGTCCACTGCAGAGTTGCCTTTCCTGAGAGCTATTCCTGAGTTTCTGCAGAGGGTGAATTTAAAGTAGAGTAGCATGTGTGGAGGTCTGTACTAATGCTGTTGTGGTGTTTCTGATATGCGGAACAAGCTCACTTGCTGTTGGCTCAGGTAACTGCACTGCAGATGTAATAGAAAACCATGCTTTTATACCTTTGATAATGGTATAACTTTTTCAGCTTTTATAGGCAGATGAAATAAAGAATACCAGCAAAACCAGGAATCCACAGTGATAGATATTTGTGAAATATTTTGGAAATACCTGTGTTACATATAATTTTCTCTGCGTTTAGCAGCAAAGATAAAAGGGTTACAGTGAACATGAGTATCAGGTCCAGTAAGTCCTCCTCGTTTTGAGTTGAGCATGGCACAAAAATAGACATCTATGCAGCCCCACTTCTGTTGCTTTCAATTTTCACTGCCGTGGAAACCATCCTTCACCTCTGGGCTGGAAGCAGTGCATGAAAATATTGTCCCATGCAAGAAGAAATTACTGTAATTGCGCTGTATGTGTGTGTTTATTTCCCTCTTTCTTCCCCCAGTGTAGATCTCTGTTTTGATATATTGCAAATAGTTTTTCTGGCTATAGGGCCCTAAATGGTCCCTGTTAACCTGTGACCAGAACTCCAGCTCTCAACAAAATGTGCTCCCTGCTAGAGCAGCGCATGAGTCTGTTGGGTCCGGAGGAGCTCCGGTAGGGCTTCTTCCAGTAGCTTAACCATTAACAATAAGCAGTGAAATGAGTCATCCGTACTTTATTTTTAATTAGAGCTGCAGCGAGCTCAAGCTTGAGATTTTTTTTTGCCTGCAGAGCTCAGGAGCTGAAACCAGCAGCACTCTCCTGGTCCTGGCTGTGCAGGGATTTCTGTAGAGCAACGTCCTCACATTGTTGTAGATACAAAGCATGGAGTAAAACCAACACAACATACAGACTCACAGGAGCAAGTTAGCATAATTCCTGTGGGCTTAGTCTGGCTGGAGATGTTTTACTTGCTCTATTCCTGATTTCCCTCTTGCACACACATATCACCCTCTTCCATCCAGCACCTCTGCTCCCCACCAAACAGAAGCCCAGGTAACGAACACTGAATAAAAGGGAAATGATTATTTGATTTGAGAGTTGTTTGTTTTAAATATATTTAATTTATTATATTTTGCACAAGCTTAACAAGCTTAGTATGAAGTTTTCAAGTCACAAGCTGGCTGGAGAAATATCTCCACTGGCTCCTGGAGCCAAATGATTCATTTACATTTTAGCCACCTTTTGTATTCATTTCACATGCAGCCCATGAAGAAACCTAAAACCTCCTGTATGAAAGAGTTCTGGTGAACCATCCCTAGTAGTGTAAAAAAATACCATTAAAAAATCATAAATGCCTTTAAAATGAGGAGTGAATTCAGTGCTCACCTGAACTGCAGTGCCAGCCCTTGCCAAAGAGACACTGCCGTCAATCTGCTGTGCTCATACAGATGGTGGCTTTAAAGGAAGATATTTCTTGGAATGTATTGGAAAGCAGTGTTGAAAACACGTGGTGTTTGGCATTTTGTTACATCTTGGTGAATGAAAATCCTCACTAGAGAGCAAGTTCCATTCTTTATCAGGGTTGCTGTTATCTGTAAAGGGAAATCCAACTTGTTAAGCCTGTGTGCTTTGTGATGTCTGTGCCAAGCAGTTGGTGCTGGCTGTCAGAGCCCTGGACCCGGCTCTGGTGGCCTCCGTCAGCTTGGCCATCGCAGCTCTTTGCTGTCCTTCTTCCTCTCCCCACACTGTATTTTGTCCCTTGTTTTGGAAGTTTGTAGAGGCAGAAGATGTGAGATTTCTGAGATGGTATCCTGATTTCAGCAAGCAGGACCATAGTGAAGGTCACACTGTTCGTTTTGTATGTGTGATACTTCATGTCCTACAACTGTTCTTTTCTACAAATGCATTAGGCAGATAATGATTTAAGCTTCTTCTTATGATGGGCACGTTCATTTTTAGCCTGGGTTGCACGGGGATTTCTTTTGCATCCCTAGTTAATGGGTGGGAGGACAGGTTGTGATGGAACAACCAGTGCTGTAATGTTGAAAGGGTAGGAGGCAAGCTGTGCTGGGCCAAGGACCCGGGCTCTGCAGAGAGCTTCAAAGCAGCACACAAAATACTAATCAAACAGTCAGGTGCTTCTTTCTGCAGAGCCTAAAGGCAGAATCCCTTGTTCTGGGTGCAGGCAGAGTCACGCTCCTCATGAGGTTTCTGTGGCTCGGGTTTAGATGGCTCTGGCAGTACTTTTGCTTAGAGGGCAGAGACAGTCCTTGGTGAAAGGGGAGCAGGGAAGAGCCCTGAACCCCAGCTGCTGCCTTGCTCCTTATCGCTGCAGATACACCGGGTGTCCTGGCAGAGAAGCAGGACTGGCAGGTTGTGTGTGGCTGGTGACGGTTCCATTCAGGCAGGAGAAGTGGTGTGCAGACCCACAGCAGGGAAGGGCATATAAATATAGGCAAGAAGAAGCAGCTCACTCAGCTGGGGTGGTATTTGGCAGCAAAACTGTTGTCTGGACCCCTCATGGAAATGGTGCTCTGGAGTGCCAGTGGGGCACATCAGCAGGGAACATGCATCTTCTTGCTGGACTGTTCTAGTTTAGGCTGTAGAAATTTTGATGTTTGCCTCATGAAGGGTAGCCTTGATGAAAGACCTCACTTTGCAGCATTTTTCATGCAAAGAGATACACTAAATAACACAATTACAGAGGGAAGTGCCAATAAGTGGAGATCATGGGGAGGGGAGATTAATTGGTATAGAAACTGGAGAAGAACAAACATGAGGATGGATAAGACAAGGAGTTACAGATGGAGACATCAGACTTGGTGGACAATACCTGAAAATGAGCAGGTTATGCTGTGTGATAGGACCATGAAGAGGACAGTGCAGTGTGGGGAAAGAAGTGCAGGAGAAAAGGTCAGTGAAGTGGGTTGGTCATAAGTCCAACAGTAATGTAGAGTTTTAAAGTTAAGTGGAGTAAAAGCTTATGCATGAAGAGGACTGTCTTTGTGCAGGATTGATGTAATCTGGGATTACATCTTTCCCTGCCTCTCTCATTTGCCCCCCACCTGCACCCTATTACGATTATTGCAAGTTTTGGTAGTAAAATCCAAATTGCTGAATAGCTAAAAATTTACATTTGAGAGTATTTGTATAGTGACTTGTCATTACTGTAAATTTTTATGTCTTCATGTAGTTAATCTAACCTTTTTTGGAGAGAGTTGGATGGCAGCATTCAAAAAATCATTTAGTTTCCTTACTTCACCAGTGGTTTGAATTGCTCTAATTGAAACCAGCATTGTTTTGTTTGATCTCATAATTAAACAATGTAATTTGTATTAATCCATTAAATAATTTGGCTAATTGCTTTTACATTGATTGTATCTTAGCCTTTTTTCTTTTAAATTAGTATTGGAACCAAGCAGTTATCTGCTGAAAACCAATAAGCCACAAGTGAAGAAAAGATCTCTTTTAGTTGTGCGGATTTTATTTTTAGGTTCTTTGATAAAAGCTCTGTTACAATATAGACACAGAAGCCCTGATTCAGCCAGATGTTTAAGGATACTATTCCACTATTGCTCAGTAAGCTTTGGGGCTTTCTTGACTCATAGCCTAAATGATGAAAAGCCAGACTTTTGTTGGAAATTAAACCTTTACATCCCAGGAGGAAAAAGATGGTCTCATACTAGCAAAAGAAATCGGCTTTTCTCCCGTTTCCATATTGCTGGGCTAGAGAGAGCAGCTTTGGCTAGTTGCTCATCCTAAGCCCTGTCTGCTTGCTCTGTATGGCTGGGAACACTCACCACTTTCCAAGGAATGGCACGAGGCAGCAGCAGCTGTAAACTATGCTCAGATGTGTGGGGTTCAGGTGGCTAATGAAGTACAACAAACAATGCAGAGCAAATAGCCAGCTTTGCAATCTCTCTTTAAGTTGGAATCTATTTATATGCATTGAGATAACATTCATTCATAGGAATACGTTTGCAGAGATCAGGTTGTGAACTATTTGAGAACCTGAAAGGTTGGTTCTCTTGTGCTTCAAAAAATTTGTTCCCAGTTCACATGCTTGGGTATAACTGGACTTGCCAAGGTTAAGAACGTCTACCCATCCTTCTATCCATTTAAAAAAAGATTGTGTAGGTTCACAATTTCAATCGTACTTCTTACAGTGTTTCTGGTAAATTGCAGTTGGATTAGACTAATTTCTTATGGCCTCATTTTGTCTTTTTATTTCTGTATTCTAGCACTAATTACTAGTGATGTGATTAATGTTCCACATACCAGGTAGCTTTGTTCTTTCTGGTTTTGAGATGATGTTAATTAATCCAACTTTGAAAAAATACTTGCAGTCTTGATAATGTGTCACATTTCTTATTCTTTCTGGAAACCAGAGGCTATATAAAAGCTGAGTAATCAGAGATATATTTATGCAACTATGCTTGCAGAAACTTTCAGTCTAGGTATCACTGTCAGAAGTCCCAGCTGCATTTAAGAGGATGACTATAAGCAAGACTTTTTAATATTTATTTTATAAAGGATTAAAGCAAAGGCTATATTATCATTCCAGTGTCTTTTCATAGAGCTGCAGTGAGGGGTTGTTCAGTTCAAAGGAACAAACCCCACACCATAAAGCACAAAAAGCTCTACTCTTGAAAAATGCCAGGTTCGTTCAGACACATTTTTTAAATGTCTAATAAATGTATGAGGTAGTTTTGGGGTTTAGTGTATTGATAGCTCTCTGTGTACAAGTATTAAATTGCATTAAATTGCCACGGTTTTGTTGATTTTAGACAGGGCAAGATCATCACATAATAGCATCACGAATAATTTTGAAGAAAATAAAGAAACAAGAACACTGGATGCAATACATGTAGCCACATCCCTCACTATGCTGCTGGAATGTGATCGGATATGATGGGGGTGGAGTTGTTCAGGACCACAGAGAAGAAAGAATAGCAGTTACTTTCAGAACACTCTGGTTTATCTTGCAATGCCTGTTTTCTTCGCAGAATCACTAATGCTCACTATTACTGGACTTGTTAAAGTGACCTTTAAATAGCTTTACAGATATCGACTTGTGGATGCAATCTACCTTTGCACAATAGTCAATTGTCCATCCTGACTTAAACAAAACAAAAAACCAGAGCTCATTTCAAAGTATTTCAAGCAAACTCCTTCAAGGATTTTTAAGCATGTCCTTAGCTTTGCAATAATGTCACCCTTTAGACAAGGTTAGGAGTGATTTTTGCCTCGGAAAATGGCTAAAATCTTGGAAGACGTTAAAAGCTTTCCCCCACTCCCCTTTTAGATTATGGTAATACATGACTGAGACAGCACAATTTTTATTGAACTTCATGTGTGTATATATCTGTACACACTTATGTAAATACATGTAAATACACACCATTTGGAACAGAATCTAACAAGAATTTGTACAGCTGACTGCGAATCCTTTTCTCTACCCATCATTCTCATGTGGCAGCCGTCTCTCCACAGCAGGATGGGTATCTGCCCTCTCTCCTCTCCTCAGCTGCTGGCATGGGCTCCCCCAGACCCATCCAGTCAGTTAGAAAAGTAGCAGTGCTTTTGTTCCCAGGTCACACGGGGACAGCCGTGGAGCTCCCAGCCAGCAGTGCAGCTGGCACATCTGTGGGACAGTATTCTGTAACCTGGGTACCAAAAGTCATCACAGGAACACAAGGTGGACTTCTAGTGGATTATTGCCTCATTCACAATATTTCAGATTTACAGACTTCATTCTCAGATTAAGATCTAATTAAAACTTCAGTGCTAATTATTCTATAAATTAAGGTGGGCAAAGGCTTTTTCTATATTGGTGTGATGCTTCAAAAAACTTTGGCATGGAATATTTCAAGAGAAGAGGTCTGAGTGTAAATGCTCTCATACATTTCTTACCTCCTGTGCATTATTCACAGTTCTGTATATTCTGGCAGCAGTATCCCAAGTGTTGTGATTGATATTTCAATGATGTTCTGACCCCCAGCCTACAGATATTAACCCAGATGAATGATTCTGATCAATCTTTCCCCAGCCTGAAGTTAGTTTCATTGTCTGCATCAACAGAGCGCATGTTAAGATCCTGCAGTGGACTCTCAACACCACTTACGGTTTGAGTTGTTAAAGCTGATGCCACTTGTTATAGAATCACTGTTGCTGTTATTTATTATTTATATGGTGCTATTGTTGTTTGTGAGGCTTCGAAGAAAATACAGATCCCTGACCTTGAGGGGCCTCAACGTTGCTGATGAGGGAGTGTAGGAGAGGTGTCAAACGAGAGCCTGAAGTGAGGGGAGGGTGATGTTTGTGGGAAGAATGAGTGTGAATGTGGGTAAAGCACTGAGGTACATTTGGTTATATAAAGCTCATTTTGATAGGCCAGATTCTCAGCCTTGTTCATGAAGCTGAGCATTGGCCTGAGTGCTCAGTGAGGTTTGCTCTGCACAGAGGAAACTTCTCCTGATGGGAAGCAGTGTGAGCCCAGCTGATCCCTCCTTTGGAGAGCACACAGGAGTGCTGATGGAGTGTGCTGTCACCAGCCCTGCTGCTGAGATGGTCTCCTGGGACAGTGGAAGCCTCAGGGTGGCACACAAAGGAGATTGAGCTGCTGGCTGGCTCAACCACCCTCTCACAAAGTTTGGGAATACCTCAGCTTTCCTCAGTCTTGTCCTGAAGCAAGTCTAATGGGACAAAAGGCAACCCCCAGAAGAAGTTGCCCCATCCCAGAGATAGATAGTGACATTCCATCATCCCCTGAAGGCAAAGAGTAGAAACTCTTTTAATGAGGGGAAAAAATGTACTGAACCAGACTTATGAACTGTAAAGCACAGAGACTGGAAGCAGCCAGTTATGTAACTACTTGAAAGATAATATTTTCTATGCAGAAACTGAGAGAAAAATAGACTTTTGCTGTGAATATCCAAATATCATATGTAGAGAATAGTTTTCCTCATATTATATGGCAGAGGCAAAAGGCCTGGTGCAGGGAGGACTGGGCCCTGTTTGTTGTGCTGGATCTTCAGTATCGGACACAGCAAATGATTCAGGTATCCAGTCAGGTCTCTGGACGTCAATATAACAGCATACATGCCCCTTGATCCACAGAAAATGCAAGATGATTTAACATAGTATGGTGAAGATAAGGGTAGAATTAGCTACACTCTTGCTTATATTTAGTGAATGCAAAATATTTAACAATTAAAATGTCCTTGTACACTGGAAACCTGAAATTTCACTTAAGGCAAAAGGCAGAATTAAGACCTGGTATAAGAATATTGAATTCCACCTTTACAGTTGTGTTCACTCAGACCTGATTTTGACCCTAAATTAATCATAAGGGACTAAATTTTACTGAACATAAATGTACTTGTATATGCATGTATACATAAAAAGGCACAAAAAGGTGCAGTTAACATAGAAAATAAAATGCAGCTAATTATTGCAGATCTTTTTAAAGTATGTTTGCAAGTGATGTGTTTTCAAAACAAGCTAAACAATAATTCATCAGCTTGTGTACCACATGCTGGCTGATGAATAAAGTCAGGAATCAGGAAGCAAATGTAAATATGGGGTCTAATTCCCAACTGCCAAATTAGAAGTATTTTGTGCCCACTTTGCACAGGTGCAAGTGAAAACGTAAGTTAAAAAACAGCTGGGAATCTGGTCTCACAGTCTGTTGTACTGTTCAAATAATTGAATTCAAAGTGTGGTTACTGACTAACTAAAGCCTCTCCAACTGTATTGGTCCTCATTTCCCAACTCCAGGCCTGAGAGAAGACCAGGCCATTTGAGAAGACTGTCGTTCAAGCTTATCCTTTCAATCAGAATTCTCTGGGATAAAAAAAAAAAAAAGCCAGCTTCTTTTATGGTGGCAGTTAATCTGTCAGGAGCAGATTCAAGTTTTGGCAAAGATCTGTGGTGAGATAAAATGAAAAAGCTGCCAAACAGCATTGTTAACATGGGGAGGAGGAAGGGAGGGGAGCTGACACGACTTCCCCAAGTTAAATGCCGAGCACACCTACATCGTTTTCAATCAGGCCATGAGAAAACCAAGATATTTATAGCTGTAGTAAGTTTTAGTGCTCCTTTACCCTGGGGGCAGTGTGTTCATGGCAGAAATGGATTCATAATAGGTAATCCTAGTTTTGAGAACATTTTTATAGTTTACTTAAGTAAGTATAGCATAACATGCTGATAGCTTTTAAATAAAGCACATCTAAACAGTTGGTTTGCAGTGCCATGTGATTTACAGTATTCTCATAATTTCAGCTTCATACTTTGTTTTGAAAGGCTTTTCTTTCCTCTCTTGCCATTGGCCTCTGCATTTAAAATCTGGAAAGAATTTGGTGCCAATTTTAGGATGGTAACTTGATTAAGTGACTCTCTCTTTCTAATGGGATTTAAGAATATGTCTTAAACTCTGTTTAGATGGCTGCTGCTGTATGAAAATGGGTATTTATGGGTATCATTGCCTTGGTGGGATGCTAAGTCAGGGTTTATCTGCTAAGTGAGAAACATGGGTTTAAGGGAAGATGTTAACAAATATGACTGTGACCCTGCATCATATTCAGTACCTGCCTCACCTGACCGTAATTTTTTCCATGGGGTCTGGAACATAAACTACTAAAATAATACATGGAATTAAAGACCAGGTCAAGGTACAGTTTCTGTACAGTGTCCTCACCCCACTATTCCACCATGTAATGAAGGTTCACTGGAGCCACTCGCTCTGTGCCCTTTTCTTGTGGCTGGGGCAAAGCTGCTCCCAGACACCTGGATTAGCTGTGACAGTGCTGTTTGAGGAGAGCAGGAGGCTTTCCTTCCCCGGGTTTCCCCTTAGTAACCTGAACACTGCTCTTGCATTTGAGTCCAGGAAACTTTGTGCTGCCCAGAGCACAATCTGGCTGGTGCTGCAGAGCCTGGTGGTGCCTGGTGAGGGGTGCTGAGCCTCCTGCTGTGCGATCCTGCCTCCTCCAGCCTCCATCTGTCTGTGCCAACTGTCAGCTCTGCTCTTTGCTGCCCACCTGGGGCTTTAGGGCACAGCCTGTTCTTTTGGGAGTGGAGCACTGGAAAGGACTATCAGGGTTACTAATAACACTGTGTTGTAACTGCAAGTGTTTGTGGAGGATTCTCCTGTGTAGATGACACTTGGTAGGACCCTTGGCCAGAATAACCCAGCTACATTTATTATTAAACACTACATGGCCAATTTTGTGCTGCTATATTCTGACTCCACAGAGATTCCCTGGATTTCACTTGTAGTTTCAAAGTGAGCATGCAGAACAGCATATTGGGTTACAGGGGCGTGCTTAGAACACGTGTTTTAAGTGTGTCTCTTCTCACAAGCTTGCATCATTATTCTCCATTATTTTCAAAAGATCATAGAGAAGTGTCTCAGAGGTTGAAAGTGCATCCTTAAGGAAATGTGTCATTGGTATAGTCATGCACTGAGTGCATAGCTGACATAGCACTCTGCTCTCTGGCTGGGTAGCTTCTAATGAGTTCTTTTGAAGATGTCAGCTGTTTGCATAAAATGTGAAGGAAATCTGGGATAAACAGAACATTCAGCTTTTGTGTGACTCTTAGCTCCATTTTCTCTTCATAGTCTTCAATCTTTAGCCAGCTTTTTTCTCCCCTAGAACTGGTCAAGCTTGTTTAAGGGAAAATTAAGTTTTACTGTCTGTATTTCTAGTGAGTCTCAGACAGCTTGATCAATTTTAATTACAGGAATGAACAGACTTGGTTGTAACCTGTTACTGGATTTGTACCAGAGAGAAAATCCCAGCACGATTTGCAGAATTTTTTGGGTATGGTAGCTATGCAAAACACAGTCTACAAGGTAAAATAATGAAAAGGTGAGGAAAGGCTTTTCCTCGACCATGGGAAAAAAGTTTCTGCATCTAAGAACAAGTAGTTCATGTCAGTGGAAACATTTGGGAGTTCCTGCCCAGAAGAGGTCACTTATAGTAGGGCAGAGGTCAAGGATCAGTCCTGAGAGAATTTAGACACTAAGAACCGTAAAGTAGGAACATGAAGTCAAGTGATAACATTTGCCAGTGACACAATCTTGTGGGGAGCAGGTTAGCATGAGGTGAAAAGATGGTAAAATTCAAAATAACTGAAATAGACTAATAAAATGGGTAGATAAATGATTTATGGAATCTAGTTTAGAGAAATTGAAGGCAGAGAGGTTCACACAGATACCTGGTGTCCTGCACACAGGAATTTTCTCCTACCTATGACAGCTGGATCCTTTGTAAACTTGAAGTGTAAGGAGCAGACACGGCTGCGCGAGTTTAATCTCCGGCCTCACCAGGAGCAGTGAGTGCGAAATGCTGTCGTAAATCCCAAGTGACTACTCTCATGCATGCAAAGGCTTGTTGGAAAACATCTGGACACTTGGAAAAAGCTGTTGAATTAGTTGCTAAGTAGAGACATCACCGTGAGTTTCTTATGGCAGATGCATTTTCAGTGGATAGAGATCCCATCCCTTGTGCAGGCTGTACTGCTGTGGAGAAGGATATAGTAAATATCCTTTACTGTTATGGTGAAGAGCATAATAGATCTAACACTGATATGCTTTGAAATATTTCATAATATGTGTTTAATGGCAGCTACACATAAATCCATTCACATTCCATCATTGCTCTGATATTCTAATTACAAATTGACAGTTGATCTTGTGTTTTTCATTTCAAAGCTGCTATCTTCTCTCCCGTTTTGTTTTTTTTTTTAACTGCCATACAGTAAGATTGAGAAATTGAGTTGGCTAGGGCTGCTGAGTAACCCCATGAACTAATGAAGTAAACATTTGCAACCACTGTGACATGGAAATCATCCAGCTCTCCCTGGTGTACACCTGCAGAAACCTGTGATTCACCTCTGAGTCACTCTGCAAATGTTAGCAGGGCAAAGCTGACAGCCATGTAGAGGGCTCACTCTGCTGCCAGTTCTCTCCTTCTCCCCTGGAATAATGACATTAATGATGCTTCCAAATGGCTCACGGGGTTGCAAAATGAGAGATCTCAAAATCCATGCAGCAGCTTGATTTCCTAATAGGATGCATTAAGTAGAACATTGCATGTTTTACAGGCTGAAGTTGATTAGAAAATAAGACTTAAAATATGTAGCTGAAGTGGTTAGAAAAATGGGTTTTGGAAGATCAGATCAAAGCTTTACAGGAGGGTGATTAAATAAATAAAAAGTTTAAGCCTAACTGAGCAAATAATTGCACATCCTCTGAAAAGAACTGTTCACAGGGATTGATCAAATGTGAGTCACCCCAGGCACAGATGTCTTTCTAAGAATATTCCATTTAATTTTCTTAATGTACACCAAAAGCAAAGAGATACTGGTGCTGATCAGTGAATGCTATTGTTTGCATAAGGAAAGGGGCTTTAAAAACAATGGAGAATGTAAAAAAAACCCAAACCAAGTAACCACCAAAAAAGTGATTCTGTTCCTGTTGTCTAACAGGGACAATTTCCTCTCTAGCAGTGATTTACCCCACTGATTACAAGATGTGGGCTTGCTTTTTCTTGTTGTATGCTGGAAACCCACAGCACATGCTCAAAGCTTAAAATAAATGTAATTCTCATTGCAGACTTTGTTCTTAAGGGTCAAATTGTCCTTTCCTTTGGAAACATCAGCCTTGGGAGACTGCTAAGTATCTTAGAAGCAAAAAATTAATACTAAAAGGTTATGAGATTCTTATGGTGCATGATTGTCTGCTTAGGTCAGGAATGGGGTTTGAGGACAAAGTGTAATAGACTGGAGGTGAAGAGGATGTCTGTAGAGGGGAACCACATTCCTTGGGGACAGATGTTTTGGAAAGCCTTTCCCCTCCCTGCCTTTGGTTCTTGTTAATCCACCTGCAAACCCCTGTCCTCTGAAGGGTGTGTATAGAGGGAGGCTGCATTAATGTTACATATAACAGCCTGGTAGTGAAATTCTGCCATTCAAGATTTTGGCATGTGCTCTGTTTATTGCAACAAAGCCAGAATTTCACCTTTGCTGTTTCTGAAGGAGAAAGAGTAATAGCTGGGAGCTTGGCTTCTTCATTTCTCAGACCTCCTTTTTACACAGGCAGTGCTGATGGAGTATAAGTGGGTAACAAGAAAGAAACTAGTAAGAATTAACAAAAAAGAGGTTATGCAAAAAAACCCCAAACCTAAGAGCCTTAGAAAGGAGCTCTGTGCACAATCCTGAGACACACAGCACCGTCCTAAGGTGCCATGCAGATGTTGGGTATCTCATTGACTGGATTATATTCCTTATTCAAACATTTATGTTTTGCTTTACTTTGCTCTTTGAGGACCAAGCTGTTAAATAAGGGAGACACAAAGGAAACACAGGCTGCTCCTGTGTTCCCCTCTATCACACCCTTCACATCTCTGCAGATTGCAGTAGGCATCTTCTCAGTGCTCCCAGTAAACTGACAGTGGTAGCACTGGAGTATCCATTGGATGCTTAGAGTTGGTAATAAAATAATGACTATTGAATTTCACTTTGAGTGCCTAGGAACCATGACTAAATCTGCTTGTTCTTAATAACAGAAGACACCTGACCCTCTGTCTTGAGCTCTTTATTTCGTGTAATACCTAATTTCTGAAGGCAGCTGATATTTTCTCACTCCTCCTTCCCTTCTCTCTTCCTTCTTCACCTTCGTGTCAGGCATACATGTACTTGCATTTGGCTTTAACTGAAATCTAATCTGTGGGGGAAAGTTCAGAAATTGTCTTGCTGAAGTGCTGTGTAGGTTTTGGTACATCTCTGGCATCTCTAGCATGATTGCCAGCTCTAGGATAACTGGCTAGGCCATGTGAACTGTGATTTGTGAGCACCTTTCTTATATATTTCACAGCTAATGTAGAAATATTCCTGATATAATAAAGAAGTCATTTTGTAATTTGGACTTTGGGAGCCATTGGTGATATTCAGTAGTGTGGAGGGGAGTTAATGAAAAAAATGGGAGTGAATTTCCCACTTAGTGGATTTCCAACCTTTGCATTCAGTTTGAAGTACTTTCCTTGTCATTTGGTCCTTATGCTCATATTTAATGCTTATATTTAATACTTATCTATTTCCTCCTGTAACTTATATTATCTATTTAAGTTCTGTTACAATCTTGGGCTGAAAAACCAAAGGCTCTGTAGAAAGTGTGACTCTGTGTGGCAAAACCAATTTGCTCTGTGATTCAGACCAAGGGGTGCATTCTCTTCTGTCAAGTGGAGAAACTTTATTCAACAGCAATTTGCTTTTATTGGTGATTAACACTGTCACCTGTGATGTGTCCTTAAAACTGTTACTTTCCTATTCTCACCTCTGAAATTCTCTTTCACTTGGGTGATGTAAACCTTTGATGTGTGCTCATATAGAAAAGGGCTTGGTCTTATGTACAGAGCGGGTGAAGAATGTGCAGCAGCTCAAGGTAGCTGCCTAGTACTTTGGAAAATCAGACACATTATGTATCAGCAATTTCTCCTTGCAGCTGGGAAATAAATTTATAGCTTGGTATTTCTAAAAGAAAAAATTACTAGTTCTGATTGAAGTGCTTAGCAGCATAGACAGTTAAAGTAAACATTTTTTATAGCCACACACTTCCTTAATTTTCTTCTTTTATATTTTGAACTTCAGGAAAATGATATTTCCAAAAATGTGGAAGGATACAATTTTTTCTTTTATCTATTCAAATCAGCACCTAGAAAATGCATGAAAAATAATAAACTGACATTCAGGAAATGGAAAAACTAAATTCAGGTCATGTAGTAAGTGCTTACATGCCTTGAGACAAGGCAGCTACTGGAAATGTATCAGAGGAAGATTATTGAGCTGTCACTCTACCTGTGGGGCAGAATCTCCCAACACCCCCTTTTTGGTGTAAACTTGCTTCTGTGAAAGGGAAGGGTAATTCTGGTTGCCTTGAATCTGGTATAAAGCATACATTTATGCAAAACATGCAAATTGAGATGTAAATCTATTTATTTTCCCTGTCATACCTTCTCTGTGTCTGTACCTCATGCCCAGCTTGCTCTAGATTTACGCCTATGCTACTGAGTTGAGGCAACAGGTAGCATAGAGATTTCAAACCTACTTTATGAAGAATGTAATAAGAGATGCTTTATTGAAGATCAGCTTGGGTTTTTGTTGTTGTAATTTTATATTTTTGGTTCATATTTAGAAGGGATGAATTGAGCATGGCAATTAACTCAGTTTCAAGAGGATGCAACATTAACATGCTGTTGTCGCTTATTGATACAACGACTTTTGTCCAGGGAAGGCTTATTTCGTTATTACCCTGGACTGCAATTTTTATTTTTCTACTAGATGAGAACTATTTTTTGTGGGGAGGGCGTGCAAAATGCAAAGGAAATGGGGATTTAGCAGTGTCCAATCAGCAGTTAATTAGCTTCTATGTGACAGACAGCCTCAGTGTAGCCCTACTAATCCCTTCTTTGTGACTTCAGTCTAGAGTAAGGCTCAGACCTGGGTAAAAGTCAGTAACGCTGGCAGAGTTCTGTGAAATGTACACAAAGCTGCACTTGCTAAGTATCTCTTCATGGGAATGTTCCACAAAGCTCCAAAAAGCCACATGTGTTCTTAACATCCACTGTCATTAGGTTGCAGTTTGATGAAATTCTTTTTTATTTCGGAATTTAGCAATGGCACTTTCTGTTAAAATAGGAATTGGTCTTAAAAAGTAAACCCACATCCATTCAGCATACTGTGAGGAAAAGAGTTGCTTGGGTTTCTTTGCAAAACCAGTAATTGCCTCATACAAAAGTGTGATCCTCGAGAGGAAATTTACCCTGTCCTCAGGATGCTTACCTGGAACCAAGAAAGGCACATCCTTACGAATGGAACTTCGAGCAGCGCTCTTGGTCTCTCTGTATTTTGGTTTCCCTTCTATAAGCTGGTAATTACTACATTTCCTTTCTCCACAGGGATGTTGGGATGTGCTCAGAAACTTATCAGTGTCCATACTAGATAGATAGGCAGGTGTGAAGTTCCTGGAATCTGGTATGAAAATGCCCTCTTGTGCAGTATTTCCTGAGCCCTCTGTTTTGCTGATAGCAATCAGACATCTGCTTTGAGGATGTAAAGGCAGGTAAAAGTAATGCTGGAGCTGAGCATGCTGGTTAGGATCTGGTTTAGAAATCTCCTTCTGTTCCTTTCCTGCATCTTCATGCTCCTTTTAGCCAGGCAGTTCTTAATGTATTCTTCCTTCTCAGTCTTTCTTCCTAGGATGTGTGTGCAAGGCTCAGGGTCTTGTAAGGGACTGTCACAGGACATGACAACTGTGGTGTGAAACGTTTTCATCCCACTGCAGGAGCAACTCTGTGTTCCCCTCAGCCGAACTCAAGCCTGTAATGTTTGGACTTGGTCCAGTGAGCTGAAGCAAGCTGGTTTCAAGCAGCTTCACATATTTTCCCAAAGAGTTTTCCCAAGCATATTATCTGCTGGTGCATTGTGTTTAGTGGTTAGCCTCAAAGAAATGGGTTACCAATGTACTCTGGTCATTCTTTTCTTTACAATAAGACCTGTGCCATTAAGTAGGTTCATATGACCTACAAATGAGGCAATAAAGACCTGAACCCAGTGCCAACATAACTTCAAACACAGCAATTCTGACTTCTCTGGTGTCTGGGCAAAGTGGTTTAAGTCTTCCAGCTCTGCACTGGACCTCAGGCTATTTTTGGGTAGACAGGTTCACTCTGCTAAATCATCACTTGGCCAAGCATGTTATAGTTTATAGAAACTTTGGGAAAAGCATCAAGACCAGGAGCCAACTTAATTTTCTCCTCAGACCCAGAACTGGCCTGGGGTGAGCCTTGTATGGGATTTCTTTGGGCAGCACTGGGGTTATTTTCCCAGTAACAGCTGGAAGGCCGAGTTGCAGAATAAGGGAAGTCTGGTCCTGTGTAAGTTTAGGTCACTTTGGTTTCTTGTATTCTGTGCCTGATCACTTGACTTCTGCAACACAAATACTAAGGACTGATCCATGTAAAAAGCAGAAGACACCTTTTTTTCCTGAAATAACCGAGAACTGAAAATTCTTGCAAATATAATTCAGTCTTAGCGTAATTGTTCTTAAATACCGCCTGTGCAGGAATAAAGAGAAAAAAAAAGGTGTGAGCTTTTACAATCTTATTCATTCCATCAATGCAAAAGCTTTTTATTTGGCTTCAAAGTGAGTCTACTACTTCACAACAAAATTTCATTATGTCCCAGATGAGTTCTGTTTAATGGAATCAAATTTCACCTTTTCTAATTATCTTTTGGAACAGACAATCTTTACAGAATAATTAGTAATAGAAGTACACAATGGATCATTGTCTTTATTACTTGCAAAGAAATTCTAGATGCTGTACTAAATCTTGAGGTATGATCTCACAAAATGTAAAATATCTCACCCCCTTCCTACTAAATTATATGGAATTCAACATAATTTTAGCACAATGGGTGGTAATTTTACTTCTTTGAGAAGACCAGCTTTAAGTTGCTTTTGCAGAATAACTTCCCTGATCCCAGTCTAATTAAACAAGCCTAGACACAGATGAACTTTTTGTCTTCAATTAATTTTCAAGATTTCTAAATGAAGGATTTAACATTCTTTTATTAAGGAGATAAAAACAATTGTATATTTCCTTATCTAGCCTCCAGTTTTCCTTCAGGGGTCATTTACATTGTGGCATTATTTTAAAATGCTGCCTTCCTATTCTGCTAAAATGAAGTTAGTAACCAGCCAAGTCCTGGATTTAAAAAGGTAACTCCTCCTGAATGAACACATACAATCATAAAAGAAAACAAATCATCCTGGCACAAGGGAGAGTCATTTGGAATCTATCACCTCTTCCTCTCTGGCTTTTCCAAATGTTCTGATAATTATTACACATTCCTGAATTATACTCCAAAATGCATTTCACCTGGTCAAAACAAGGGAGAAGTGACTTAGTAAAATTAATTTTTTAATCAAAATGGGTTGTTTCTCTAAGAATCAAGGTTGAAACTAACCTTCCATTGATTTAAAATTTGCCACAAAACTGGGAGAAAAAAGAAAATGTACAGGAAAAATGGGCTGGGTCCTCCTTGGACTGTTAGTCTTTATAATTTAATTTGTTGAGAATTTAAAATTACATTAATCGTGCTTAAATAACTGACATTATTTGACACTGCAACAACAGAGTAACGGAAATGAGTGACAAACACACAAAAGACTTTTGTTATCTTTGTTTGTCTGCCTGAATAAATCTCAACAAGTAGTTCAAAGATTTAAATTTATAGCATACTTAATCGTCATTAGACGGCCAATCCTATTGACTCTAAACTGCATTTCACTGATATTGAACAGTTTTGGCATCCGCTCCAGTTTGACTCATCAAGAATCTTAATTTTCAAATCACTGAAATTGTGTAGAAAGAGGTCATAAAGGAGGACTGTACACAGTGTTATGCTATATATGTGTTTCTAAAATGTTTATTTTCCTTTCTCTTTCAAAAGCTGTTTATTTGTAATATTTTAATACCACAGCATTCTTCAGAAATCCAACCTGTGATGAGGAAAACTAATAAAGGCTTTCAATTTGGAACATAATTAACTCTTTTGAGACTTACCTTACTCACAACAATTGGTATATTTTTCATTCATAATAGCACTCACCAGAGAAAAGAGAGGTTGAACCAGAGGTTGAACTTCCCCATTTGCCAAAAAGTCAGTGCATTCTGACCCAGAGATGCCATGGATTGCAGTGTGAGGAACCCCTTTAAAACAAAATAAGTTGGCTAAACCCATCCGGTCATAATTGTGTGGGTGACTCTGCTGTGAGAGATGCAGACACACTGCTGGACTTTGCTATCAGATTGCCATATTAATGCCTTTTGTATATCCATGTACCTATAACTGCACAGGAAACACGTTCAGCTGGAAACTGTCTGGCAGCAAAAGCCTCTTACAACCGATGTCTGAGATGGAGGGAAAATCCAAACACTAAACCCTTTTCAAGATCTCTCATTAACTGCTTCCTTTTATGAAAATCTTACAAAATACGCTTAAGCTCTGCAAACTCTAGAGTGAAACAAAATATGTGTTTTATTTGCTAAACCCAGCCAATTTAATTGAAATTATTTTCAAACTTATAATGAATTTTCACAGCTTTTTGCATGGAAAAGAATTAATATATTTGGATTGCTATCAACATTTATATTCACAGTATTTAAACAATTTGAAGGGGGTTTGGCTTAGTTTTGGTTTTCGTATTTGAAGTTATAAAACATTTTGTCTAATATTGACATAAATTTGGTGTAAAATCTCTGTGGCTTTGTGGGGAAATGGCAAAACTTAATTTTGAAGTGATGTGATTCTTCTCTTTCCTACCCCTTCAGTCTGTCAGTTCATCAATCACTTATTGAAATAGCACTATGTGCCAAACACCAATGAGTACAACAAATATCCAGTGATACCAAATAGAGGTATTGGCTAGACAACATTATATCTCTCTAGCAAATGTCAGCATCCCACAGAATCAGTGGCTCCTCACACGCTGCCAGTTTTACTGAACTGTGGGCTTGAAACTACACCAGCCTTTCCAAGTGTTCTGAGGGACAGGAATATGCAATTATTAGTCAGCCACACAAGCCCTCAGTCCCAAAGTTATTCAGTCTTGTCCTTCTTTCCATACCTACTGGTATGGAAATGCTGGAGCCAGTGCAGCATTGTAATAGAAATGAGAAGAACAAGGTCAGGATCTACCAAAGAGATTTATCTCCACTAAAATATTCTGTGCTTTTCTATGTAAAATTAATAGCCAAATTCTTTAATTTTCCTTAGTCCAGAACAGAAAGGGGCTGAAATCAAAACCAGCCTGAGAAGTTGAGGGGCATCTGTGTATTCAAATGTCTAAGGCACTGATGCTCTTAACATCTTTAGTGATATTTACTTTAATTATTGCATTTGTATGATCTGACTCTGAGCCATTTACAACAGTAGCTATGTAAACTCGATGAAAATATTGGTGGGGTTTTCAAATAGAAATGAAATCATCATTTGGCACATCTGGACTGAACACTGATATTTGGTGGGGGTATAGCTTCCCTTCACTGTTGGCAGTTTAAACAATCAGCTGTACGATGTTATTTCACACCAGTATCTGTTCATGATAGTTTATGAGATAAAAAAATCAGGATATTCTCCTTCAGGCTTAGCAATACCATCCCTCACCGATGCAGGTGAAGACTCTTTTGTCTTGTTTGAAAACAAGCTGCTCCACAAAGACTTGCTGTGAGCTCATGGCAAATGAATATTTTAGCCTCAGAGTAAGAGGAGACACAACTGTCCAACCACACATACTGAAAATATCTTTTCAATTTTCCTACATGTAACAGCAGATATGAAGGGTTTGAAATATGGTACCTGTCTTCCTGCAGTTCCCACGTAGCCTTCCACAGTGAGACCCCATCTTACCTTTATGGGAGGATTTAGGCATAAAAACACAATGCAAGGCCAGCAGTATCCAGCCAAAAATTCTGGACAGAAAGAGGAACACAAGTGTTGTGCTTTTGCTATTTTGCACCCTTCTCCAATAATCCCAAACAAACTATTCATTGCCATTTGCAGGAATATTCCATTATTCCTAGCAAATCCAAAATGCAGTGATTTGGCCTTTCTGTTCCTAGGAGAATGAGAGATTTTGTTATGATATTCTTATTTATGATGGGCCAAAATCTCCTGAAATAAGCAACTTCCAGCATCTGCAAGAGGAGCAGAACTGGGACCTTAACCCTTGATCTTTGTATTGGCATTTGAAAGGATTTCCCTTTGAACAGCACAACTGAAGACCCAGCTGGATGCTGAGCAATCATTTCCTTCTGATGATGTAAATAAATAAGTAAAATGTGACACTGGGGTGAAAAAAATACTTGCTGGTCCTGGTAATTCATGACTATCTCGTTATTTAATTTATCATATAGTACTAAAGATGTGCTAGAGTGCCTGATGTCTTTGCCATGCTTTAAAAAGGGACATAATAGTCGAGAGCACTACTGCCTTCTTTTGAGTGTAGCAGTGTGCTATTAAGCCGATAGGATCAGTAAACTTCCTAAAGCCTGCAGGATGAATTGATGTTTTTCAAAGACTTGTTTAGGAAAACAAGGGAAGCAGATGTTCATAGTCTTTTAAGCAGGGGAAAAAAGAGAGGAGAAAGAGAGAAAACTCTCAACAAGGGATTATTTCTTTGTCAATTCCATTCTGACAAGAAAAGAGAATGTGCACTGATGATGTTTTGCTTTTGTTTAAATACGTACTTGGGCTACTCTGGGTGGGGGGAAAGAAAATTTGTCGTGTCAGTAGGATGCAACAACCAATGGACAATTTATAAACAGATCAGTTACAGGTAGAGACTCATTTACATCTTCGGTTTATATATTTCAGCCTTCAAATACAGAAAGGTAGAAACATGCAAAGATAGATGATTACTGATGAGTGTAGTGAGGAAAAAGAAGTTGTCACTGATAGAGTGAGATTTTTCATTGGTTAATATAAAAAAATCCCTGGCAATAATGAATGTATCTGACCGTTAAGAAGGATTTCATCCATGGTGTTTTGATTTGAGAACTCTTGGGTTTTTTCCTTTTAGCTAGAAAGAAAAATGAACCCTATGGACACTTTTTTCTCTGAGGAGAGCAGATAAAATTTATGGGAGAGTCAAATCAGATTCTTTGTATTTAGCAAACACCCAAAAACTGATGGAAATTTGAATGAGATGGGATTAAATCCCTGGCATAGGGGCCTATATTAATTTTCAAAAGACTTTCTATTAGCATAGCTTCAAAAAAATTCTAGTAGGAGTCCAAAATTGATCTATAGTGGTTTATAACTTCTTTTTTAATGAATTATTTTCTCTCTTGAGAAGGGACATTTTCTGTCTTATGAGAAAGATAAGCAAAATGAAGTTGTAGTGAAGAACTAATGCTGCCATGAGAAGAAATGAGCAAAGGTTGGCCATGATTGGTCAGGTTTAACACGATAAGCCTCTCACCACCAGAGCTACATTCCCTCATGGAGAAAGTGGGCTAACACGTGTTTTTAAATGTATCTTGATTGGTTTGTGTAAGAGATTTTTGTAATAATATCAGGAAACTGGATTTGAAGACCCAGGGTGGCATTTCCAGGTCAGTTTTCAAAATTTGTTTTGCTCCCACTTTATTTTCAGTTTCTGCACATTTGCCGATGAACTCTCTCAACACAAATGTTCACTGAGTAAACACTGGGCTCCGACATTTGCATTTTTCTGAAAGTAACTGTGGACTGCTTACTTAAGTAACAGTCACCATGCCTGGCATTGCATAAGATATATATTAAAAGAAGACAAGACACAAGGTTGGCTGGACTTTGGGTTTCATACACTGTAAGAGTTTCTGTGTAATCAAAGGTTGTTGTGCAAATAGGGTTTTTTCACAGGAGATGTCTGCTCACAAAACTCAAAATTGTTGGCCATCTATTCCTGATCCAGGCTTGCCCCTCCATATTGGCACAGCAGTTTATGGCAGTATGTTGTGGGTGAGAAGGCAGCATGCTCAGACACAGACTTTTCCAGACTAAAAATAATCCCAATAACAGACAGTGAGAGATGTTTTAATTGGAGATCCACTCCTAAATTGGTTTGTTGTGATGTCCCTACAGTGGGCAGCACTGGGCTGGGAGGAGATGCTGGTGCAGGGCCTGTGGGAGACTGGTAACCAATGCAGAGATATTTTGCAATTTATTTACCTCTATCACTTGGATTTGCCATGAAAGTGACTCAAGGTCTCAGTCCATACTGTGCTTTTGAAGTCCTGTTAGTGTCCACTGAGACCTCTTAGGACTCTTTGCCCTTGTGTGTAATCTAGAAATATTTGTCATTAACCTGATTCAGCTCTCTGAGAAGTGTATGGAAAGACTCCCTGGTTAAAAAGGGAACTTGTAGCAGCATTTATGTTCTGGAGACCCTTTCTTAGGGGATTGCAGTGTTCAGAGCCTGATTCTCTTCAGCTTTATGTCTTGTGCTGATATTAGTTTATGCTGGTGCTGGTACACAGAATTGTGCTTTTCTGATTTGGAAGCATTTTACACACTCACAGCACAGGTACAAGAGTCTGCACAAGGTGCAGAGCAAGGAAGTTTAACTTAGTGCAGGACATTTGTATGAGTTGGGATGCTTCGAAGCAGAGAGGAATCCTGCAAATCTTAAATGAAAGAATATTAACTTATTTTAAATACTATAGATATTTACAGATATAAACATGTTTACAGATATTTAGTCTTCCTTTTGCAGGAAAGCTTTTCTAATTTGCATGAGTATGAAAAAGAAATAATTTTGTCTATATTGCTGGGATTTTTTAACCTTGCCTAATCTATACTGCCAATAGGGAATTGGCATAAGCACATAGTTGAAGTAAAATCGAGACTGTCCAGCAGAAGAGTCAACATGTATTAGATTTAGGGCCAGATTCTGACACATTTTCTCTAGTAGATAAATGGGTTTTTTCTCTGTGAGTAACTGAAAAAGGCTCAACAAAAAAAGTGCAGCTTTCAGAAATCCCCAGCAATTCCTAATGTTTATACTTCTGTAGTCATGTCTGTGTATAACTCAAATTCCATCTCAAAATTCCCTTCTTTTTAGTTTTATTCAGGAAGGAGGATTTCACAGAATTGTAAGTGGTTTTGAATCCAGGAGATTTTTTTGCTGTAAAACACTGAAGAGCCTATTATGCTACTGCCCTGTCTAACGCAATGTAGAGTGAAGCTGTTCCAGTATGAGTAATGATGTGTCAGACTAATTGTTTTGACTAGCTGGGCATCCTCTGAGCTCGCTGGATCTTGAATACAGCAGCTACTTTAGGTTTCATGCCCGTGCACTCTGAATTCAGTGGTTGCTTCTAACTGTTGCTTTTATATCATTTTACTTTGCACCTTTTTTGTTACATTTTTGCTCCTCAGTGTTTGTCAACATTATATTTAAAAATACCGTGGAAGTGCCGAGTGCTATACAATCAATGTCTAACACTTAAAGAACACTATTTTGTATGGGACAACCTGCTGTTAGTTTGAATATCAAGTATGCCATTTACATTTTGGTGGATAGTTCAGAAATTTGATGTTTGCCAAATATGAAGTGTTGAAGAACACTTCATGTGCTGGATTAGTTCACTGTTGTGATCTCTTTCACAATGAGCAGCCATCTAATAAAATTTTGTATGCACAGATTTACATGACTGCATTATCCTGTCTTGTAGGTGACAGTTCAAATGTGCAGTAAAAGAGTCTTTAGATTCCTTTATTGTTTTTTATCAGATGGGCAGAAGATCTTTCAGAAAAGAAAACCAAAAGACAATATTTGCCTCCAGCTGTTAAAATACTCATAAATCTGCTGTAGCATATAGATTCAAAAATAGTTGGCCCGCTCATATGTGTGCTAACCTATTTTGTGGCAGTTTATAGTAAATTATTTTTAAAAAATCACTTGGTGTATGCCACAAGTAAATCTTTACAGTGTTGTAGGCAGTAGTAAAAATAATGGAATAAATCTCCATAAAAAGCTGTTGCTGGGAAGTTTGCCTTGCCTTGCAGTGAGACACGTGGATTCCACCAGAGGAGTCCAGTAATCTGTGCAAAAGCTGTGATTTGTGGAAACACCGCTAACATCCTGTTTGCCCTGCAAATATCTCCTTATCCGTGAGTTTTGGTAGCCCAGCCCAGAACACCTTGCAGACTGGTACCCCCCACCCTGCATAAAACATAATAAACAGAGTTGGTAGCGGTGAGATTTGGTACAAAATAAGGAGCTTTAATTAATTTTAAATGGTGCTTTTCAGAGTGTCAAAAGCTCAGCCCACTGAAGTGGAAAAGGGGGTTAGAGTGGCGAGAGCCTGGCAACACAGCTAATCTAGGCACTCCCAGCAAGCTCATTTCAAAAGCTTACATCAGTCCATTGGCATGTCGAGGTAGAGCTGCCTGGGGACAGCCGGGGAACAGCCACACTGCAGACAGACCTGCCAGGGCGAAGTTAGGGGTCTGTGGCAGCTCCTGTGACAAGAGTGCATTGTCACAGCGCGGGGCCTGCACGCCCGGCGTGTTTGCGCTCCGGGCATTTGGAAGTAACCCAGACACACTGGGGGATTGGTGCTTGGTGCACAAAACCAAGCTGATGGAGGCTGTAGGAATACATGCATGAATTAGATACAAAACTGTGGATCATGCCTTCTGTCGTCACATATCAGGGTAGTCCCACTGCAGCAAACTGTTGCTCTGCTTCCCCAAGGCATTTAGATAGTGATTTTGAAATCAGTGCTTACACGGTTACTTTCAAAGGGAGAGGGACTGTGACATGCAACATTCTAGTGCATAAAAGCAAAATGCGTTTTGAGTAGTTATTTTTGATTGCTTAAAAGATAAGCTAAATTATTTTTTGAACTTACTCTATGGAGAGTTTGTTCTTCTGGAGGTCATTCTGGGATCTGCTTTCTAAAGGCTAATAATTATAAACACAAATACCATTAACTAGATATTGGGGGTTTTGTTTTATATTTTCTCTTATCTTATTAACAGTAGCTAAGGTATGCCTGTCTATACATTCTTGTTTCTCTTCAAATCAATGGCAGAACTTCCATTGATTTTCACCACAGCACACAAGGCAAATCAGTACTTAATATATGTTGACTTAGACAAAAAAGTCTAGAATATGAACCTGATGCTGAAATGGCTGTGCAAGTCTTCAGCTAAAAAGCCCTCTCAGACTCTGATTTTACTAGGCCTCAGATAATGCCTCTTAAAATTAAGCTGACACTTCACAGTAAGTTCTTATTCATTCATTATTTACAAAGTAGGAAAAAGAAAACCTCAGCACTATTTGCTGAGTACCAGTCAGATGACCCACAGACAACAGAAGCTTGCAAAGTTTTAATAAAGTAGATAATTCCTTTTTATAAACGTAATCTCTCGTCTCAGCCACTGGAGCAGAGCAGCTTCAAACTTGTCTTCAGAACTTCTGCACAAAGTGATTTTCTACAATTTTCAGTTGTACTCTCAGCTACATTCATGTCCCATTTTGTATTTCAAGTTTCATCCATTGAAGAGGCCTGATGTGGTGCTGTTTCTAAAAAGCACATAAGCCTAGAATGGGACTACTCATATTCTTAAAAAGTCTATACCTCAGTGCTGCCTTGAGTGGATCCCCCATCTGTGCTCTGCCTTGTGTAGAATAAGGTGAGGGTATGTAGTTTCAAAGAGTAATTACCATCTTTATGAGTTGTAGCAAGCTCTCCAGAGCTGCTGTTTGTATTTCATTTATTTGCTGACACCCACCCCTTCCACACCCCCAAAAGATGCCCCCCCCAAAAAAAAAAACTAAAAACCCCAAACAAACAAAAAACAACAACCCAAAACTACCCACACCCTGCTCCCCCAAACCTCAGAATTCCCACAGGAAGGCAAGCCATCATTTCACTGACAAGGATGCTTCTGAGTGTCTATCTCCTACATGCATCAAGCTGATGGCAGATTGGGAAGGGATGCTAATTTTGGGCATGAGTGACGTGTGCCATCAGGCTGCTTTCTGCTAATGGCTGACACATAGTCCCAAAGGAACCTCCACGGAGACCTGAGTAATCCCCCTCAGCATCTGTGTTGGGGCCATGCTTGCATCCTCATCTGGCAATATATTATCTATAGGGTGTAGACGTTAAACCCAGGCAGTCCTTCTAAAGCTGAAGTAGCTCCTGAGGTCCTACCACGGAATGTACTTAGGATCCATGAAGTAGCCTCTCACTGGCCCTGTGCCCTGACTTGACCAGATCCTGCATTTTACACTCTGGGCCGGTCTCTCATCTGCACAGTGCCTTAGGGCCACCTCCCTCCTGCATAGCACTGTACTCCTGTTTCCCCTCCATGTTTTCCTATAGAAACACTTATTCTCCCAGTCACACAGAAAGGATGCAGGAACTCTCCTTTCTGCCTGTAGCAACGTCTGCTCATTTAGGGATTTTGCCTGGTTGGTGCATTGTCAGCCTCCCTGTGACCACATACATATTGTGTAAGAGATGACAGCAAATTTGGTTCTGTGAAAGTGATGAAACAGTTTTATCCTAATATACATAGTTGCCTATTAATCTCTTCCAGATATAATTGTTTACTAAATAATAGACAAAAAGTCTTAGAGTTTAGAGATTGGTTTTAACCAAAAGCTTTCAAGGGGACGATATCTGGTGAGATGGATTTTGGCATAAAGGACAAACACCCCCTGAGAAATATGTTGGCTCAAGTTTTTGTTTGCTCATGGTCTATCTTGAAAGTGCAAGTTTTGTGTCTGTGGTGAGATACCTTCACTGGGAAAGTTTATCTCCTCATGGCTATGTTCTGGCAACGTACCATGGTTTGTCTTCCCTTTGTAATTAAATGTTTTGGGCTGAGTTGTGTCAGATGAAATTTCATTGTCTTAGGGTGACTGTCTAAGGAGATCAAGACTAGGCTGTGTATTAAATATGTTTAATCTGCATTCTAGATTCACACTACACAAAAATAGACCATTGTTGCAGTTTCTCTGAGTGCCAGTGCTGTGAAGGTGAAACAGCAATTATACACAAACCCAGGCTGAATGAAATTCGTACTGGGTAGCCATAGTATAAAATGTGTGTTATTTTTAGCATTCATTCACATCATACAGTGACAGAGCAGTCACCAGGAATTATAGCAGGCTCTGGAAACCTATTGCTTACTTGAAAATACGTTAAATCAGAAAATGTCCACAGACCTATTGGATCAATTCAGTTTTTGCTGCTAACATCAATTACTTCCCACCTTCATATTCAAATCTATCGTTGGTTTCTCTAACATAGCTAACACAATGATGTCAGAAAGAAAACACTGTTTTTGTATCTTGCTCTTTTTTCTTATTTTCTCATGTGTTTGCCCTTGACTGGGAAAATCTTGACCATAAGCACATTCCAGTCTCCTAATGAGCACCAGGAAAGGGACGGTCTCGTGGTTAAAACACAGGACTGGAGAATGAACAGACAGAGGTCTGGTACTAGCTGAGCTCTGGCACAAATTTGAGGCAAATAACTTGCTTTCTCCATGACTCAATGCTTGCCAAAAAAAAAAAAAAAAAGGTGTGTGGGAGTCTTTTGTCAGTGGCAAACATATTCTGAGATTGTCTGTGAAGTATAGAGATTATTTTCTTTTGGAAACACTTCAGAAAAGAGCAGAGGCAGTGAGGAGGCTTTCTGTATGTCTGGAGGTTCATTCAAGATTTTCCTAGACACTCCAAATTCTTGCAACTGGCAGTTAGGAAGGGATGCTTTTTCCAAGGGATTTCTTTTACAATAAGGTTACTCTTTAAATATTAATGTATTATTTAGTACAGAATTTTAGGTTTTTGCCAAGATAAGATATTTTCCTTTCTAACTCTAGGGATGCAAGTGAAAAGGGAGGAGTGGAGGATAGGAAATTAAAGTGTCTTTTATCCCTGCAATTAGTTTATTTTCAAATTTTATGCAGTGATTTGACTTGCTGTTTATTTTATTGAATGTAGATTGTTCATCAGAGGTGGTTCTGCATTGTAGAAACCAGTGCACTATTCCACTCAGATAATTGAGATAATTAAATCACAGTGAGATAATTTTATCTTCATTTTAATTCTGTGCATCACTCACAGATCTTAATTTAACAACACATTCAGATGAAAGATTTCTGACTCGAGATATCTGAAGTTGTGTAAGGAATAGAAACCATTTCAGGATTATTTCTTCATTTGCTTGCACAAGGCAGATGCTTTGCTGAAGGTTGGCAGTAGCAAAGCTGATACCCAGGAGCACTGTGTTCTAGATATGCAAGTCCCCCAATGGTCTGAACCAAAAGGTAAAGCTCTATTAGCTCGGGAGTGTAGCTGACTCTATCACAGCTGATTCTGCCATGGGAGGGTGACAAAGTTGCACTGGGTTCATGTGGGGCAACTGGTTTTTGCATTTTGAAGTAATAAAAATGCATTTCTCTGTCTGTGTGTGTCTTTTTGTAGTATTTAGATGTTCTGTGGTGTTCTGAAAGGGTGAAAGAAAAGTGGAGAAGAGAAATGGGGGTGTTGAGTGACACATCAGCAGCTCTAGATGTCTTATAATTTCAATCTATACATTAATTATGGCAAGAGAGGCAATTTTATGCACGAGTGCAAATCTTATGCAACAGAATGTATTTTGTCATTAACTGGATGGAAAATTTTGTCACTATGAGCAATTTTTGCTAAAAATAAATAAATCCATTTTGTAACTAAATGCATTTATTTAGAAACAAGGGACGTCTGTCTGATTGGGAGGGAGTGGGTGTTTTGAGAAAGAGGTGGCTTGTGATTCAGAACTCCTTAGATCTATTCTTGGTTCTGCTTCTGATTCATTATTGGTTGGATCTCAAATCAGTGGAAAATGGGCCAAGCTTTCTGTGACCTATAACGAATCACATCAAAGTAAAAGTCATGTTTTAGGCAAAGAGTTTCTTAACCTGTCTTGCTTACTAGAACACAAGAATTCTGATGTAAGAAATATGATGTGCTACTTCTCCAGTCCCTTCCCTTTGGCCACCTGATTCTGGGCATGCTGTGCACCTTCCATATTTGGTCAGTTTTATTTCTATTGCTCGATCAACACAAAAGTATTTTTCTAAAATCTGGGACTCTAAATATACCATGAATAGCAACACATACTTATATATAGATAGTATGCCCAAAACTTCTTTTCTTTTTTCTTTTTGAGGGAGCAAATCTGGAGCTGATTATGTCCATTTTTGTATTAAAATTCTGATTACAATTTTGTTAAAAGTAAAGTCTTAATTATCTTTTTTTTTTTTTAATTATTGTTATGATTCCTTTTAAAGAACTAGAAGATTCCACAGGTAGACAATGAAAATAATTCTGTATACTCATGCAGTCTCTTACCCACTTTAACTCTAGCACTGCCTTTCATTTAGGATCACAGAAAGTAGAAGAGATTTCCCAGGTTATCAAATCCAGTCCCCAGGGTTCACTGGAAACCATATAACTAAATAACAGATAAGAAAATTCCAGAGTCTATTATCACAGTCCCCAATATGCTTTCCATACCAAACTTCTGACCTTCAGTGAAAACTCGGAGCCAGAACCATAATGTGTTACCACAAAAGAACAACAACAAAAAATTAAGTTAATGCTGATGCCTTAGTTTCTTGCAATATGAGAGAATAAAGCTTTCAGATAAAGTACTTATTTGGCAAATTTGCCTTTTTTGGGTGTTCTGCCCAGAGCTAAAAGGTTGAGAGATAACTAGAGGGCAATCCTATTTCCAGGCTGCACCAAGAGGCTGCATTCCAGCAGCAAAGCAATATTGAACATTTACCTTTCATTCTTGGAAATGCTTCCAGCAGATGGGGGAGGGTAATTTAATGTGGTGTGTACATCCCATTATTGCAGATGGGATTTTTTTGTGTGTGTATTTCAATTTAGATTAAACAATATGGAAGCAATTCTCAAAGGGCACCAAGTTCTCGTTGCATGTATAGCATAATGCTACTAAGAATTGGAATAACTGAATCAATGGAATGTATAAATAGATATCTCCTTTACCCATCTGCACAGCTACAATGTGTTTAATGTATTAATTAAAACTTTCAGCAAAAAGGAAAATTAAGCTTGAACACTAATCTAAAAACATTCTTTTTTAACATGTCAGGAGTGTACTGTACAAAACAACAACTTAATAAGTAAGTGAGAAATGTTGCAGTGGGTAGTGGATCTTCAACACTAACAGTTATTGCAAATGATTGATAAAAAAAAAAGAGTTTAAATCTCTTAACTTGTGAAGACTTAGTTGTTTCTGAGTAAAGGATAATGATCTGAAACCTGATCTAGATTAGGGGAGAGAGGGGGAAAGGTTAGAACTCCTACATTTAGCTCTAACACAAAATTAAACATCTCTTCTTCCGACAAAGAAATTTGCAGATAGTAACAGGAACTACAAATCTAAATCCTTTCTGTGCTCATGTGAGCATACATTTCACAAGGTGCATTTGAAGTACATTTAATTAGAGCTACAGTAGTATAAATGTATTTTAAAGTGTTCCAATATGCCGACTTTTTTTAGTTTCACTTCCCATGAAATGCTATTCAGGGGGCAGAATTCTCCTTCCCATCAGTGGGAAAATGAGGGCTCTTCCCTGACACTGTTGTTATTGATGTAACTGAGCACAATTTGTCTCAGTGTAGATAAGCAAAACAATTTACTCATGCACTAGAAATTTCTGTCCTGCAGGTGTTAGCATTTAGTGATGATAACTCTGATGAGCACCACTGCCTGCCAGGAAATAAACTCCTTGTATCATACATTTACAACTCCTTAGAAAATTAATTTGACACATAGAATGCAAATACATTGCTAGCCTTTAAAACTTTTCTCTGTGGCTTTGGAGGTCTAGAAATGTATCTCTCGCATTTCCTAACTGGTGACCTTTGTTCTCAATAGATTTTCTGAGATGTGATTACTTCCAATTGCAAGTCCTATTTCTGGAACTGAACTTCTCCTCAGCTGAGTCTCAAATGAGGATGTAAGCAGCAATAAATGGTGCACAGCAAACTATTGTAACAGGGAAACAAAACAAACAGCAAAACATCTGAGGTGCCAGGTAACCCTAACGTTATTAGGACACAGGCTGGACTCTAGGAGACAGCTCTATATTCCATGAGGATTGGGAAGCCCAGGATAGAGTGCAAAGGAAACTTTGAAAAGTCCTCCCCACATTGTTGTGATATCACATGACTGACAAGTGGGGGACCAGTTGTGGGCATGCTCTGAAATGCCACTGCATCATAATTGTTTTGAAAACTAACATGGTTTCATATTATCATCATGCAATATTCAAATGGTACTGCAGACCACCACTGAGATCTCTAGTCTGAGTTGGTTGTTGTCTGGATGGTCCATGTCCAACAGACTCTTATCCTGGATGTGATCATGACAAATTAAACCCGAATGTCTCTCATTGTGAATAGTCAGGACTGCCAGATAAAATATGGAGAAACTTCGTGTCCCCCCCTGCAATGTGGAAGCTTTATGAAAAATCAGGAAATCTCAAAATGAAAACCTCTAAGTGTAAGGAACTCCCAGCTGTCTTGGTTGGTTTTGTGGTTTTTGGGCATTTGATGGGTTGTTGTTTATTTTTTGACAGAAAACCCCACATTTTCTTCAAACATAAAGGCTAAGAACTTCTTTAAAAAATAATGAGCTAAGGTTCTCCTGTAACCAAACAACTTGAGGAGCTGGGGATTTTTGAGGAGCTCTAAACAACACAAGACTGCAAGCATTACAAAAGTTGAGGCAATTCAGGTCTGTATAGGCTAACAAGGTCTGACTTACTCCTGTTATTGACGCATTGTCATTAATTTGGGTGTGACTGTACTCATCATCATTAATAGACGTTTGAGTAATGGTTTATGACAAATAACTAGGAATTTTTATATCCATCAGCAGGCTGTACAGGGAATTAGCTGAAAGCCATGCAAACAAGAAGCAGAACATTGTATTTAAGCTAATTCTGTAGTGCTTGTATTGAACCTTTAGTAAATTATCCAGCCAACTGCATTTTCCTCAACAGTAATATCTGAAAATTATTTATGTTATTATTATATACCTGGTGATTCCCCATCTGCTATAAGTTATTTTAGCATGATTTTTTTTAGTTACTGAAGTAATCCTGTGTTTTGTTTTTAAAACTGTTTAACAAACATTCATTATAGCTAACACATTTTTGCCACAGCACATTAAGATTCAGGACTATGCCTTCAGCTGGTGTAAGCTGATCTGGCTTCCAGTGTAGTCCATCCTTTAACTTTGTGAAGCCTTTCAGTCATAGTCAAGAGAAGAATAAGAAAGTCAGCGCAGCCCTTGTATCTGTCTTATTGATCAGACCATAATTGCACCAAGAAACAAAATGTTTTAAGAATTCTTTTGTTTGGGCCAGAGCAGTTTATGAAAAATGTATCTATGGCTATACTATACTGTGTAAAGGGAGTTTCTGCATATGGTAGGGGGAAGGGTGCAGAGCTAAACAAAACCATTAATTTTAAAAGGATACTTTAATTGAAACTGAGCAAAAAGTGGAAAATTATTTATCCAAACAAACTTTGTATCCCATAAAGGTGTGGGTACATAAAGCACGCAAGCCTGTTGCTTATTAGATTATTTCAGGCCTTCACAAGCTGTTTGCCTACTCCAATAGCAACTTGTTGATAATAGGAAGCCTTTTGTGAGAAAGGCCCAAAAAACAATGGAAAGCGTCAGATTTAGTAAAGTGTCTAAAGAAAGTCTTAAAATGACACCCACGCTACGAAGGGAAGACCAAATTTGCTTTTTCTGAAGGGAATTTGTGTTTGTCAGGAAGGGCTCCTGGCGGCTTTGTTTCCAGGCCTTGATGTGTGACCAGGAGCCTCCAGGCCTCCCGTCACCCCTGGCCTTGTTCTGCCACCGCGCTGCCCACCCATACCGACACCGCAGGGGGAAGGGTTTCAGAGGAGCCGGAATCAAAAGCGGAGGGAGGAAAAAAAGTGCTTTTCAGGGTCTGATGTGTGGGAATCAAATGAGAGGCCTAGCTGAAATCCGGTCGCCAGGCAACCATAGTGATATGCTGAGGGAATATCATTAAAGTTGGAAACTAAGCAGTCGCTCTGAATTAGCAAACCTGACCGCCGTGCGGATGATGCGCCAGGGCCACCTCAGCCCCCAAGCGCCGTTTCTGCACGTAGAGGGGGGAAAATAGCAGCTGATTTGTGGAGTTTTTCATAAAAAAAAGACAATGGCTGTCCAGACACAGAGTTGGTGGTGAAATATGGTAACTGCCAGGCTTGCAGCTGGCCCTCTGACACAAGATTAATAAGTTGCCGTTTCCTAGCCGACCACAACCTAGTGGGAACTATCCGGCATTTTTCCGTGAATTGTGGGTAACAGCCTTCTCGCAAGCTGGCCTACTTTACTGCTCTGCTTTCTGCAGATCGCCCAAAGTGCAGTAAACATCTGTGGCTGCAATGAGGTCAGCGGACATGGTGTCCGGCAGCCGCCACCTGAGCGGCCCAGCCCCGTGCACAGACCCCAGGGCTGGGCTTGACCTGCAGCACATCCACTGGGAAGGCGCCCGTGGCTGCGGGTTAAACACTTCACAAAGTTTTGCTGCAACTGGAGCAGGGAGGGGGCGGCGGGGGACTGGGTTCAGAAATGACAATGTGACAAGAGAGCGGGAGCAAACCTATTGAATTAGATTTAGGTTGCGCTGAATATTATCATTGACACGAACAAGCAAAGCTTATCTGCTCTTGCCTTCTTGAAAGGTTGAATGAAATTGAATTGCCAACCTCTGTATTTTACCACCGTTTGGCTGAAGTGGCTCAGAGGCATACATGATCGCTTAAAAGGAAGCCAGGTTGAGTCAAACTGCAAAGCGTATGTATGCATTTTTGACAGCAATGTCTCAAACACAGTGTGACATGGCATAACATTTAGAGGTAATTTGATTACAGGCACTGTGTAATGCAAATCAGACTTCCCCAAACATGTTAATTTTTTATCACAATAGCTCACCAACACAGTCAAGTTCGGTTTATTTTAAGTTATCTTCAAGCTACATTTTGTATTATATTTAGGCTTTGTAATATAATTGGGTTCAGTTGCTCACAAATTATAAAGAGCTAGAAGTTCAGTAAACCCCCTGGATTGTTTCTTTCTAGGTTTAATTTTAAATGATGATATGATGAAAATCTTTCTTTATATTACATACAAGAGAATCATTTGAATATTTCTTTAGGCATAGAAATTTGGAAGGGACAAGTTGCGACTCAAATTCATAGACTCAGATTCATAGATTATTTTCAGTAGGAAAAAGAGTATATTCATTTGGGTCTTTAAGCTTCTCTATGATCAATTTATTCACTTAGGGCCACATGCAGCTGAGTTTCAAATAATTTTAGATATTAATTTTGTTGGCACATAGGCAGGACCTGTCAGAGTAACTCTGAATGTTGAAGTGCAACATTTGAGCTTTCTGGTTCTGGATTTTCTTCTGTCCTTCTGCGCAGCACTGGTGAAACAGGTTCCTTCTTTTTTGTCTCAGTTTTCCCAGCTTTATGTAGTACATTCAGATTCACAAATGAAAAATATCACAAGGCATGACATTTGAATGATAATGTCACCTCAATATTTTTAAATTTTGAGCTTCTGTTTTTAGAAATTGCTTCATGGAGAAATGTTATTATGATGATTCAGAGCAAATGAAACTTTCAGTGGTGATAGGGTCCTGCAGGTAGGATCTATCTCTCAAACTGGAGTACAGCATAATCCCCCGCATCCAATATCTGTCAGATACCAACCAAAAGACTCAGCACTGGCAGGTGGTTGCCAGCAATGTCCCATATAAGTGGCACTGGAAATCAGTCTGATTTGAGGCAGCACTGAAGTATCTTACTTGGAGGAATAGGAGAAGCTGATGAGAAGTGGAGAGTTGGTCTGGCATAGTCAGGTGAAGTTTGATCAACCCAGTGAATTCAGAGTGCAAACTCCAGAAGTGAAGCAGAGCTGAGCACAGTCAGGGAGAAGCCCAGATGATGAGCACCCCAGGTGACAGCAGAAACTAAGTAGTCATTACTATGTTGCTTAAAAGGCAAGGTATCTTGTCTTGTGTCTGTGCTACATCTATAAAAAAGAGTTCTAGCATCTACCAGCCATGATTATTCCTTTCCAGTATGTGTGTCAAGCACTGCTTTTGAACATGTGTAAAGATGTAGATAAAAGAAATATTCCCCAGTCAGTAATAAAGAGGAACCCAAAACATAAACACAAGTGAAGACTTATATGTGGTAAACATTTCCTGCACATCAACTGATCTACCGCAATCTTCCATGCATGCTTTTACCTCTTGAAAAATGTGAAGTAATTCATGTTGGCTTAGCCCTCTGCTCTGAATGAAAGAGAGGAATTAGCTAATTCCAGTTACCTGAGCCACCAGCTTAGAGCACATGCACAGGCAGTTACCATGAATCAGAGGCCGTGCAATAACCTCTTTGTATATGAACATCCAGAGTTTATATGAACCGATCCCACTCAGTTATAATGAGGGAGGACAAGTTGCCTTGGGCTTTGCATCCACAGAAACATTAGTGCTGTTTGCTGCTTCTGTGTCTTTTTGGGTCAGTGTAGCTTTTGCATTTTCTCTGGTTCTTTATATAATCTCCAGTGCTTTCAGAATACACATTTCTCTTGTGAGATTTACCTGGCCTGGAGTGAGGAGAGAAGCTTAACAACATGGGTCCCTTTTATTTATAAGATCATTCCTCTCACGATCTCCACCTGTCACAGACGTGAGGATTAAATACAGCTCTGTTTCTTGTACACATTACTTTCTTATATCCCAGTGATTCTGGACCCTGTGGACTACTTAGAAAATGGGTTTTCTAAGAGCCTGAATATAGTTGCCTTTAATTCACTAATATCTGTCATATCTTTATGGCCACGAAAACATTTCTAATCTGTCAATTAAGATTTACTTATACCCTATGCTCTGAATTATTTGGGACTACATGGTTTTAGGTATTTTAATAGTGAAATAAAGTAAAGGGACAGTATTTTTCAGTTACAGTAATAACGCATCATATTTAGTGTGGTGTGTACTTCTGTACAACAAATGAATATGTTTGCCTCAACTGGTTTAGCATTCCCATGTGTGTTCTTTCAACCAATGCCACCTCTCAAGCCTCTCTGGTCCTACAGAATCTCTGGATCCTTTACCACGCCTTGACATAGTTGGCTGTTACTACGGCAAAGTCATTGCACTGTTTTTCATTGCCCACTCTGCAGCTTTTCTGGTTACATTGGTTCCTGGAGTCATTTAGACTCTCTTTCTGCAAGGAAGGCATCACCTGAATGACTGTGGTTTGCTGAAGAAATAGATCTCCTCAAGCAGGGCCAGGAAGAAAACAACTTCTCTTCCATCCCATGACCAGCTCCTCAGGTGTGAGAGCAGAGCCGGCTGTGCAGAGAAAGAAGTGGCTTGCCTCATTTATGGGATTTCCAATTACTTCAGCATTAACTCAGACCCATTTCCTGGCCACAGAGCAGACACTTGCTGCTCAGCTCTAAAAATCGGTAATCAGTTTGCATCTGTGCCTGTCTGCCTCACTGTGTGGCAGAAGGAGAGGGAAGAGTGAGGCTCAGAGAACTCACTGGTTCTTGGTGTTAACAAGAAGCCAATGTGATCCGTGAGTGTTCTTCAATAAGTGATGAATGGGACATGTAAGCACAAGAACACATCTTCTTGTTACCTGTGTGTACCTTCCTTGATATCAGATGTCTGCATTACTACTCCTCCTATTGTAACCTGGCACTGTGATTGTAAACTGAATGTTCTTTATCTATTTAATAGTCTTATATAATTGAGTATCTGGGAAAGTAGAGGAGCCTGATCAAGAAACATTCTCCTCTAGTCCTGAACTGAACCGTACTGCACTTTTGTTTCACATCTTTATACAAAATAGTAGTAAAAATCACAGCAGTGCTTTGGGTGCTGTTCTGAATCTGCAGGAGGGGTAGCAGAGAGTGCCAGTTTAGGTATTGTATGAAAGAGTGTGCACAGGATAAGATCTTTGATTTTTCTGATCAGGTGCTTTCTGATAGAAAATAACACCCCTTGGTTTTTATTAGTTCTGAGGTTTTCTGTGTACAGCATGGTAAATCAGTAGGAGTGTGGCTAAAGTCTCCTGTGTCTAGTAATGTTGCCACAGAGTTTTCTGTGACACCGTCTAGTCTGGAGCTGGAAAATTGTCCAGATGATCTTTGTCCCTTGAAATATTTTGTTCAGATTTTCAAGTGCCACATAAAAAAATAACTGCTTAGCAAATAAATAAGTAAACCCAAACAACCTATGCAGGAGGTAATAGGTATATGTGTGTGTTATCACTAGCCCAATTTGTATCTTTGTCAAAAGTGTGCTCACTTTGCAAAAGCCAACTTCTGAGACATAGAGAATGGGTTTTAGCCAAGAGAGAGCTGTTGGATTGACTGATTGAATTTATCTCTACAACAGATTTTTAATAAAATTTAAACCCTTCCATAGATCAAGTATATGACAATAATGTGACACTGAAGAAGAAGTAGTCTGGGTTTCATGAGAAATTTACTGGACAGACAATTAAGAGGAATTACCTCGTGATCAGCTTGGCCTGTTCCTACTGCGAGAGTTTTGGTAAAAGGCTAATTCCCTGTGCCCCTGCTTTTCTTGGCCACCATTGCAGTGTGCCTTGGGCCAGCAATTTTTGGTCTATAAGTAGATGTGATTTAACCCTTATGGTTTATTTTCTGCTTGGCTGTCAGCTGATGGCAAAAGGCCAAATGCTAACAACGATGGCTGAGCAGCTGGACCTGCATGCATGACATCTCAAAAATTACTTACATACTGTCCCCTTCTTTGAAGTGTGTTGATCTCTTCCTATTTGACTGGTGTGGTGGTAGAAGCAAGATTAGCAAGCTCAGGAATCACACACGGCTAAATTTTTTTAAATTTTATTTTAATGTTGCTGATTAGGGCAACTGCTGAAGTAAACGTTCTTTCTAAATGATAAATAGTTGAGCACCTTTTTTCTTTAACAATAACTATAAAATTTTGAAAGGATTTCTTCTGGTTATTTCCCTCATCTACTATATTCTGCTTGTTGAATTCCTGCAGATTATTACTAAGGAGAAGGAAGACAAATTTTTCTTGGAGGCAGAATTTACCCATCATAAAATCAGTAATGAACAGGAGAGAGAACTGCCTGTTATCACATGAAAATTAAAAACATTGTGTGTAATAATTCTGGAAGCTTGGTGTTTAGTTGGTAGAAATGGAGTGTAATTTGAGGTTGTGAGATTACATCTGTAAAACTCACAAATGCAGTAAGGTAGCCTGCACAACTTTCCATATGCAAGAAAAGAAATCCTTTATGTTTCATTTTATTTTAGGCAAGCAAGTGGTTTTGCTGTCAGCACCACTTGTAGCAGTATAATGAAAGTGAATAATTTTAAACAAACCCTCAAATACACTCTACTTTGTGTTAGGATTATGCAACTGAGAGAGAATAGTAACTTCTTAACAAAAAAGAAGCAATATGTGACATTTTGTCTGTCAGCACTGGTGAAGTGGAATACACAAGCTTATTTAAAATTGAGTTTTACTTCACATAATGATAAAATAATAAAGGAAAAACAAGTGGCTTAGAGTGTAATGAACCTAAAGCACCCAAGCAAGGAGTATTACAGAATCAGTGAGGAAGAATATATGCAAGCATCCTGTGAAGAATGACACATTTTGATATGGGTTTTCTATAAATTATTCTTGATATTGTTGAAGTGGACACTGAGGAATCTCACCAAGACTGGTAAGCATATGACATTATGCCTGTGTAAATTGGAAAGGATCAGGCCCTGTATGAGATGCATAGTCTTCTTTTGGTACTAGATTAATATGTCTGAATTTAAGCAGGATAGAGGAATTTTTAAAAACACTTAATGTTAGGACTTCTGCTGACCTAAATGAGAGAAGAGCTTGGATAGCACTGAAGACTTCAGAAAATCCTGGGGTTTGTGTACATGTTATCAAATCCTTAACTGCATGCTAAATCAGCCTTCTAATTTTAAAATTGATTCATGGCTTGTTTAACAGACCAGACCGAAAATGCTTTGAAATGCTTTGAATCCTGATGATTTCAGAAAGCTTTGGATCAGTTTTGGAATAAATTTTGTTTCGGATGAATTTGGTTGTTTTGTGCAAAATAGTTGGGCAAAGGGGCATTAGAACAGAATGTGTTGATTGGTACCAGTTACACCTTTTAAATTTGTGGCATTCAGAGTGGAATTTACTTTGCTCTGAAATTTAAAATAAAGGTAGAGAGATATTTCTGAGATACAGGTACAAATTAGATTCAGCATTTTTTTCACTGCTTTATAATTTATTCCACTTCTGATGTTATTGAGGGACATGCAATCTCAGAGAAACGTTCCTCCAGGTAGGTGGATATTATTGAGGCTGAAACAAAAGTTAACTTCAGGAAATGTGTTTTGTGGTTCACTGTGTTTAATTCAGTAGACGGCATCTGGCTATAACTTGATTTCTTTTCCTGCATATTTTGGATTTTTGTGCTCAGCTGTCATGCAAGCAGGGGGAGGAGAGACTAGGCAAAATGTGTTTCCTTGAAGTGCAGTGTTGCTGTGTGCAGCAATCCCCTGTTCTGCCTGATCAGTCCCAGGCTGGCCCTCATGGGATACTTCCAAAGTAATACCAAGGAACCTGTTGTTAGTCTTGGCTTTGCTACCTGTGAAATTCGATATTGAGCTGGTAAGGATCCGATTTCACCTAATCCAACAGGGAATCCATGATGCCGCTTAGGTGGACTTTGCAAAACACCGTGGGTAGAACAAGGGACTGCAAAAGCCTCTTCTTACTTCAATCTCTACAGACAAAGAACCAACTTTTGTAGGAGAGCTGTGTGAAAGGCTCAGTGCTTCCTTGGCTCACACACTAAGAACAGATGCTTAATATTAACTAGATACATTTGCTTTTATTGGAATTACATTACTGTGTATTCATGCAACTTCCCCAAAAGAGACATTTCCCCCCTTGTGTTGTGTTTAAATATTTTCCAGTTAATAATCTCATAATATTCTTCACAAAAGAAAATAATTTCATAGCAGAATAGACACATCCTGAAGATATCATGTCTTACATGAGGACTGGTCCTTCATTAGTGCCGCAGTGGAATTCAGGTTTGCTAACAAAGCAGAATGTGCCCACGATATTAATGTAGTGTGATCGGCCACTTGATGAGGGAATAATTCATAGGCATGCACTAACGAGGCTTTGACTGAGCTTTGCTCACCCTTTTAAAGGAAGACAGGGCTGTTGTTTTGGGGTTCAGTCCTGGCCCTTCTGAAGGCATGAGGATTATATTGTCTCTTTGAGGTGTATAACAATGAGAGCACTGCCTCTTCCTGACAGGCCCTGTGCTATGCCTCTGTTAGAAAACAGAGCTCAGAGGTCTACCAAAAAGCCCACTGTGCCTGGAAATATCAGACAATGAAAAACTGAATTAATAGAATCTGACACAGTTTTACTGTAGCAGCATGTTTTTCCTTACTTAAACATATTTTTCCTTCTCTTGTCAACAGATTACTTGGTGCTCTTTTCAGAAACAGAAAAGTTGCAAAACCAAAACAAAGCTCTAAAGATATTGGGTTAAGGATTTTTTTCTTTTCCCTTTAATTCTGTGTTTTAAAAAAAAGAAAAGATACCACAGGAAATGTCAGACAGTCTGAAGCGCTGCTGGCAGAGTTAAGAAAGTGGTTCTCTGACAAAAGAAGCCAGGTTGTCTTTGACTATCCATTTGAACATGCAGACCTGCTTGCAAGCCCAAACTAGAATTCTTGTCCAAATTTTGGGAGTGCTTGGATTCTGCTTTTTGGGGTTGATCTTGTATTGACGCATGAATTAGTAACTAAATTGCTACTTACATCTGTCTTGCTGCACAAAATACTTGGGTTGCTTGAAGCTAGAGTTTTGACCTTGGATTGCAGAGTATCTCATTTGGACATAATAAATAGTTGTTGGTTTCTTATTCCAGAAACATATTGCTGAATGCTCAGTCACTGGGCTTGAGGCCTCTGTTTTGAGATGCAGGCTCAGGCAAAGGGAATTTACTCAATTTTTAGTGCTCAGCTGGTATTGTCTGGGGTGAAACTCCACATCTTCTGGCATGCAGTCACGTTTTGCTGCTGACTTCAGCCTGGCTAGGTTTTTCCCTGTCTCATATTTTTGTGCTGCCCAAACAGCTGCTCACCTGGAAAGGGAGGAGGCAAAGACTCCCTTTCATGTTTTGGATTCTGTGTGTTTCTAAGGCGTGGTCTCAGCCTGGATTAAGTGATTTATGAACTGTTGAACAGTGCAGAATGTCTGTGGCACCAGCTATGGAGGTCTGTCCTCAGATCTCCCTTTCCTTCTCCACAAACCCCTGCAAACAGAGCCTGGAAACCAAGCAACATCCACCAGTCAGACAAGACAGAGAATCCTGTAGCAATAGCAGTAGTAGAGCAATTATGGTAAGCCTTTAACTAGCTACAGAGTGAACATTTTACATTCCGAAATCTGCCATAATGCAAAATAATCTGTTTATATTAGGAAAGACATTGCATTCTGCTCACTCATCCCTTCCCAGGCTTGTCTGCACAGAGCTAGATTTCTATAACTCATAACAGAAAAACACACAGTTGTCAAAACCTTAGGATTTGGCTTCTTTTTTTAATATTACCCCAGCTGCACTTTCTTCATAGCCAAAGGGTCTCTTATTGCTCCTTTAATGAACAGCCATATTGAGATAATCTGGAACTTGGTGCTCATCCCATGAGGCACAGGATCCCCTCTCAGCTGCTGGACTCTCTTCCCAATTATCACATGTGGCCTTGAAGCTGTTTTCCTCAGCAGCACTTGACAGAGTTCAGACATTCTGGCCTCACAGGCAACCCACTCACCCTGCTTTGGTGCCGTTCTGTCTACCACTTATAAGCAACTTCTGTGGATGCCCATTGGGGTCTGACATAGGAGGCCTCCAAGTCTGAAACATCTCTGCTTTCCTCCCAGCCCCATTTCAACGAGACCATTTTAGTAGGTGACCATTCCACCTGATGGATGCCATAAGCAGGTCAGATTTAATACTTCCGGTAAACTGATTTTAAAATTAAATTTAGCAATATCATTTCAATAATGAAATACTTGCAGAGTTCCAAGCATAGTGCAGGAATTTAGTGGGTCTTTTTATAACCATGGGCTTTCCTCTAACTACAATTATAAATGGCTCAATTCTTATCTGGTTAAAGGGAGTTGGATTGTGCCCTGAACTAGATGCCAAGTTTCAAGAGCTTTCAGAAATCGGATTTAGATCAGATGAAGCCTTAAGAAGCTAGATGTTTGGATGAACCACATGTTTTCAAAAAAACCCCAAACGACCTCATTGGGGTTTTTTTTCTTATAATCTTCTAATATAGCAAATGCATTGCTGGCTGTCTCCTATATGAAGCAGGGTAATATATGCATGAATAGCTTTAAGCTTGTGACTGGTTCCATTGAAGGGTTAAATTTTTGTGCATTGTTAAATTCTCTGTATGCAATTGCCATTCCAGAGCCCAATCCCACATTCCTGAGCAGCCAAATTTCCCCTGGAAATCAGTGGGAAGTTTTCAGGTGCATAGCAATGGACTACAAAGCAGAGTTTCTTGAGAAACAGGGGACTCACCATTTTCAAACAAAAATCTAGTCACCTTGAAAGCGACCTCTGTGCTCTCTCTCAGCCAGAAGCATTGAAAGAAAACCTTCATTTGTATTTATCCTCTAACACTGAGTGAAACAAGCATTGCATACCCATCAAAGAAAACACTTAAAAAATACATTTAAAAAAATGGCTTAACTCGGAACATTCAAATATTTTTGCCCCTTCCCTTCAGTGAGGCACATTTATTTTAATAAATGCAGTTAGGCAATTATTACAAGCTGTTGCAAGTAGCATTTATTTGAGAGAAAAGCAGAGTTCACTTCTATTTCGTTCCCTCTTTCCCCCCTGTGATTCCCAGTTTCAGCGCTTCCCCCAAGCTCATTTGGGCAGGGTGCCTGTGAGCAGCACTGAATATAAAGAAAGGAAGCGGCCCAAGTGTAAGTTTCCTTTGCCTTATGCCCCATATTATTCCTTATTTGTTGTGCTAATTCAGCAGCGTAATTCCCAAATACAGCCTCCTTGAATTGTTTTGATGAGAACTGCTAACTCAGTGCAGACTATTTTTAATGAGTTCTGGAGCCTAAAAGGTCAGAACTTTATGGCGTGAAGGCTCCATGCACTAACTGTTTAATAATATGGCCGATTTATTGAAGTCCCATTACTATTTAAAAAAAAAAAAAAAAAAAAATCAATAATTTCTGCCATGTGATTAAAATTTGTTTCTCAAACCATAAAGCGGAGTGTGCAAGTTAAGCAGCCGGGCACCCGTGTCCTTTGTCCTCGTGCCTTTGGGGACGATGTGGTAGTGCCCTCTAGTGACACATCCCGACAAGTATTCCATGGAGCACAATGCAGGACTTTGTTCCACTTCCTGACGATTCTTTCTTTTGGACTCTATTTTGGGACGAAATTGATTTATGTCTAAATATTTCCAAAGCTAACAGCTAGTGAAGGCGTCGCAGTCCAAAAAATAATACGTTTCTCCATACTTTTTAGAATCAGTGGGTGTTTTTTCACCTTTCAACTACTGCATTAACAAATGAGCTGTGGTTAAACATTTCAAAGAAGCAGAATTTTTATTTTTGCTTTTCTGCGTTACTTGTGCCAGCAGGGTTTTGCATGGCTGAAGCCTTACAAAGTCAGTAGTTGGAGGCTTCATCCAGTTCCCAGGGAATTTAGTACCCAAGTTCTCATTAGACTTCCACAGGAGCAGGATTGGGTTCACTGAATAGTCATACACAATTAAAAGATAAACAGTCAGCCTGAAATGTTACCGAAACTTTTAGCTTCCTCTGCTCAGAAACCAGGGGCATTCAGAAATGTTCAGGAGAAAAAATAAAAGGAAAAAAGGAAAAAAAAAAGACAAGAAATCTATACCGATAGTAGAAAATTTCAGAAAATGCACAAAATATCTTTACCTTTGTTGCTGTCAAAGAATAGTTTCTCTCTGTGTCCTCCTACACACATTTTATCATCTCTTTGTGACCACAACAATAACATATTGGAATATGACCAAATCAGTGACCTGCTTCTTTCAGGGATTGGCTGGTTTTTGGCATTTTTCTGTAGCAATGAAATCAGTGAACTATAGTTTGCCTACAATGTACAGGGGATTTTGTGCGTGTCATAGTACACACTATTAATATGGCATATTTTGTCCATATATTCTGTAATGAGAATTGATCCACCATTGTTAATGCTGTAGTTTGTGGTCTGAGTACTCCTGCTGTTACTGTTAGTCATATTGAAATAGCACTAAGGAGCCTTATTCAGAGCCAGATGTGCTTGGTGCTGTACAAATATAAAATAAAAGGAAAATGCAGGATCTGTAAAGTTAGTTTCTTTCTTGAATATTTAGTTTCATTTAAATATCAAACTTCCTGTGCCATAAACAAACAAAAAGTCATCCTGTTAACTGATGCATTAAAGAGGTTAGATCCTGTATTTCTTCTGTGATGGGGAGGGGGGCAAAAGGGGAAGTGATGCTATTGACCTATATAAGTGCTATTCAAAGTGAGCAAAAGTTAGCCTAAGAAAAGCTGAAATGTTCTGCGTGATCCTCTTCACATGGAAAGGTCAGGAGGTGGGGAGTGAAAATCAGGAGAAAAAGATGTGATTAAAATGAGGTTTTATTTTTGTTTCAGGTTAGGGGAGTGGGAGCTGATTGAACATTTTAGACATGAGAGCAGAGTAAGAGACGTATCCCTCAGTGCCAGGGTTATCCATGTAACCCAAAGACCCTTTTTATTTTAAAAGCTATTGCTTGTGATCTTTTCCAAAGAGGGAATCAATAAATGTCCACCAAAGTTGCTCTTTTGGTCAAAATGATAAATGAACATCGAAGGGCTATAAATTGGTAGCAACCAGCATAGTGATCCTGGAATTCAACAAGGAAACCAATAAGAGCAAAGCAACACTGAGACCTTCCTGGCTCTGCCACAGCTGCTGAAATTCTTAGAAATGACCCAAATATTTGGCATGAAATAATAAAAAAAGAAAAAAGTTAATTGTTTTGCTTGCCCCCGCCCCCCTCCGCCATTGGAATTAAATCTTAAAATAACAAGTCCTGTGGTTCTCCTTCCAGCATCCGTAGTTTGTATGTCCAGTGAGCCTTTGACACAGTCATCGATGCCTGAGTGCACAGCATCTGGAGTCAGCCCTGGTACCTGCCTGCACAGAGCCTTTTGACAACACAGGAGGTGCGAGCAGGCACCAGCATCCTCCAGTACCCTCCTGTGCTCAGGTTTGAACTCTGCTCCTGAGTTATGAACAGTCCAGGTGCTTCACAGAGTCCGTGCTACCACCAAATCCAGCAAACACAGGGCAAGGCACATCATTTTCCTGTGTACCCCTAGCCAGAGAAATAACTCCTTGTGTTTCCTGGATGCTGCAATACCTTAGCTAATAACATGCTGATTTTCATACAAAAATATGTAGACCCCCCAAAATTATAAAAGTTGCCCTTCGTTCCTTTACTCTTTTGCCTTTTTAAAAAGCAATCTGTATTTCCAGCCAGGCTTTCGTTTAAAATAACCCTCTCATTCAAAACCTCACCTGTAACTTTATCCCAGTGGTAACTCTTACCTGCCATACTAGCCCTAGGCCCTTGTAGCACTTGACATCATCTCTTGGACAGGTTACAGAGTCTATTGAGACAGTTGTTAGAAGCAGATTTACTCTGCAATGTGGAGCCAACCACAGAAGAAAATTAGTGCATTTATCTGTCAGCATTAGGCTAGATTATCAATCCAGTACACTAGTCACAGGATCTGGTTTTTCTTTCTCTGGGGAAGGGAAATTGATATAGTGGTAGGCAGTAAAGGTGACAGTTATAAACAGGACATTAGCATGAGAAAGTAGGGAAATGGCTACTTTTAGGCAACAGTCCTTTTTTAAGTTTAAGTATAGATTTGAAAAGTAGGCTTTTCTTCCTAATAAGTAGACTTTCTAAAAAGAATGTGAAAATTTCTTCCTTCAAGCCTGTTAGCTTTGTTTTTCCTACAAATAAAGTGATTGATTCTGAAAAAATGGGCAAAATCCCTCTCTCTCTCTTTTTTTTTTTAAAAAAAAAAGTTGTGGTAATGCTTTTCAAGATTCTGAGAAGACCAAAAGTTTTCCCAATCAGGCAAGCCTCTGTATGACAATGAGAAAAGAATTTGCAATAAAATATTTATTGTGAAAATCAGCTAAATTTCTTGGTCATACATCATCCATGAGCAAATTGCAACTTTTTTGATGAGTAAGACTGCAGTAACATAGAGGTGTCCCCATCCCAAATCACTGCCATGTTTGCTGGATGCTGGACAAATACCCTCCTGAAGAGCTAATAAAGATTTTGTTCTGAGGAACAGCAAACTCAGCTTGGTAATTGCTGTATTTTAGGTTTTTTGCCATACCTGCAAAGCATTCTATTACCAAGCCCAGCCAACCTATTGCTATTCCCATTATCCACCCACAAATAAACATGCTGCATGAAAAAATAAGACAGTTGCTCCCTACAATTACATTCCATTGTATATGGATGAGTATGGACTGCATGAGATTGGATTTTATATCAACAAGTAGTGATAGTAATCCTTTGTCCCTAACCCCCCTTTTTTTTGTCCCTAAAAAGGGTTCCCAAACCCTTTTATGGTTTTGGGCCATCATATTTAGGATATATTTTGTTTTATTCTATGTGAGTCCTGGTAGAGTGGCTGCTGAGAAATGCAGCACTGCCAAAACCAGCAGGATGCCTGAGGGTGCCAGGGGTGTCAGAGTCTGGGGTCAGCCCTCTGCACAGTCACGTGTGCCCTGCTGCCTCCTGTGCTCCAGAGGAGCCTCTCCTGAGGGCAGAGGTCTTGAGCAGAGCTAGATTTCGGCTCAGGCACATAGAGTGGTGTTGGAGGTTTTGCTGCACTCCTAATATGAAGAAAGCACCATCTCTGGTAGGATTTGTAAACAAGGCTGTTGTTTCTCAAAATATATTTTAAAAAAATCCCAAGAAGCTGAAAAAAAAAAAAAGACACTTCAGAGTGTGATGTTGGGAGCATAATACTCATGGAATTTCAAAATACTGAGGCCTTTGCTACCTTTGTCCTTTCTCCTTATCTAATTTTATATGAAAGCTAAGACTTGCCCTTATATTTCTAGGTCTGTTCAATTTATAAAGGATTGTTCTGATTGCTGGTACTATAGTCCTGACAAAAACGTGAACCTCAAGAAATACCACTTAATCCCAAAAGTGAATATTTTTTTGGAAAGCTTTTTCTACTGCTGGCTTAAGTACTTAAGGACTTTCTTGTAGAATATATATCAGCCCTTTTCCATGCTGGTTGAACATTTGCCACACAGAAGTGCTTGAGTGTGAGGTTTAAAATCAATTCCCAAGAATGACTGGGTCACTTAAACCTGTTGCTTGCTATTAATAGAAAGCAAGAGCAAATTAATGTTTAAATTTCTGCCATAATTTTGCATGAAAAATCATTGATCTTTGTTTTGCAAATTCCACTAGTGGTATGAGTGAGGTTGTTTGCACCAGCTAACATTAGTCACAGGTAATAGTACATCAAGGTCAGGCCTCAGCTTCTGTAGGTCTCTAGAGGGATGTTTTTGCTTTAGAACCTCATTTTCTTCAAATAGTGCAGTAATAATGATCTCCCTGCTCATGGCTGGAACAGGATGATCTTTGAGGTCGCTTCCAACCCCAAACATTCTACAATTCTGTGAATGTATTTTCCTGGCCCGTTTTCCTACCATACCCTCAGTGGCAAAGAGGACAGAACATGGGTGTTTGTTTCTACGAGGGGAGCACTTGATTTGCACAAGGTAGCACTGGTGTGGCACATGCTGCCCATGTTCCTGGTATGTGGGCTGTTTGCTGCTCACCACCTGCTCTCTGCCTTCCCAGCAATTGAGTTGGAACTGCCAGTGCAAATTCAGAGCTTCTTATTCTACTGCTGTGTGTTGCATGCAAGTGTTATTTCACAGACTGACACCATCCCCTTCCCTCTCCCCCAGCAAGGAAAATGTGTTGTGTTTTGTGGACAAGCACAGGTCAATGTTGCTCTGTCTGTAGCTGTAACTTCTCGTTTGTGGGTCTGCTCCAAGGTACTTGTGCCCTAAAACTACTGCTGCTGAAGAATTAGTGGGAAGATGGAATTGCCTCACCACCTGAGGCTGATTCCTTGGCCTGCAACAACCAGTGAGAGCAAAAAGCTGCTCACAGAGGAGAAAGGGGAGGAGCACATGTGGCATGAGAACAGAGATGCTGTCTACAGCACAAGAGGGGCAGAAAGTCTGAAGGATTGGAAATAACAAATTTCATTTCCTTCCTGCTGTGCTGCTTGGGTTAAATTGCAGAGAATCAACGTGAATTACGTTTCCCTATGTTGAGAGTCCAGGTGGGCAGCTGTGTGTGTGCAAGCAGTCAGTGCCCAGCAGGTCTACATCCCTGGCAGGAAGCTCAGGCAGGCTGTGGAGGATAGGCAGGATATGAGCTCATGGTGGGATGGCTCAGGTCTCTGTGAATGTCTCGTCTCAGAGGAGGTTTCCTGTGGCTCGTTGCATTCTTGCTGTGAAGGCTCCCCCCATTTAGGTACGTGCCCCTACAGATGCAGTCTGCTGATGCTGGAAAATAGCCCCAGGCAAACTGTGTATCTTTACCTGTCTCTGCTATAACTTCTTACTTTGGGAAATTCCCTGTTAGACCACTCCTGAGCTCAGAAACCATTTACATGTTTGGGCAGAGGTAGAGATTCCAACTTTTACTTTCAGGGCCTTAGGAACTCTACTGGACATCAGCAGACTCTGACAGCTTATGGAAGATCTCTTCTATTTTGTGTGAGTAGCATTCAGTACTGCCAGGCTTTTTGTCTTTCTTCAGCTGGGAAGGCTGGTCGTTTGAAGGAAGGAGTTGTCTTTGCTTTTAAAATTAGCATAGAAAAATGAATTTATTTTTCAGGACTTTGACAGGTAAAAGACTGCAGAGCAGGTAAAGGCTAACAAGGTCCCTGCCTATTGCCTAACACCACTGCAGTAAAACTTAATGGGAAAACCTCTTGGTAAGACACAAGGAACCCTCTCCCTGTGGTGCTGTTTGACATGGGAAATGCTCCCACATTGTTGCCCAAGTTTTTTCAAATGGTTTGCTTTTGTTTTGCATGTAAGAAGGAAAACCCTAGAAGCAACTTAAGAAGAATCAGTGCACAAATTTTCGTTTTTCTCCCTTACCAGGTGAACCTTCTCAGTGTCTTTCACTGCCCTAGCAAAAAAATGGTGTCTTTCAGCAAAGTGAAAGACAGCTCTTTCATTAACAAGCTGCCACAGACTTGGTCCAAACTCTTCATATAAAATTCCTTTATTTTCATTGTCCTACACTGTGCTTTAAATAGGCAGCTCTTATGTGTGTGTATATGTATATATGTGTGTATATATGTGTGTGTGTGTGTGTATATATATATACATACATACATATATATATATACATACATACATATATATATATATATACACACATACATACATATATATATATATGGCAGTATTATTAGGTAGGAAGCCAAGCCAGAGTGGCTTTGCTCCATCTTTTTTCCCCAGCAGGCAGTTCAGGATCACTTTCCTGAAATCAAGAGCCTGGGGACTTCTTGCTGTTCTACAGAACTGCAATGCCATGAGTCACTGCCGTCTGTCAATTTGTGTCCCTCATTCTCTTAAAATTCTAGAAGTGTTTCTTAATTTGTTTTTACTTGTTTTTCTTCATCAGGCAGTGAAAAGAAAGTTAGATCTGCACCAGGAATAGATTCAGGGAATTCTCATCCAATTCGGCAAATTCTTTGCTCACTCCCCCTTAAATGAAGCTATTTCCATTAGAAAAGACTACTAGTGTGAGTAAGATTTGCCCAAATGCAATACCAGCATTCATCATCTCAATCAATAAATCCAAGGAGCAAAAATTTCATATATTCCATCTGCTCAAGAGGTAACTGGAGTTTCTGGATAGCTGGAAAATCAAGCTGAAAAAACTTCAGCAGAAATTCTCTGTTGAATGTAAAGCATAAATTAAGAGATTGTAATATGATTGCAAAGGGCAGATCTGATGACCGAGAATTTTAAGAGGAGAATTTTAAGATGTGAATAAATTGCTGAGAACAGTAATTGACACAGGAAGTCATCAGAGCTCTGAGATAAGGAAGCATCTTTACTGAAGATGCTGCTGGGTTTTGCTTTGCCCACTGTGGTTTCAGTTCTCTCGCAGCCCTCTCTGCTGCTTGGACTTTGCAGACCTGATTGCTAAAGCTAATTGAAAACCTATTTATGGAGTTAATAACAATATTCTCATTCACTAGGTATGAAAGAGGAGCAAAGTACCAAAAATCTTAAATTCTTTCCTTTATTCAACTTTCAGGTTGGGCAAAAAACCATAAAGTAACACAACTTTATTGACATTTTTCTTTCTCCCTGTCTCTGAACTTGAATTTTGCACTCCTGACATAGTAGGACAGCTCTTTTGTCTGCAGATGCAGTGGAGGAAGGGGAGAAATGTAGCATTGCAGAAGAGCCCTGAGGGATGAGAGCAGTAGGAGATATCATCTGTCCCTCAATCCCCAAAGGAAGGAATCCTCCACTCTGACTTGACATACAGGTGGTTGTATTAATTGCAGAGATATGGATAAGGATGGTTTTACCGTATAATATTACGTACCAAATGCCTATAGATCTATAAATAGGACAATGTTTACTCTTAAAAGTGCATGGCTACAGTTTCCCTAGTTTTTGCAAAGCTGGTAACCTCAGTCTGGTGATGGATTTTGATTTATTTTACTAAGAGAACCATGAACATTATATCAGAGGTAAAATGTTGTGAAAGGGCTGATTACAGTAAATATAAGAGCAAATTCAAGGCAGAAGGAAAGAAACCACTATTTCTGCTTGCTGATTTTTTTTTTTTTTTTGCTATTTATCTTTAGTATAAACGACAGGCAATCATTTACATGAATCTCTCCATTATAGACCAAAATAACAGTGCAGTTTTCATTAACAAAAAGACTACCTTTTTCTTGTTCGTTTGTGTTGTCAAGATACTTTAGCTGAAACATACAGTGATTTCCAACACTTACCCTAGTTGTCACACTGAGAGTGAAATAATGGCTGACATTAGGAAGATTATTTTTCAGCAATAAAATTACCTTTCACAACATATTTCTATCTAAGTGGAAATGATGGAAAATCATAGATTCTATTTTCAAATTGAGAGGGAGAGAAAGATGAAAATGAAATCAACAGGATTTCCTACCAGAGCATGTGGAGAATTCAAGCAAGCCAAAGATGCTGCCCCAAATCCAGTGGGAGCATATTCCCAGACCTGTTTTTATTAATTGAGCCAGTTGATTGAGACAAGTGGAATTGTGTGAAATGTTTTCTGTGCATATTGTAAAATGTGGAGGTTAATTAACTGGGATCCCAATCCTGCTGCCTCTGCTGTCAGCAACACAACTCATGTGGATATCATTAAGAGCCGAGACTGAGCTTTTACTTAGGTTTTGTTAAGGACTTTGTGAACTTTTTGATGAATCTCTAGCCAGATTTGACAGAAATGGGGTCAGTTTAAGGTTTTCTGTTGAAACTGTGATGTTCCCAGAAATGTATGATTTCAGTCATAGTCCTGGTGAAACTTGGCTTCACTGTGCATGGAGTTGAATTTGAATGGAGTTCAGGGCATCTGAAACTATGTGAATCAAAAGAAAAAATGTGCATGTGATCCCTGCTGAAGTGTAACTGCCAAATTAAGACTGCCTGTAAAAATGAGTTTCTAAAGAAAAAATGGAAGGAGTGTAGGCTGGCTTTATAAATACAATTGCATCTTCTGTCACTAGGCAGGCAGCCAGCAAAACAGGGGATTGTGATTGGGCTATAAGTTGCATAACTGTAAATGTAAATAAGTAAAGGGAATGGACTGGTGACTTTCCCTTTGCCTATATGTGAGGGTAGAGTTGGGCCTTCAGGAGGGCTCAAAGAGCCCAAGGCAATAAATACGGAGAATTTGCACTTTGCACAAAATATACCTGTTAGTATACCCAATAAAATAACGCTTTCTCAAAATGTTGCCCCCCTGATTTTAGCCCTCCAAAGATCTATTTTTAGATCTGCCTTTTCAGCCAGCGTTGCTCCTGAGCCATTGTTCCCCTGAGTCGGCGCTGGTGAAGCAGCTGGCAGCGAATTGCAGGTAGGTTGGAAATGCACACAAACACACTCGGCTACAAAGAGATTTTAGTTCTCATAGTGTTAACTGCCCCTTCCCTGCACTCCTCTCCCCCCGCGCCACCCCCGCCTGCCACAAGCGCGACCCAGATCACATTAGAGTCCCAGAGCACAGGGAACGGGTCTCATCTATCCGTCACCAAGGAGGCAGACAGGACGGGGAAACAACAAGTCATTTGTACCTGATGAGGAGGACACTCCTGGGAAACAAACAGATGAGCCACCACATGAATCTGAGCTATTCTCTGAGGTAAACAGAACTGCATGAGAAACACACAAATTATCAGGGGCATCATGCTTAACTCCCTCGCTCCAAGCTGCTGGATGGGATGTGGGCCTGAAACTCTAGATTGTCCCAATATCTGATTGTGAGAAAGTTAACCCTCTAAAAGCGTCAGGGAAGGGGGAGGGAATCCCAGACCCCAGGTTTGTGGAGTGGCGTTGTTCACCCTTGCTCACGTTTAGTTGTCCATGCCACCCTGCAGTGTCCTGGGATGCCAGCCCTGTGTCCTGTGCCAGCCACGGAGGACATGGGCAGCAGGAGCAGCCGAGGCCTTGCAGCATGGTTTGTGCAGGATACAGATTTTCCCTTTGGGGCCACTTCTGGTTAGATTTATTTCATGCTTAAGCCAACTTGTGCTGCTGTAACACTCTAACGACAGGTCGTATCAAATAGTGGGGTCCCTTGCTACAAACAAACATTTGTAGTAGGATGCAGTCACTATGAATGGTGATAGCAGTGACACCACTGCAGAGCAGTGGCTGTGTGTGAATGGTCATATGTTCATGGCACATCTTGCTCTGCCTGCTCCAGTGGGCTTCAGGGCCTTCCTTCAGCTCCTATTTTGTAAATGTGCTCACATTCAGGTTGAAGGGAATCATATTAACTGATTTCGTAGCAGGCCTAAGCTTTCTAGCAAGGTATGTGGGACAATTTCCAGGAAGGGAATTTAAGTCATCATTGCAGCCTGCTGCTGTCTTTGACACACCATTGCACTGGGCAGCTAGAGGCTGTGCAAAGCTTCATGGCATGGCCACAGGGATAATATAAGCATTTATCCCTATTTTATGACAAGAAATTGAAGTGGAAAGAGATTTAGTGAGTGATTTGTATGAAGTCATGCAAGGATCTTCTGTTGAAGTGAGGAATTAAACCAGAGTTTTGTATCCTAGTCCAGCCCTTTTAATCACAAGGTCATTCTTCCGTTCTGCTAGGTAGCAAAACAAGAGGTTTAATTTGGTGCTTAATGTTTAAAAAGAGGTGTCTGTGAACCTCAGCCCAAGAGGCACATAAGTGTAGTGGTTAAAACAAATTGGAGAAACAAAAGATATCCTGCTGGAGCTGAGTTCAGAAGTCTGGCAAGAACAGGGGTCTTGTGATTAAGCATGACTTGAATGTAGGTCGCTTTGGAGAGCCAGGTGATTTCTGAATGCAACACTTAGCAAAAGTCTTTCTGCTCTTGGTGGATTTATGGTAGTGTAACTCAGAGGAGATCAAGGTTCTAATTTTGACATTTTTCTTGACAAGTATTGTTCTACTTCTTTTCTTTCACTCTTTTCCCCTTTTCCTTGTTCTTCCATTGCACAAGTGATTATACTCTGTTGTGAAGTGATTACTGATAACAAGAGATGCTCTTTGAGTAATATATTAGGAATATCTTTTCACGCTCATGAGTTTTAATATGGGAGGGTTATAGTATGTTTGTATTGTACCTTAACAGTTTCATTTATGAAGTGCCAGTGAATGCTCTATAGTATTTCTAAATTTTCTCTGAAGATTGGTACAATATAGAAACATATAGTATCGTTTAGAAATGCAATAATATATGTTAAAGTATTTAAAAATGCTGATTCAAGGACTAGAAAACTCATGGAAGACAGATTGGTGATTTTGCACCAGCCCATGTTCTCTAAGAACATGAACTGAATAAGGACAGTTTACCTGGGCAGGTAGAGGGCCCTGTACAGCCAGTTCCCCCTTGGAATCTGCAGGTGTGATTCCACAGCCTTCATTAAAGTTGATTCATGAAGGCCAGGGAAAAATTTGGCTTCTACTATATAAAGTTCTGTATTCATGACTTAGTATTCTCTGTGAAGTGTGTTGAGCCTCTCTTTTTTTACATACTGTGTTACTGAATCATTTATACTTATCTCCCTGACATATCACCACATCTTATAATTAATTTTATGAAAGCATTTTCCATTAATTCTTTCTTTATTCTGAGTAGTAAACTCTTGAATATAACCCCATGAATGTCATCTTCTTATCATCAATGTAACTTTACTCCAGGCCAGTAGATTACATTTTGTGTACAGGGCAGCAACTATAAATTAGCCAGTATTCATAGTGGAAGTATTAGTATTTTGGTAAACAGAAGCACATATTGGTTTATTATCAGATGAGAAGGTAATTGAATGAAAGAGGATTTTTTTTATATGTGCTTTATTTCTAGATTACAGAAAATGGGTCTAGAAGATGGAAGAGCAGTTTCTCTGATTGTAGTTTGAGGATGTTATCACAGCTGTAGGGAATAAGTCAAAATGACAGTAAAATAGTTATTTTGGACAGAAGACTTGACCCCTTACAAAAAAACCCCAGTTGCATAAATTCTCCATTCTTGCATCATCAAGAACAAATGCTCCAGGACTGGCTTCTGTTAATCCTATGCTCATATGTTTTAAAACCTTTTTCTGCTAGTCTTTTCTGGGTATTCAGTGTACCTCCTTGTCGTGCTGTTCTGCTCCTGGTGCACTTAATGGTATGATTCCCATGGATTTTTCTGTACAAACAATGTTTTAGTAAATGTGTTCTCAACAAACTGGAGGTGTGTTTCTAATAGGATGGAGCATTAGTCAGTATGCACATGATGGAAACTCCACACAATAGGAGAAAAGGCCAGTTTGTTTAGTCCTCTTTCAGAGTTGTGCATCCCTCTAATGCCACCTTTCCTGTCTGAGTCAGGGTATTGTCTCTCTTGCCTGTAAACCGTAGGGTCAAGTTGAGGTAAATCTCTGATGAGATGTGAAAGAGGGCAGTTCAGCTATCTGATGGGAACTTCTGAGTACAGTATCATTTAGAGGTCATGTTTTTCACCCCATCAGATTTTCATAGGTTGCTTCATTAAAAATTGAGCTTCAACCACATAACAAAACAGAGTGGCAGGCTGCTTGAAACTTCTATCAATAATGTATCAGCTCATCTATTCTGATTTCTTCCAAATACTCCCTTTGTTATTTTTAGCACAAAAGAGAACGCATCTAAATACCAAGCTCTGTAAAGGGGCAGGAGACTTCACTCATTGCCACGCTTTGCTAAACAGTGTCAAACACGAAGCAACCTTTTGCTTACATAGAGCTTTTCAGTTAAAGGGGGAAGGTTTCCATTCCATGAATGCTTGTTTTTGTGCTGGCCAAGATGAGCAATTTTTCAAAGCCCTCATTAGCCAACAAGAGACATAGCTGTATTCAAGGATCCCTCCAAAGCACCAGTCATGTCAGAAACACGACCAATGCTTTCTTGGTGTGAGCTTATGCACAAAGCTCTGAGTAGTGGTCACGCTCACTGTGCTTGAGAAATTGCCAGGGGTGTTTGGAAGGCATAGTAATCCCCTGGGCTCTTTAAAACACATGTAGAAATGCTTCCCTATTTTACCATTCTATTTCAGCCAGTGTAGAAGCAGGCCTGACACGTGATTTCTTCTTTTTGCTGTTTTCAGGGTAATTTTCTCTGCAGAGAAAGCAAAGGCCGTAAGGCCTGCCTCGTACGGGTTGTTTTAGTGTGTGCTATTTATTGAGTGTGACTGTGCAAGGGCAGATGGAGGTCCACGAGAATCCAGAGGAGAAAGACCAATTCAATACTTAGAGCCAAGAGCTTCTGTCTCCAAGGTGTAGTGCTGTCTGTAATGTGGACTTTTCACTTGGCTTTGTCTGTAATGTGGAATAACAACATTTCCTCGCTTCCACATCCTGCTCCCTACAATCTCATGACTTCAATGGAAACAGGCAGAGGAAAAAGCACTCTTTTCTTATGGATTTTCTCTGACATATCCCTGCTGCAGTGCATGTCAGTGAACCTGTGCATTACACAGAGGTGTCTCTGTTCTACAGTCTGCATCACTCAAGATTTGTTTCTCTCTGAGAAGGTTTTCTTCAGTGCTGGCTGGTGTAAGGAGATATAAATTTCTTTCTTTGCAAACTGTACAAGGTCCTTTGAATTTCTTCTACCCAATGTATCTTTCTGCAGCCCAAGAGCTCTTCATCTTAATTTGCAGAAAAAATTGTGGCAGACATAGGAAAGAGAAAATTCTTATCCACAGGAAAACAAAGCAACCTCCAGTAAAACCTGAGGGTGAAAGCAGAACGATCTTACGTACTAAATAGCAAGTAGCAATAAGAACTGTAAAGCTGTAATTTTTATTTTTAGAATTAATAGTTCTAGCAACCCATTTCTAAAAATACCCATCCTAGGGAAGGTATTTATACCTCAGCTTTAGGCACCTCTCTCAGCTGGCTAACTTAGTCACTTTATATCTCCTTTTCTGTCAGAGCAGAGAAGTTTCTGGCTGACCCCATGCAGCAGGACTTCAGTACCTTGCTTTATTCTGCAGAGAACCCTGTGATTTTGAAGGGATAACTGAGATTATCTGACTGAATTATGGACCTCAAGCTAGGTGATGTGACTCTACCGCTAATGTCTCTGCAGGTTCATTGAGTAGCTCAAGGTGCTAGAATTTCATAGCTATATGCAAATACTCTAATAATGGCACAGAGGACAAACAGGCAGGAAAACCTTTATTGCTGTTGTCTGTGATATGCATGACCTCTATTATTTTGCTTTATGTATAACATCAACTCTTTCTACAAAGGAGAGTGTGAGCTACAAACACAGCTGATAAATCTCTATGGTGTTACATGTTCTTCGGCATTGATTTCTGCATGACTGGTATTAGTTGCATGTATGTTTTGAGGAAAAACTGCCATTTTGCTGTCAGGGGAGTTGTTCAGACATTAAGATAGTGAGTAAGCTCAGTAGTGGCACCAGTGTGACTTTGCACCTGTAGATAGAACATGTCCATGTACTGTGTGATGGGACTATGACAAGAGATGTTGGACCATGGAATATGTTAATTTGCTGGTAGTTCTCACACATATCTCACCAGTGAGAAATAAAGCACCTATTTTTATGGCCAGAACTATTTTCCAAATGTTTTTTAAGATGTTCTTCAAATAATATTCTTCTATGGGGAGATGTCCGTGAGTTGGTCCAGTACACCATTAAGAGCTTAGGTATTTAAGTACATGTTTTGAAAGTGAAATTATCTGTAGGACTACATTTATGTTGCACTATTAGTCTAAGGGTATCAGAGAAACAAGGAGTTTAGGGATGGATAACACCTTTGATCAGACCAGGTAAAATAGTTGGGAAAAGGGGAGGTGATTCCAGGTGCACAGGACATGTACACAGTCAAAATGACTGTCTGAAGTCACTATCCAGGCTCAAATATGCTATCAGTAGAATAACAATATCAATGATGATAAATAATGATATCTTAATTTCTGAAGAGTTGAACAAACTGAAAGGAAGGTGACAGGGAGCTCCTTAGCACTGTATAGCCCTGTAAACATGCAGAGAAGAGCAAAGAAAAGAACATGAACTCATAAATTTTTGGTGTTTCATTACAGGATCAAGTTAGATACTTGCGTTTAATATGTTATGTCAGTCTCTAGTCAAGTGCAGGGACATTTGAACTGTCGTGCAGTTTAAACAGCAATAAATTGTATCTTGATGTTCTGAAGAATTTAAGGGCTAAACTACAACCTCATGAGCACAGTGAGACAGAAAGCAGTGTGAACATATACAGGGCTCTTGTAAACTGTGTGATCATGATGAGCTGCTTCTTGCTATTTTAGGGAAAGTGTTTACTTATTTTTCCCAGAGCAGAGGAAGAAGTTTCAACATTCACTAGAAAAAAATATTGTGCACTTGCACTTTATCTTCAAAACATGTCATCTAACAAGTTCACTTTTCTTAGACAATAAACGCTTCCTCCCTTCAGAGGTGGATTAACAATGTAATTTGCAAATCTCTCCCAGCAAAAACAATATCAAACACAATGTTTATCTGTATTGAGCCTGACAACTTCACAAATGAGCTTCAAAACCCATTCAGGAGCACTGTGAATATTCATCTTGTAGACATATCAACAGTTTGTTGCAGTTTGTTCCTAACGAAACAAATGCTTACCAGCACATTAATCAATCTAATCACTGGGAGAAATCATTCACTGCAGAAGTTCTGTAACTTCATCTGGCTGCCTTGTGTCTGCCTGGTTCAAGCCTTTGTTAGAGCTTCACAGCTACCCATGCAGTATCTGAGTTGGTTAATTAATGAAATCAATGTGTAAATTTGATATGATTGTTTCCTCAAGGAAGAGGTGACAGAGTAACCCTGCAGCTTTAGTCTTCTGGAGTGCTGATTTTTAACCTCCCTTCAGGGAAAGGTTGCAGACCTGAGGAGAGACGAGTCCTCTGATATTTGCAGAGGTTTAACTCCCATCTCATTTTGACAAGAAGTGTCCTCAGTGTCGCATTAAGCCATCAGCGTTTGGCCACACAGTTTGGCTGTGAGCAGTTTGTGATGCTTGCTCAGAGGGCTCAGTGTATCTGACTCTGGAGCCGGCAGGCTCTGACAGGCCTGATGTGTAGCACCTATGTCTGACATCTCAACACTTTTCCTTACGTCAGCACAGGAGAGGTTTACTCCTCCTTTTGGATCATTATCTGCTTCGTAAGGACTCACTGCAATACTGCCAGCCAGCATATGAAGCTGCCCAGATCTTCACAGGGAGCTCAGTGTGATCTCAAAGATGAACCGTTGGTGATGTTCAAAAAGTTCAGTTAACTTTTTAAAAAATTATTTTGCTCTTCCCTGTGTGGAAAGTCAGCTGTGCTTCAGTTCATGTGAAGTGCTATTCTCCTTTAGTTCTAGTGCCTGGGGGTCTTTTTTGAAGTAGTGGGGTCTGAGCTCACCAGCTCATGTCTCCGAAATCCTGGGTAGTCTCAGTGTGCAGTACAGTGAGGGCTGTGAAGTGCTGGGAGGCTGTGGGTCTGTTATAGCCTGTCTAACACCTTTGCCACAGCAAGCAAAGGGCTGGGGGCTGTCATCTGAAAAAGAGTTGATGAAATCTATAAAGTCAGTCCTTGAAGGTCAGTGACACCCAGTTAGGCCACAGCTGCTTTCCTCCCCCACAATCTGGGTGACTGTATGGTTGAACACTTCACTAGAACAGCCGAAAATCTTAGTATTTTCTTTATTTCTTCACCTGTATTAAAAATATGCAGCACAAAAGTCAAACACAAATGGTAGTGAAGAAAGTGTGCCGTAAAGTGAGTGGTCTGTGAAGTCACTGGCCCATATTCCCTTCACCTTAAACATCCTGTCTTTCCATCAGAGCAATCAACACTTGGAAATTGCATCAGTTTACTTGAAGTCAGTTTAGGTAAATTAAAACAGCTTTTGTGGATACGCAGTCTGACCCCAGTGTTGTTAGTTACATGACTTCTGCCACTTTTCTGGTGTGATGTGGATGTACGGTATTAAATTTGCCAGAATTAATGTAGATCCAAGTGTGGTCCCCAGAAGCTGTTTTTAAACAAATTTGACACAACAAAAGGACTTGCACTGAGTGATTGTGGAATTTCTGATCTGTTTATAAAAGAAACTTTGCTGTCTCTAAGGAAAAACATTAAATTATACAAGACAGTATGAAATTGATAATGTTTTGATTATATGCTTGTAGTAGCAGTTTTGGGAGATTGCTGTGCTCCTAGTGATCAAAATGGACTGTCAGAAATGGGTTGAATATATCACCAATTCTGCTGACCTCAGAGAGCTTCACTTCTCCAGGGCAGCAGGACTATTATATAGCACATGCTTAGAGCCTGCCTGATTTAAGACCTATGAAAAATTGGGGTTTTTATCTGAACAAGAGCTGGAATGTTGAAAATGATGCTAGAAAAGATGAGAATTTTATTTCTAAATTGTCCCTAGCTTTCCCTGCTCCAGAGCATAATTTCATTTATTATTCTAATTTATTAATTTTAATTCAGGAAAAAAATTCTTAACCATTTCTCAAACATAGCAATGAAAAGTAAGAGTAATTATTTAAAAATTAGGCAGAAGCTTAAGAAATATGAAGAATATCTAAAGTAATGATGGCAATGCTGCTCCTTCTTTTGAAAACAGGAAAATCTTGCAATCAAAACCAGTGTCTTCATAGTTTCTAATTCTGGCTGAAAGCTGAAAATTCAATTGCAGCCAGTAGTATTACTTGCTACAGTAAAAAAACCTTGAGGAGTCAGATATAGCATTTGTAAAATGGTAGTAATAAGTGTGTGCTTTCATTACACTACTGGATCAATATTATCATCTGCCAGGGTGATCCTACAGGGAAAATAAAAATTTGTCTCTTCAGATTGAGCATCACAAATGTATTTGAGATGGGGCAGTGGTGGGCCATAGGCAGCACTCCTGGTGCTAGATGTGGACATGGTTACAGAGTGAGAATATTTCCTCAATAGAGATACCCGTTTATTGACATACCGCTGATGCACTGTGGGGCTGTTGATGTGGCAGATGAAACAAGTGTTTTTCTCTCATTAGCATCAATTTGCCTGTTATGACCAGTGAGTTGATAAATACAGTAAGTGCAGAAGTTCTGACTTTCCCTATCACTCCCCAGCTGATACCACCAAGGAGTCACTTGGATAGTGTTTATTCTGCAGTGGATAACAGCCCAGCCCGATCAAAGCTTTGCCTGCTGTGTGGGGACTGCCTCCTGAATAAATAAGGAGAGTCACTAAATGGTTGAACATTTAATCTATCTGCAAATGAAATTAACTGGACAAACCCAGAAGGATTCAGTCTAAATAATTCTCCTGAATGGAGTGTAAATCCTAGGGTGATAGATTTTAGAAAAATACATACTATAATTAAGGTGCAGAGAAGAAAAGTTCTTTTCCATACCTGTTCACAAATGTCATGAGAGTCAAGCACATTAATAAAACAGTAGTGGACTACTCTGGAAGAACCTTTGCGCTGTCTTTGCAAATACACACAGTTGACGCCTGCACAGTTTGCCATTGACCAAGAGAAGTAACTGTGTTTCCATCCTCTGTTCAAATCTGGCTGACACCAAGTTCCATGTCCATGGTGAAGTGAGGGTGGACAGAGCAGCGGTAAAATGGTCCTTTCCCATCAGCTCACTGGGATTTACAGTCTCTGATAGAAGGAAATAGTGGGGCAATCTGCCATGGAAAAGCAGAGCTGTAGGCAAGTTTTATTCTTAAACTTCTGTCTTTGAGGAGAAACATTACGGAATCCAGAGCAGGTCGAGAAAGGGACTATAATACAGAAGTTTGATTTTGTCTCCCCTTTTTGGGTTGCCATCTGCTTTATCACTTACAGAATGTTAACATTCTTTAAAAATGGGCAGATGGACCTCATTCAAGTTCTGACAGTAACTCTTTGTTATTGGTACAAATAGCTGCAGAGGTATTTAATTACCATTAGTAGTCATCAGTTTGCTGCTAGCTGGTGACATTCAGAATAGTGAGCAGGCTGCATTCTTTGTGTCCAGTGAGTTCATAGAAAGTTAAACCTACTTTTGACAACAGCCTCAAGTTAGCTACCATTAACCCCTCTTCAGTTACTGGATGATGTGTTTGAACAGTATGAATGATTAATGAAGGTTAAATAGTCCAGTTTCTATCTTAAAACCTTTTGTTATTGGCAAAGGGCAGGGCAGCTGGCAAGGTGAGGAGAAATTCAAGTGTTTGGTTTTCACCAAACAGTTCTTGGCAAATTTAAATTATCATGAGATGGTATATTCAGAAGGAAATTAAGGGCTGGGCCAAAGAATGTAATCCTTGCCAGTTTGGCAAAATTAAACCAATCTTGCTTATGAAATTAAACTTCTCTACTAATATTTTTCTCAACAAACACTGCACAGTATTGCAGTATGTAAAAATAACCAGTCTAGCAAAAAGAACAGCATTTGGTTTTATTCTTTGTGCCTTTCTTAGATGATAGAAACAGATGGAAAGAAAATTCTTGGTAGTTGCATTAACCTACTCTACCCTAATTCCTGCTTTGAATTTGGCCTTCTGCAGTTTTGCAGAGGTCAGAATCACTTTTGACACCATAAGACTTGCTGGTGAATCCATGGTATAATATTTGCCAGTTCTGCATTAGGAAACGATCCTGGAAGACTCAGAAGTTACAGGGCAGAGGTGGGCCCAGACATTCAGGTCTCCTTTGACCTCAGACCATCCAGGGTTGCCTTTTACCTGTAAATAAGTCAAAGACAGAGACTTAAGCAAAGGCAAATCTATTCAGCCAATGCTCTGAGATTCAAACTGTGGTGGGCTGATTTTTCCTTCCTTCTTGCACACTGCCATTGCAAAGAAAGCTAACACTGACTTCTTTAGCAAGTGCCCTTTGCTGAAATCTTTGAAGCTTTATTGGCTACTGGAAGCTTTATTGGCTACTGCTTTCCAGAACAGTACAGACCTTTGACAGGTCCAGACTCTGTTTCCTAATTTCCTGATTTTTTCTTTGAATCTGTTTTAGACACTGTGTGACCACTGACAGTGACCATAACAAAAATATATCTGATCTGCACCCCTCAAAGAAAAGGATCGATCCTCATTTGTTAAAAGTAACTATTCATCCTTAAGAGCTTCCATTGTAGTATAATGTACACAGTCTAAAGTATGTGATCTAAGAAACATTAAAAGTATATTTGATTTCACTGTGACTACAGCCCCTGTCTAGTCTATCTCCAGTGACATCTGTTGTCTTTAGGAAGGATCTCATTTTCTGTCCAACATTAGACCTTCAATCAACTAACTAAAATCACTGGTGACAAGACTGTGCTGGCACTGAAGGAAGATGATGGTTAATTGGCCACACCCCTTGTGGAGATATCGTTGACATGGGTCACAAAAGACTGCTGGGTCACACTCACTAGGAAAAGAGGGGACACATTTTCTGTCCATACATTCCCTTAAACAAGAGAGTATTATAATAATTTAGAAATGTGCTTTATTTTCAGTAGCTCTGATGTTTTTGGGAAACAGTTTTGTGAAAACTGTGTCACGCATGAATGCCCTCCAGGTGCTGTGGGTAACATCTGGACTTGCTTGAGTAATTATCTTGCTTCTTGCATTATCTCCTGTTTTCAAAGGTAATCCTGTGCCTGTCCAAGGCAGAGCACTAATTATGTGTTAGGAGAGGATTAGAAATGCAGAGCTGTGCCTGATGTGACTCCCCTACCCTGGCTGTAGCAGTGCATGGAGGTCTAAGGCAGCTTTTCTGCCTGATGAAATGAGGGTATGAGCCTCAAACAGGACCTGAATTAGCTTTTGCTGAAGCGAGCCCTGACATGCAGTCACTCCACTTGACTTCTGGAGACTTCTGGAGACTTCTGCAGGCTGCTCTGTTTCATCCTGTAACTCTTGTGCTTCTCGTTTCCTAAGATACATCTGCATGGGAGCAGACACCGTGAGTCAGCTCTGCCCTGAGTTAGACACTAAGGCTAGCTAACAGTTTGAGAAGTCAGAGTGTTCAGATGCAAATGCATATCTGAGTTTCCTGATTTGTTTCCTGATTTAATTCCCCTTTAGTTGTGGAAGGAATGCTTGCAAAAACACTGAAGTGAAAAATGTGTTCAGAAATGTATACAGAAATTAATTTTGAAATGGAAAACAGAAGTATGACCATCCAAGCCTGAAAAATGTGTTGCCAGGGCATTACAGCTCTTAACCATCATGTTATGATTTACCCCTTCAGTATCTGTGTATGAGGTACAGATAGGGGATGGAAGAGTGGAGTGTATCGTCCTTCCAAGCTCACTAAGGATGTTTTCGACAGAGTCCACCATGCAAGAAGTACCTTCACCTCTGGACTTTCTCACCTGTCTGGGAAAGTTTTCAGAGCTACATGATGCAACCTGTGTGTCCAGGTTTAATATCCATCAAGACTTTCAAAGAGAAAAGTCTGTCCAATGAATTGTTGGCTTACATTTAGTTGCCCAGTCACAAGCCCAGTTAATTCAGCTGCATTGACACATATAAGAAGAATAAATGATTAGCAAATATTCAGAAAGAGGTATTTAGAGTTCTGTTAAGTGCCCCTTCTGCCAAATTATGTCTGGCCTTTAGAAATAGTGTAAAACATCCGTAAGTTTCTGAAGACTGAAATTTATCCCATTATATAAAGTAGGTAATGAACTGCCCAAGGATTTATTTACACGTACAGTAATAATATTTTAAAGAATGGTTAGGAGCACTGAATCACACTTTAGCAGCCATTTTTTGGTGAGTAGTAGAATTTTAATTAGCTTCATATTCATTACTCATCCGATACCTAGTCTCTAATTGTACCCTCAGTGTATTTTGCTGTCACTGGAGCTCACTTTTATTAACTATAATCATTGAAGGTTTTATGAAGCCTATCTATAGTACATGAATACCGCAGTGCAAATGAATCACTCAGCCTTATTAAACTGGCATGAGCATTTGCCAGTAGATAGGTAGATTTTTTACTTTCACTGGCATGACAGTTATGAGGGTTTGAAGAAAAAAATTATTTATTTAACCATCAAGGAAAAGCCTGGTAATTGAATATGTAAATTTTTTAAACTTAGTAATTTGTTCCATTTAAAAACAAAGTATTTGTTTAGAAAAAACAGGTGTGCAACTTTCTTTAAAAACTAAAATTAAAAGAATCCCTTTTCTATTTTTTCATCATTAACAATACCCATTTAATCAGCAGAGAATAGTAATGTCCATGACAATGTATGTCTCTGTCCATGCAGTTACCCAAAAACTATACACACAGAAGTAAAATACATGAGTCTATTTTGGTTTTCATTAAAATCTTATCAAACGGTGCTCATCACCTCTGCTTTTAGAGTGATCTTCACCAGCAGCATTGAAGCCCAGAGACTCCCAATCTTTTGGGGTGCAAATTCACAGCCATGAAAATTGATCCCTGCTATTGATGGGTTTCTGGTTCATCTGCAAGTTTGTGTGACCTCTTCTTTCCCTGTACTCTGGACTTCTCTGTTTGGATTGTAAATTTGTCCATCAGCATAACAATGTGTTGACAAGAACAGTAAATAAAATTACCCCTGACAAACAGCAGTATCGTAACCATAGAGTTCCACACAAGTGTCTGTTCTTCATAAACTTTTTTGTCTTTCAATAATGTAGGTAGTTCATACACAAACATAAAATGATAAGTGAAAAATGAGTTGTCTGGGGACTATGTTGGAAGTGCTGACCTTGCCTTTATTCAGTCAAATTCTCAATAATAAGAATGTAAGACTTGCCTAGAGCAGGCCTGAACTGGGATTAAGGATGGCAGCTGTCAGTGATTTTTGTCTGTAAAGTAATGTCACTTGATGCTTCTGTCATACAGAAATGATAATAAGAAAGTCATTAGTGTTTGCAGTATTAATCTTATTGGAGCAGGAATTCTTTCAGAGATCATGATTTTTCTCTAATTTCTCAATTGGCCATTAAAGAATTGTGAACTGGTGCTGTATGTCATTCTCCCACTCAGAAAATGTCAGTCAAATAGAAAGATTAAAATAAGTAAGTTCTGCTTAAATGCCTACCAAAGACAGAAGCAGATGGAAGAGTGATTTGGTCTGAAATTTTTTTCTGTGCTGGTATACTGCTTGCAAAAATGAAGTAGAAAGTAATATCCAACAGCAAGCTGTTCTCTAGTGCTTCTAACCAAGTTGCTTTGAAAATATAAAAAAAAAAATATTCCAAAGGGAGTTGGTTTCGATATGAAATTACCAAACTGAGTTTCAGGAGTCTGTAACAAATACACACCTGATTAAGAAAAGCATGTGATTGTTTTACTGTTGGCTAAAAACTCCTTCAAATTTTTAAGACCTTGTTGACTTTCCATCAAAGATGTCACTTAGAGGAAATTTTATGAATGAAGAGGTGGTTGCAATTCCAAAATGTGTTGAGGCAAATATTAGTTTAAACTCAAATCTGTCTCTGTTTCCTAAGGTCACATCCCAGAAGACATGACTCTATCACAATGCCAAAGGGCACAAACCCACCAATGAGAACAGGGAATCCATCAGTTCTCTCCTCTTTGATTTCTCCTGGAAGACCCTGCCATTCATGATCTTCCCTCCTTTAGCACTGCTGTATTAGAAACCTATCCCTGTTGAATTTAGTGGCGCAAACACCAGGGAGCAAGGTTGGGATGGTGCAAGGATGTGAGGAAATTTGAGTGGCAAGGTTGCTATGATGGGATTGTAATAGTGTTTGATAGACTCAGATTCGGATGCTTCCACCAGGACTTCCACTTGCTTGGGATCACTGCTGCTCTCACCTCTCTGTGAATGTGTCTGCCTGATCTTTTGTATAAATGCAACATCAAGATATATTCCTGGAAAAAATTTACCTCATCTCATCGTAAGTAAATGACAGTCAATCATTCTTGCAATGTTCCCAGATAATTAGCCACTGGGCCTGTCTAATTACTTCCATGAAACATGAGTTGTCTTTCTTAAATTTCTGAAATATGGTCTGGGAAGTCTCAAGTAACACAGTGGTTAGCCACTGGCTGGTCAACAGTGATGATTAATAAAGTTTATTAGTGGTAGTTGAATGAGGGATGGTAAAATATGGATATGCTCCTTACTTTCAAATTATTTATTAATTATTTTATATTACCTTTTTCCACAGTAGTGATTAGCTTGTTTTAATAATATATCAATGTAATCATGTATACATGATAAAAATACACTGGTTCACCTTGCATGGGAGTAGGAATTCAAAACAAGAACAAGTCTCTAGCAAAAGACACTAAATACAGCTCAGAGAATTTTTCAGCTGCACATTCTTTTAACTTTTTATTTCATGACTGAAACAACTTTTCCTGGTACAATCAGTTTCTATTTAAGAAGAGGGTCCAAGACATACATTTTGGTGTGTTCTCTCAGTTTATTTTATCCAATCCCTAGCTGTGCCCTTCTCTTCCTCTTAACACATCTGCCTTTTGCTAGTGTCCTATGGAACCTATTGATAATTAGAATTTCCATTCTCTGGGAAATTTCAAATCGCATCAAAAAGTTCACATTTCAAAACAATCGATTTCTGTTCTAATCCAAGAAGACTGCATTGGGACAATAATCTTTACAATAGTTACAATGGCAGAAAAGAGTCTGTTATGAGGTTTGTGGAAGAGGAACAGCCCATGCAGACAGTTCTTGGAGCTCTCCATGGGTAATACCCAGATGGAGTGAGTTGTCAGGACCCAATGCCAGGGTGCTCTGCAGTGCCGTGCCAGCTTGGTTGGTTGTCTCCAGCTCCCAAGGTGTGGCACAGCTAATCCTCTTTGCCTTTTAATGAAATCGTTCTTCTGATTCCTTTGTTGAGGAAGATTTTTCTTGTGTTTGCACCTGGGACCTTAGAACAGGAGGTGCCTTCTTTCCTTGGCTTCTGCTCTCCCCTATCAGCTGTACAGTCAGTCTGAGTTCAGGCCTTGTTTCCCCTCTGCCGATTTCCATGTCTGAAGGCTTACGGCTCTGGGCTCACCACGAGCCTGCTCCACCTTTGGAAGCTTCTATAGGGACACAGATCAATGATCATTTTGGGGAAATTATGACATATGGCCGGTTTTGTCCTGTTGTTCTGTTGGCTTTTACATTTAGGTGCTGATCTGGGAATAACAAATGTTTCAGCCACAAGTTTGGCTGCAGGGCCAAGAGTGGTATCACAAGAGAAATTAAGGGAAAATGCAGCTCTGTCATCAGCTGATAGAGAGCTTGCAAAAGGCTGTGTCCCTTCCCAGCTTTTAAACACACAGCTCTATTGAAAGTAATGGAAAATCTGTGGAAGATTGCAAGCAGTTATCCATTACTCTACAAATACGCTTTACATACTTGGACTGCATTAAATGTCCGGTTCCAAGACACCATTTTCTTGCAGTTGCTTAAAGTAATTCTGGTAATTCATTGTCAGCCTCTGTTGCAGGATAAATCTTTGCTTGAGGATATCATCAATTCTTCTTGAAAATCAGGGAGGAATCCTGGCATGAGTGGTATTTTTGTGATTTATTTCAGTGAAACAAACATTTTGGCCCATGCTTTTTCTTGCTGTATTATATCTGGAGAGGTTTGCATGAAAAGAACAAAGAGCTGTAGAAGAAATGGCAGATCTCTGTGGGTGCTCTGCAACCTTTATTCTCTTGTAGTCCCTGGAGAATCACTCTCTGGATAAAGGCAAACACTTGCAAGAATTGTTCTTTTTTTGTGAACAAACTGGCTCACCATCCCTGAAGTCAAGGAAATGGATTAGTTGAAAGAGTTTGTGTTTGTATACAATGGATATGTTTAAATCCACTATGGCATTCAGCTCCAACTGGGATCAGGCCAAAGATACACCTTTCCCAAGGTGGCTTCCAGAGACAAAGAATGAATCAGGGCTGGATTCCTGCACAGGTGTAATGTAGGTCGCTGGCTACATCGGAGGGAAATTGAAGAAAACAGTAAACATATTTCATATGAAGTAATTGTTATTCACAGACGATAATTGCTTCTATTAAAATTGCTGAGAGTTATAAGTCAGATTTTCCTTCTATCTTGTGCAGCTGAGAGGTTCACAGGGAAATGCATAATTCTGTGGTTTTTAAAGAAAATAAGACAGCTTTTTGCATTTGGGTACAATGAAAAGTTATTAGGCTTTAGTATGGACCTGTTCTTTCCAAATCTAGGAGGTTTGAACTTATAGACCCAGTCAGTCCTTATTTTTAATCTGTTAAAGTCCTGTAAGATAGAAAATGCAAATTTTATGTGCCATTTGTGTCTATGTATGCCCAAGGTGTGCACACATCTGTCTCTGTGACTGACATTGCTTCATTTGAACTCTGAATGCAGTGACATGGTAATGAAAATACAAAAGGACAACCTGCAGTGATCTTTGGAGAGGGATCATCACCATCTCATCAATGCAGTTCAGTTTAACCATAAATTAATTTTGGATATACTTGAAGAGACTGGAGAGCGATTTCCCGCCAGCATCTTTTTAACCCATCACCCCTCAGTCCCACCCCAGCTCAGTGCTGTATGTAAGCAGAAATGGGACATTGGGTTTAATCCTTTGGCACAGGCAGGTCAGGAACTCCCACTAAGCATTCATGCACTCAGCGTTGGTGCTTAGTGTCAGGAAATCCCCCAGTTCCCAGAGCCATGGGTAGGATGTTTACATGTCCAAGCATATTTATACACTACTGGAAAATAGGCACTTTTACAGGAAGCCTTTCAGATTGCACTTTATATACTTTTAGTTCATTTTTAGAATGTTAAACACAGAATCTCTTTGATTTTGCACTGTAATGGCTCTGTGGGACTCAGTAACCCTGGGATTAAAAAATACAAAATCACCTGTTATTAGGGAAAGTGTAAGAGAAAGCCTCATAAATATAACAAACAGAACAGCCATGATATTCATCTGATAAAACTGGTGGACTGGTATTTTTAGCTGAGAAATTCAAATACTACTTATTTTATGGTGTGAAATCCCTTTGGTAAACTGTGTATCATTTGTGCAGGGTACAGACTGCAGAAAACACTGTTTGGACTTGAAAAGTGAGAAGAGACAGTCTTCTTCCAGAGAAGACCTCTGGATGCTCAGGGCATAGCTGACTCAAACAAGTGGGAAAGTGCTGGACAGGCTGCTATCACTGCCACTTCTGGTCTTCAGTGTTTCAACATTTCTCCTTCTGCAATAGCCATGCTCCTACCTCCAGCTGGCCACACTCTCCCTTGGGAGGTTCAGGCTTTCCAACCTCTGGGCAGGTGAACTGCTCTTTATTCTCTCTTCTTCTACACTGGTGCTCCTGCAGTCAACTGCTCTGGCCATTCCCACCTCTCCCCACTCAGGAGTCAGAGAGTTTTGTAGGCTCATTTCTCTAATTTAGGTATTTGAAGAAGAGCCTTAAGGTAATCCTGTGCACATTGGAAGGTAAAAAATGATGGTGCTTCTTGTGGAGTGTTATCATTGGGGTTTGGCGCAAGTATATTGTTTTAGGAGTCAAGACTGGTAAAGATCTCATTTCTGTTCCTGCATTATTGAGGTCAATTCTCTTCATTTCTCCCCTGTTTTCATTTGCCAACAGAGGTAATTCTAGAGACCTGCTTTTGTATTAAAAGCTCTGATATGTTTGGATACAATTTATGAATAAAAACCCCAGTAGTATTTTGTCAATGCAATCGGGAACTTTACACTTCTGAAACACCTCATATCCAGAGAACCAGAGCCGAAAAAGAAAAAGAAGAATGTTTTTATCTATTATTGAAATGGCATAAATATTACTGTCACCCTTGAAATTAAGAAGAATAATTTGAAATGCTTCCTGGTACTGGGCAGGAATTAGGCAAATGCACAGATGCCTTTGGAAATCAAATCCAGGCAGAAGGGAAAATACTCCCTTGTTGTACAGAAAGGAACTGATGTTCATATGTTTGGGAATTTACACAGATCCTCATTCAGTAAGGCTCAGCGGCAGGAGCCACCTGCGGATACGGCTGGGGGCACACAAGAGGACGGGGATATCCTCTACATACCAGCTGTCCCTTGCAAGAACCAGTCTCCTCTTCACCCTCCTCTGAATGCCACAGGCTCGCTTTTTAGTTTAATGATCTTTAAAAAAAAAATTGGTTTATTTAAAAGAGAAAAACTTCCTGCAAATAATTAACTGCCAAAAATGACCACTTGGGAGTTTTATATTGATTTATTCCTCTCTCCACCAAACACTTCTGTTCTGTATCTTCCACTTACTGCATTATCACTTGTCTATTTTGCATATTGGGGTTATGAATTTGCCTTTTCAGCTGTCTTAGGCTATTTGCATATCTTGATTGTTGATAAAAATATGACAAATTGTTCTTGGCAATGGGAGGGGAAGGGTTTTAATGATAAATGGGCTTTGAACTGCAAGCATATATTCCACACTTCCTATGAATGCCATCTACTGAAAGGCTCATTGCAGCCTGACAAAACATTTTTCTGGATTTAGCCTTAAATAAAAATTTAATAGCCATATTAAATAGCAGAGGTTCTTTTCTCTTTTCCTTTTTTTTTTTTCTTTTTGGCCGTTTTCCTCACTACTTTTCTTTCTTTAAGAGCTTTCTTTGACAACAGGACAGTGCCCCAGATTTCCCAAATCTTAGAAAGCCTGGAAAAGGTTAATTGGAAAAGTCAGGGTTGCAGTTGGATAGTTAGTGCAGCTGTATTCTCTCTGCTGCTTGTTAACATTTTCTCAGTGCCTCCAGGCCCCACAACTCAGTGTCACTGCTGTCGCCAGTGCCCTGGCTGTGAGTCCACTCCCCAGCCTCGCTGGCTCCTCATTTCTATACACTTCACTTTGCTGAGCCACTCCGAGCTGGCGTCATCCATCCAGTCACAGCTCTCTAAGTTTGCCATGTGCACTGACCCCGTGCTGACCCTGAACCATGATACAAACTATGGGATTGTAATTAATCTCTAATTACCCACAATACCTCGCTGGGTATTCAGCCTGCTGTTCAGTTGTATTCCTAACCAATTCAGTCATCAGTGGAGCATTCAAATTCGGTGCAGCTCAGTGTTTAGAAACCAGGGGCTTCACTAATGTTGAGTGGCTGGGCTACTTAGAGGGCTGTGTCCACCTTGCTCTGCTCCTGCAGGGCTCTGTGTGCAGGCAGGGCAGAGCCAGGCTCCAGCTCCAGCTCGGCCAATTGAGGGTGCAATGCTTGTGTTCGTGTTTCACCATTCAAAAGACAACTGAGAAGGCTGCGTGTGACTCCAGTCATTTATCTCTATTAGTTCTTTCTTTTGCAGCTGGCGTTGTTTCCCCTGCCAGGGGACAGAAGGAGACTGTCATTGAGTCAGCATATCTTGCTAGAAGGCACCACTCCTTTAATTTGAGTTGTATTCCTGCTTCTGGCTGGGTGATAGGATCTAGAAAGAATAAGTCACTAGGAATATGCCCTGAGGATGCTGATGGGGGATAGGGAACCAGTGCTACGGCTGTGAGGTGGGTCCTGCTCTTGAACTCCCAGCTAAATTCAACCCTTAAAAGGAGACATTTTGTTTGGGCTTGACTATAGGAGCTGCTTTGGACTGTAAATTCAGTTTCATTCTGGCAATCCCCCTGTGACAGGATCTTCCTCTCCTTCTGTGTACAGCAAATGCAAAGCCGTCATGCTGCAGGCCTCAAATACTAGATGGAGCACTCAGGAATTAAAGTGCTGTGTAAAAAAAGAGAAAAAAACCTTCCCTTCTTGATTACCATTACCTCTGCTGGCAAATTCTTTCTCCAAGTGTACTTTCCCTACTATCTTCTCACGTCTCAAATGGTTTTCTTTCCCTCCCTTCCCATACTTTCACTTTTCTAGCTTTCTCCTGTCCTGAAGTGCTCCTCACATCTCATTCATCCTTCCATTCTCTCTCCACCCCAAAATCTCTTCAAAGTTTCATAGAGCCTTTCTTGGAGATGGGAAGGAATATTTTAATAGTATATGGTGTGATCAGAACCATCCTATTTGATAAAAAATTGAGAAGTCCTAGTTCCAGTGACATACTTGTCAAACCAGACCAAGATCTAGTGCAAATTGGTGTGGCTCCCAGTAGCCAGCTACCAGCTCTGACATCCTGGGGCAGAGCTGGAACTTCAGGACTGTTCTCACTCCCTCTTGTGCAACTGGAGTTTCTTGATTTCTGCACTCCTGACTGGGTGACAGACCTCTCCCTCAGCTCACAGGGATTTACTGGGCTGCTCTAGGCACCACCAAAGAGAGCAATCAGCTGCTGCACTCCACTGTGAAAACTAGGAAAAAGAAATTGTCACAGAAAAAAAATTCAAATTGCTTTTTAGTTGGAAATACCGAATTTTAAATGGAAAACTAGTAAATATATCAATCTTTATTTTGAACTGCTTGGGCTCATTCCTGGCAGTATTTGCACTGGGAAGCTATCTTGAAATCAAAGTGTCTTGAGAAGCCTTCTGACCTGTTTTGTGCCTGATAAATGCAATAGTTATGCTTTCAAACATAAAATTTTAATTTTTCACTATGGGAAAACAGCTGGCTTAAAAATCTCGATATTTTTACTTATTTATGACCTGATACCAGCTCAGCCTGATCCCTGATATTGGATCAGTAGTAGCAGTGTTTCTCTATGTGACAACTCTTCCATGCCCAGTATCCAGCTGCAGCTTCAAATCTGATGTAACACTTGCTGTGATGACTGTTTTGCTCTTAAGTTGTCATGAAATATGAAATGATCATGTTAAAACTTGCCTAACTTGTTCAAATATTATATATCATAAACCTGTTCTCTACCAGCAATAACTTGTACTCCTTTCCTAGCTGTCACATGGGAGATGTGCGAGTACCAGAGAAATCTTTGTACCAGACATGCTCCACATGTGTCATTTGACTTGTTTTTAACTTGGAGGGGGAGCTTATTCCTTAAGTATTTAAGAGAGCATTTAGAATGAGAAAGATCTTGTCAGCAATCCCACAAAGCCATCACCTTGGTTGTGTGACAGACTCTCCTAGGGTGAGATGCTGCAATTGACCATTAGGCATGCAATTACGGTAACTAGTCCAATTAACACTTATTTTTCCCACTGAACTAATATTCCCAGTGTCTGAAACAAAGTGGGTAATTAAGACATTGCTTCCATCTACCTGGTGCATCCATCAGTTGTCTATTGTCCTATTCCCAGCACCCTGCTCTGAGGAGCACCCTGCACCGTTTGGCACAGTTTGCCCTCATAATGTCTTCTCCTCTACTTTTAGACCTTTGCTTCCCACACCAGGTGCTGGCAGCATTTCCACCTGCAGGACATGGCAAATACTAATGAAAACAGCTTCAGTTTTTTCACTGAACATCTTTTAGACCTCCTCTCTTTATTTGCAACACTATAAAATCTTAGTATTTTTCTTTAGAGGCTGTGTGTCAGCAAAATTGTTAGATTAATGAAAAAAGAATTTCTGCTTGCGTTTACTTTGGTAATTCATGAAATTAAATGACTGCACCTGCAGTTGAGGTCCAAGGAACAATCAAGTCCTAACAATAATTATCCCTTTTTTAGTGACCTCCAGATACCTTAACCTCAATTTTGGAAAACAGATGAGATTTACCAATGGGCCATGTGGATGTACGTTACATGTAAACCCTGGCTGCATTTAGGGAACTTGTCTCTATTTCCAAGCCAAACTTCAAAAGAATTATAGCACTATTAAATAATCTACCTATTTATAACATACAAATAAATGTTTCTTTCTTTCATAATTTAAATTGACAACTGCCTCAGTTTATGATACTGATGTGCTAGAGATTGCAGGAGAAAGAATAAAGAAAAAAAACAACACTCAATATTTTCAGCACCTGGTAATGCAGGCATCTGATAGAACATAGGGACCTGTGATTCATATTTGGCCTGCTTTTGACCCTTGAACTTTGTAGAGTCATGAAATTTGAACAGCATTATTTGTGTATTTAAACAGTTGGTTTTGAAAAGCCACATGAGACACACTTAACCCTGCCTTTTTTTTAAAACCAGGTTTCTCATTTCTATGTCTTGCTCATACATTTCTCTCTTTCTTTGGGCAAATTTCTATTATCACACTCCAAAGGGTTATTGAGTGGCACCAAGAGCAATATTCTATTCTGGAATCATTTACCAGATGTATGACCTTGGGTAGTAAGTGGAAAGTTACTTCACCTCTGTTAGAAATGGGCACAGAAGTGAGGTAAATCCCAGCACAGAGGCTGGGTGATGAGGTAATTACCTATGGGCACAAGTGGGCATTTGTGGATCTGTGGTGCTGTTCTGGTGTTATCAAATAGACAGGAATTATTCCATTAATACAGAATGGATCTTATTGTAAATCTGTTTATTTTATAAAAAAGTTCCTCATGAACAGATACAGTGATGGATGGTGTATTATTGCTGAGAAGCAATATCATTTATTCTTTTTTTCTGTTTAAAAACAAAGCNTGAGAGTGGTGGCTATATATCACCATAGCCGCGATCCTAGACAGTATTACCTTTCTTCTGTTGAAGCTTCTCAGACACTTTCTTCTTTTTTTTTTTTTTTCCTCTCAATGACAAATAGAGGTAATTCTAGGTCTTATGTTTTTGAGCAGCTTATATTCTCAGCCCTGAAAAATAGTTAAAAGTCTGTTCCCTAAAATTTAAGAAGGGATGCTCTTGTTTTGGTAGCCATTCTCAAGTGCTCATGGATGTGTTTACCTCTTCTAAAGTTAGTTGTCCTCTTGGACTTGCACTTCTTGGTCTTATGTGTTTTGGCAGACAGGAGGAAGTGGAAGGTTATTTTTATAGGTGTATACTCTACTGCAATATATCTTTGATTTTTCAGTTGAGGGCTTTAAAAAATGATCAGTTTTAGGAAGGTTTGCCTTTCCTAAACTCACATGCAGGGATGGGAGGTGAGAACACGTGGACATACTGGTCTGTTTATTTTGATTACTGTGGTGGTAACTGCTGTGGTGAACCTAAGACCTTCTACATTTTCTTCATATGCCTCGAGTTTGCAAAAGGACCTTGATCACCCAGCAGAATACGAATGGCAAATTCCTACTGATTAAGAAAAAACTAATCTTCACATTGTAATGAAAGATATATCACATTTCATGCAGCTGGTGGGGAAAAGGTTAAGACAAGTCTGGAGGGAAAAGGGAAATACTCCAGCTGGCTGCAGACAGCAGGTATACAAAGCCTTGTCTCTCAGAAGAGAGGTGCTCTATTTAGGGGCTACAGATTTATAGCAAGAGCCTGAACAGCAGGGTTCAGTGCAGCTCAAACCAAAGGAACCTACAAAGGTTTATTAAAGGGTGACTCTCAGGGGCACAGAGAGCAGGACTTCTCTATTAAAGATAAAACCAAATGCAGGAAAGGTGGTTGGAGTAAACCTTTTCCACTGACCTTTATGGCTTGACAAGGCCGCAAGGAGTCAGATATTATCCTTTGGACTTTTTCACTGGAGTTTCCAGCTAAATATTGTCTATTCCAACGGATAAATTGGGTTAAAACTCAAGATCGTAAAGGAAGAGCAAGCAGAAGTTTACTTTGGGGGCCAGAAGCATCAAGGAAAAGCCTACTGTGACCTAATGAGCCAGCCTTGGTGATGCAATAGAGAAACTGACAAATGTGGTTCAAAACAAAAGGAAAAATATCCACATTTTTGTGTTTGGCTTACTGGGTTTTTTGCAAGGTATTTCTGTTGCAAGCATGGAAATTTGGGGTTTCTCCCCATGATCATTTGAGCGGCATTTTATATAGCCACTGAAAGGCTCTTCTGACATATTTTCCTTTTTTTTTCTTTATTGATTTTTTTCTTTTAAGACTTTAATTCACTCTTCTTCAGTTGCTACAGTTAAGAGAAAAATTCTGTAGATCACATAGAGATAACATTCCAGCCAACACTGGGTCACTCACACTCACATAAGAATACAAGCTTCCTGCAGACAGCTAGTCCTTTCCTGCTTTTCAGGCCTTTTTGCTCAATATTTTCTTTTTTTCTTCCTCCCTTAGTATTTGGGTCTTAATCTTTCTTTAGACTTATCCTTCATGCTGTGCTCATCTCAAATGTACCAATAATTGCTGCTACTTATATGTGGTTTGATCATTCTGTGCATTCCTTGTTGAAACTATCAGTGAAACAAGACATCTAAAATATGATTCTGTAGAGTTAAAGTAATATTTTGGGTGTCTAAAATCTCTTATAAATTGTTCTGTACAGAGTCAGTTTTTTAAAGGAAAAAATGACAGCAACAAGCCAACCCTAATGACATATTTCAGTGTAATGCTGTAATTTTAGCCCCTGCCATGAACTACTGCTGTTGTAAAGTATTTTGCTAGTAAATGGTGAAATGATTTCCAGTAAGACTCTTTCTCTTTATTCCATCCTTCCATCAGAAAAATTCCCATCTTGCTGATTCCAATGTATTAAAAAGAAAATACTCATCTGAAGCACATTAGATACCACGTGAGTGCCCTGCAAAAAGTAAATAGTAAAGATGGGCTATTGTAGTTTCACACTGTTTATTTTCAGATGTTTTTGAAAAGGCAGAAGGCAAAGGTGCTTTTGGCCTTGAAGTGGATGAAGTGTCCCAAGTGCATGATCTGTTTATTGGTATTGGTGTTTTCCCTTGTTCCTGCATGTGGGCACAGTAATGTGCAAGCATATTTAACAGCCTCTGCACTAATAAGCCTTTTCCTACGAAGCCAAATATCTTTTTAATAAGGCTTTTTTCTCTTCCTTTTTCTCTGGTGCCCTGTTTCGTACTTGCTGGAAGTTTCCTCCTTCAGTGCCCTCCCAGTTTCTCTTTCTCATCCAATTAATTTTCTAGTGGTTTTCTTCTGAACTGGTGGGTGGATTTCTGTGGCTCTTCATGGCTGACCAACTTGAAGATGTTGCTATCAGTCAGCTGCCATCTAAGAACTTGTTAGAGCATGAGGAAACCAGCAAAAGATGGTCAGTGGCGACACTGATGGTGGGGTCAGTAGGACCTCAAAGCGCTGCACGAGTGCAGGCAGACACTGGAGGGAGGACAAGGATTGACACAACGATTTCCAGGTCCTGTGGGGCCTTCACTTCCAGACTTGGGAAACACGAGTCACAACCGAGCTCTGGAGCACAAAGACACAGAGCCTCCATGGCTGGCAAGTGTAGACCCAGAAACTCAGATGAATAGAGCCCTAAATGTTTTTTTGTTTGACGCTCATGCTGAACAGAAAATTATGAATCCATTAGCAAGTCCTTGTGCTGCCAAAAGAAACAGACTTGCACTTGCAGATTGCTTTCTTTCTGTGCTATCAAGCCACTGCATGGTCAGGTTCTGCAAAGCCGACGCTCATCTATCAATTTAAAATGGATTTTTTAAAGGCACGGTAGTATTTGCTTTGTGTGTGTATGTGTCTGCTTGAAAGTGTCTCATTAAAATATTCTGACCTCATCAAGCATCTCCAAAAAAATCCAAAGTGGAAAATGTCTTATTGTCTGTTTATTTTGAATTATTTTGAAGTTTGTCACTAGTTTCATGTGACAATGGGGCTTTTGGAGTGTTTTTTTTGCCTGTGATGATTTGTCAGAAAGACTAAACTGCTCTTTCTAGGCACGATGTGAAAAATGTGCCAGTGGAGAGTGGACCTGGGAGGTTCTGATCTCAGAAGGGGCAAGAACATCTCAGAGCCTGAGAAAACTCCCTGTAGTCCTAAGGATCCTGCTGAAAGCAGTGAGACTCCTGAATATGTAAAGGATCCAGGATCAGATGAGTAATGTCTCTAGAAAAAAAAAGTCCTAAACTAAAGAATTTTTTTTCTTCATGAGATACTTTATCCAGCATAGTAAAAACATGTATATTTATAGCTTAGATTACGCTTTGTTTTGTGGGATGAAAAAACACATTTTAGAGTTGGCCCCTTTCCTGAACAGATGTTACTGGCCTGGGTGAATAACTTGCTCAAGCATACGATTGAACAGAATTGAAAGAGAATTTTTGCCAAACTCAATTCTGACTAAAACTGAAATCTTTCACCACTTTTCTTCCCTCTGTCATACAGGCTCTGCTGTTCAGTTCATCCTGATCTCTGTCTTCCAGCTGTGCCTGTTCATGGGTTATATCAAACCCTCTGGTTCTGAACTTGCATTATTCCCATGCAAGAAAACCTGTAAGCAGTTTTTCAAAAAAAAGTGTAATTCTCCCTTGAAAAGAGGATTGTCAGGGTAACATCAGGGGCTTCAATGTTTGTCTCTCACTGATTTCTCACATCAAGTGTGTTTATTTTGCTGGTGCAAAGATGTTTATTTCTAATTGCCACTGCTTCTGGCTCCAGCTGGCTTCTTTCCTTGTTGCACATTATCACCAGAATTTAAGGTTTTACAGGTCAAATTAGACTCACAGTGACATCTGTGCCACCCATTGCTTTCAGAGAGACTACCCAGGTATGACTGAATGCAGTTGGATAAACCATCCTCTCCGTGCCAGAGGGGACAGACTGGATCTCCTTTTCTCTTGGTCTTGATGGATCTGTGGTCTAATAAGTCTCAAAAGAAAAGAAATTAATTTTTTGTCCAAGCCTAACACTGAACTGGGAGCAAAAAACAGATCTTTTAATTGCAAATTAATTACAGTTTTTATTGTGGTATCACTGAGTCTGAGAAATAGAACTGAAGGAATTTTTGTGATGAATGTGACCCTGGGTGTGACACTTTTTCACTCACCTGAGGTGTTATAACTGCCTCCCTCAATGCCTAAATGAATTGAGCACTGCCTAGAAAACCCAGCTGTGTGAGGACATAGCAATGTCAATGTCAGTGTCAATGGTGCCTTTACAACTGAGATCATCCACCTGATATCTCAAAGCCCTCCTAGAAATGGGTGAGGAGGTGTGATGTCCTTGGCAAAGCCTGATTAGGTAGGATGCACATTTGCTCTTCTGGAAGACTGTGAGGCATCCTCTTGTGCATTTGGTTTCCCATAAAGACAGACAGAGAGTAGGTTAGTGGGTATTTACACAGTTCCACACTAAGCCCTTGAGCACACAGATGCAGGTCAGAGTATATTGTGATGCAGTCATTGACATGCTGTTAGAAGTTGGAGTCTCAAAAAAAAGTAACATTGAAATACAAATAAGCAACTATATTACATATATAAGATAAAATGTATTAGAAATCAGCATTATCTACATAACTCAAATTAAGAATGCTGCTGTCTCTATAAATGGTTTAGCAGATACTTCTTGACAAGCTTGATAAATAGAACTTTTGAGTATTGCTAACTCACTGTCCAGTGGTTATGCCTGCCTGTGACAGATTTTTAAATTCTGTCATTGATCTTAAATACTTCAACAGTTTTAGGGTTTGCTTATCTGTGCTGTATCCACAAGTTTCACTGAATATTTTCCATGGTTGAAGTATTTTTGTCCAGCTTCTGTATGTTTGCATGCAGTGCAATTGCATCTGTTTCTTGAGGTTAGTGAGGCAGCAAGTGTGGCTGCTCTGCTCATAAAAACACATTAGTAGAAGTATTTGAAAACACCAGCACTGGTTTTTTTTTTCCTTTCTTGCTCTGTTGATACATTAGGAGACACACACTCTAAATCTCATGTTTTAATTCCTCTTTGGAGAACAATTTAATGCTTAAAGAAGCATTTGCCTGCCTACATTGCTATTAATGCATCCCATTCTTAAAAGAAAGTAAAACCTTCTTGAAATTTAAGGAATTTGAAGGAGTTATATTCTTAAGATATTAAGCCCATGTATTAAACGTATGCAAGCAGATTCTCAGACACATTCACACACTCAGTTTGCCAAAAGGATCATCTGTGTGAGTAGTTCTTTGTTTTCCTTTCTATGATTGTACAGGTTGTTAGAGCACTCAGACTGATACTGGCAATAATTGAAAATTCTTCACAAATGCTTTAAATCTCAGGGGCTGGATTCTTTTTTACTGACTCCAGCCTTATGGCAGAATTTGGTTCAGTACAGTACAGATTTAAACTGGGAGAGTACAGGGGAGCAGGGGAATGGAGTCACATTTCCATATGTTCTGTTTTGGTGTTTAAAAAAATTACATCAGCTGTCAGATTTTGAAAGTCTCGTCTCCTCTGACCATCTGTGGCACTGATGAGAATACATATTATGCACGTCCCCACTGGCTGGTGCATCCTCTTTCAGGCTGTCGTTAAATGTCCCTGTGTGCCGCCATTTATACTGTGAGCATCACATGTATGTACAGAGAGATGCAAGTTTGCAGGGACTCTTTTGTAAGCATGTCCTGGATGAAACATCAGAGATTACCCAGTCCACTCTCTGCAGCTCCCCTTAGTCAACTACCTATTGACATATTATTTTCCTTGGGGGAGGAAAACAAATTTACCCTTTGAAAAGGTGCTGTACAAAACAACGTAGTTCTCCACCAAGAGAGGTCATCCATTTGCTTGTTGCTTGCCATGTTCTGGGTGCTCTGCTGGGGACTGGGGTCTGCTCCCATTGACCCTGCAGGGCCTTGACTCCTTTTACATCAGGTTTCTTGTGGGATTCTCCCCACCAACCCCCAGCATCTGAAAGCTGGCTGTGGAGTCTAAACTAGGCAGTGAGGTTGTTTTTTATTGATGAAGAGAAAGAGATACTTCTCCAGGGAACTGCATCCCATCCTAAGATACACATCTAAATAGCTATGATGAACTGCCCTTTCTGAGGTTTTCTCTGTACAGACACAGATTATACAGGGAGCAGTGTAGCTTAGACCAAAGGGCTGATAAGAGGAAAGATGACTCCATGCACAGGCAGTCGCAGTGGCAGCAAAAAGCCTCTGGCTCAGGATGGCAGAATTTTATACCCATGGTAAACAGCTTTCAGTTGCTATGTAGGCAATGACAAAACTCTGGCTGTCTTTGATGGAAGCTGCTATAGGTCCTGGGAATTGTTACACCTGATGGGAAGATGAGAGGTGAGAGAAAATAATTTGCCCACATTTAAAATGATCTGTAATTCAGTAGATTGTCAGGAAACCTCTATTTCACTTCTGAGTAGCTGGATTGTGAAGCAGAACTGATGGTAATGCACTTTTAAGTGAACATGAAATATGCAAAAATGGAGTTTAAATACAATGCAAGAGTTCTGACCCCTTAAAATATGGTGCTTTTTGTACAGTGAAAGGATTTTGGTAGAAGTCAGTGCTTAACAGCACTTAAAATCAGGCAAAAGATTATTAAAATGCTGCTTCCTGTGTTATTGAAGTCTTTATCCCAATGTACTTTGGAGCAAATCCAATGGGATGCAATCACTGAAGTGGGCTCCATCACAGTGCTGAGAGAGAAGCTCTTTGGTAGAGGCTGACCTAGCACAATGTCCCTGCTCTGATGGCTTTGCGTTTCCACTGCAGTGGCTTCACATTTCCACCTGAAGCTTCCAAGTCTTTCATGAGGGGGGAGGATTTACATCCTGATATGACCGTCGAGGAACAGAAAGTCCAAGCAGAAGTCACAAAATGGCAAGGCCACAATTCAGTCCAACCTCAGCTCATTCCATATCTGCTCTCATTTTGTTAGGATCCACCAGGAAATTGAGGGCAAAGTATTTAATTTTACCCCCGGGTCAATAAAAACATACTTTCCCAGCAGCAAAACTGCTCAAAGAAAATGTTGTCAGGTACAAAGTCTCCAGTCATCCAGGAAAGAGTGAGTCAGGTGAGTCTTGAGGCAGTCTGGCCTTAGCTTGTCCTGGTATTTGTGATACTGAGAAGGCAGAAATCTTGCTTGTCTCACTCATTTTGTTCTGATTTTTTTTTCTACATTATGTACTTGCTTGAATGATGAAACTAAGTTATTTTGTTGTTGTTCTAATTTTTCTCTGTCACACAGAGCAAAATTTCAGCATCAACACCATTAGAAAATGCTTCTCTTTTTTAGGAGATAAAGTAGCTGAGAGAATTATTTCCTAGAGCTTTGCACTTGAGCAAGTGGCCAGATTTTTGGTCAAAATAAAACTAAATATTTCCTATTAGTATTTTAGCTCAATAATAGCAGATCTGGGCTATCTTTAGGAAATTGTTTTCTTGGAAGTGCCACTCCTCAAACAAAACAAGTTTGCTTTCATAGAACATTTTGGAAGACACTTCTTCATATCCTGCGGCAAAGTATCAACTTCTGCTGTCTGTTGATTCAAAAATTAGAGGTGTGCAGTAGTTGCTGCGGCAACAGAGTCTCGTTTTACCCCTCTGCTCATTTCCAACCTGTTACTAAATTACTAAGCACGGGAGGGATGCGTCAAAGAGCACCTAGAGACACTGCTAATGTAATGAAACCGAACCTTCATCTACTTAAAACATGTTATGTCAGCTTGGAAATAAGACAGGTGATTTCTTTACCCCCAAAAGCTGGCACTGTGTCAGCTACTTAAAGTTTTAAAGTTGTAAAAACAAGGTCTACACATACACAAAAAAAATTTCCTTCTATGGAATTTTCTGATATGTTGTACCTGGAAATATTAAATTTGTTTGTTAGCAAATTATAAGGTATCCTTATCTCTTTGCTGGTTACAGTATCTGCCAGCTGTTTTTACTATTTTTAAGAAATTCAGTCGGTAATTTTTGTATGTATGTCATATAATGGATGTATAGATTTATGGCTACTATTGCAAACATTGAGCAGTATGATTAGTCCTTCAGATGGGAAGAAACTGCGGATGGGAACCTGTGTTATGGAAGGCAGTACTTTGCAAATTTAAGTTTTTCTCACATAATTTTTGGGGGGACACTTTCTAAAAAGAAAAAAAAGGTGAGGTTTTCATTGGTCAAATGGAGGATTTACCTCTGTGTTGCACAAGAAAATTGGTTTAAATATTTTTACATGTAGCAACACTTACGGCACTACAGGAAACGCCTAAAGCCCTTTGGGGCTCAGTACCAGGGAGCAGGGCTTATCAAATTTGCTGGGTGCCACATCATCGTGCACAGTGCAGCCAGGGCTGCTGGCAAGCCCCAGTGCCCAGAGCCCCCAGCAGTGACAGGAAGCAGAATCCCAAGAAGTATCTGTTTTGAAGCCTCACACGCTGTCATACAAATTCTTTTTACACAGTTTGGTTTTAGCTAGGAATTCAGTCTCAAGAGCTTTGACTCTGCTTTGCAGAAAGGGTAAAATTAAGGACGAAATGTATTCTTCTGGGAAAAGATGCTCTTTCCAGCATCACACCATGAGATCAGTTTGGCTCCCTGTTTTTCAAGCAAGGCTTTCAAGGTTAAACCCTTTTGCCCTCATCTCCTAGGATAAAACGGGGAAGGATAAAAATCACAAGGCTCCGGGCTACTGCTGGCCTACCCTGAGCACAAAGTCTCATCTCTGACATGACACCTACACCTGGCACTGTGGGCATCCACAAGGCATCAACAGTGGCCTTGCCAGCACTGCAAGATGCTTTGCTCCTTTTACTTGGTGCAACGAGGTGACAGCAGGGTCTCATCTGGACACCTCTCTGTATTCTAATCCTGGTTTATGAATACTTTTGCCATATGTAACATAAGTTTCTGAATTACTTGTGTGAAGTCGTGTTTGGCCATGATTTGAGAGGTTCTATATGTAAGAATTGCCTTTTGATAGTGTTTTTCCACAGCATCTGTAGACTATTATCAAGCGGTAGGAGACCAACTAGTAAGAGCTTCCATAATGTCAGCAAAATTTCAGCTGCTTAATACAGTCTTATGCTGTTTCCCAGCTTGAAAACCCAGTAAGCCTTTAAAATGACACTATAAGATACCTTTGTCTAAAAGTAGGGTGCCAGATAGTGTCTATAAATGTAGATGTTTGGTTTTAGCCTTACATTGCAACCTTTTCCTATGTAATTCTGGTATATTTGCACCAGCTTCTTTTGACTGTCATTTTTAATGTATAATGTTTTTACCAGGTGGGCTATAGAGCTGTGTTATCACTACAGTGAAAAAGTCCACATGGACCATGTTACAAAGTGCAGAACATACCAGATATAATTTCCATACTGGGTTTAGAGATCAGACTTAAGCATAACTTTGCTCCAGATGCAAGATGTGGACAACAGAGACATGTTTTGTTATAGGTTTTACTAATGCAGGTTTAAAATAACATGACTGAAGTTCTAAATTGATATGACAGTTGCACCTTTTCTGGATAAAAGAGCCGGCTGCAATGTTATGCCTGGTTTTAAAACCAATACACATGATCTGAACCAGATTTTTTCATCATGGTTTTGAAATTTTCTTTTCAGACAGAGGGATTGTTTAGGAACATTTCAAAGAAATGTAAACATGCACTTAGACCAAATAACATGTGTCCAGGCCAAATTTCAGTTGGAGTGTTTATTATTTTTTGCCTCCTTCCAAGATTTCAGTGGCACTTTACTTGTATTCTCCTTAACTTCCCACACTGGTGCAGTGTAGCTGCATGTAGTTAGACTTCTAAAGTGCCTCAGCCCAGGGCAGCCAAGGTTGGTGAAAGGCTTTCCCAGTACTTAGAGGTCTGCTTTCCCATCTGAGAACAACACTGCCAACAGGCTAAGGTTGCAGGAGCCAGCATGACTCGACTCCTTCCTCTGCTTTTGAGACTGAAAACCGGCACCAAGGAACTCATCAAGAGAGCAGGGGCAATACACGGTTTTACTGGAGAGACCAATTTATTCTTTCTGGTACCTGAAGATGTTTCTTCCGAACATAGCATTAAAAAAGGAATAGGAACTGAAGTTTACCTTGGCAATTGCTGTCTATGTGTTAGAAACAGATCCAAGACCAAAATCTACCAGGGAGGCACCATTGCTGTTGAAGGAAAGCTCATAGCTGTTAAATGTCTGTAAATACCACATACTGTGGGATGCTCTGTAGCTTGTATGCTGCACTATGTAAACTCTCCTGAGTACTTTTTGGCAGAATTTTGCTGCCGTGCAAACATTTCACAAACTGTGTCATGAAGCAGCTTGTTTTGCCTGCAGCATCAAAGTCTTGGTGTCTCACAGCTTCCAGTGACTCATGCCTTTCTTTGCAGCTTGGTTGCCTCCCTGTAAGACAGAATAGCTGGTTAATAAGTTTGCTGAGTGTATTGATGTCCTTTTGGTTGAAAGGATCATATTAGCAAACAGTAAGATGAGACGCCATGGATATGGATAAAAAGACAACATTAAGATAATACTAATTGCATTTAAATGGAGGAGATCAACTGGGTAAAGAAAAAGGAAAAAAAGTGTCAAATTTTGTTGCCTTGCCCTTAGTTTAATTCTTCTTGTAAAACAATCTTTGCAAGAGAAGAGAGAGCAAATGAACCTGGTATTATTTTGATTGCCTTTAGATTGGCATTGATATGCTGTGATCCTTTTCTTCCCACGTAACATTAGAGGTAGAAGTTAACAATCTACCTTTTTTTAATTGAAGGACCATCAACTTAATTTGGGAATAGAATTTTCCAATGAAAAACTTACCTTGGAGTCCATAAAAACAAATAAGGACAATCAGCAGTTCATGAACATTTTATCAAAACCTAACTTGTTTTAGGAATGGTGTCACAGAGAGTATTCAAAAGATGTATTATGTATTATATAATGTTAATATTAATATTTAACATTATAATACTATATAATAGCTAATATAATAACACAAAAATATGTAATCATATAATTAAATATAATAATTATATGCTGATATTTATATATTTATATAATATATATAAATATAAAGAGCAAGAAGGAAAAACATGCAGATTTAGGGAAAGTTCAATTTGTTCTCTTTTTCAGCACTATGTAGGTTCTATTTATGTAATTACTAGATCTTAGAGTATTGCTGAGCTTTTCACTGAGAATGGGTCTCTTGACACATTCAATAAATTCAATTGCCTAAATGAAGAAAAGTAAAGAAGTAACACAGTGACCTTGACTCAACCGAAAATCTCGATGTTTTTCAATTTCAGCAGAAGCTGGTTCCTCCTCATTAGATCTAACTTTTGTTATGGATTCTTGGTGTGAGTCCAACTCTTTATTGTCTTATGTACAACAAAATAGTCAACCAGTGTAATGGAAATCCTGTGACAAGAGCAGTTTTGAAACATTTTCAGGAAACCAACTTTACACACAAAACTAAACCATGAGCCCCAAATTTGAGTGCAGACCTCCCTGTGTGTGTCATAAAATCTCATTTTAAGCCTAATTCAAATTTAAACAAAATCTTCTTTACTCATCCTGTCTTCAGTGGAATCCTTTGCTGATTCCCCCTTCAGCTCCAACAGAGGATGAATGAAGCAATCCTCACCCTGTGGGCACCCAGCAACCCCACCCTCTAACATCAGCAGCCCTGCAGCAGGAGAAGGGACTGAGATCCAAGGATTTGAAATAATGTTATTTGTGGTTTTCTTGTTCTTTCTCTTCTGCTAATGACAATACAGAGGAATGTCTATTCTTAGTAAATGAAAAGCAAACACTAACATGTCAATTAGACATTCCTGTACAGTGTCCACAGTATGTTAAAGTGTATTGCACACTTCCAAAGCACATTACCATGTCAAGTGCCACATATGAAAAGGTCAGCACTGGTCTTCTTTTTTTTTTTTTTCCTACATATGAATCATAGACAAAAAATAAGCTTTAGCATTTGTATTACCATTTTAATCTGCAGCACTATTTGTGAGGGATCTCAAAATACTTGAAGCCCTCAGAAAATATTCCAGTGTGGGCTGGTGCTATGACCCTCTCATGTTACAAATGAGGCACAAAGATGGCACAGCTGAAATTTTCCAAAGTGGGTGCTGGCTGGGGCAGAGAAAGGGCACCTCAATCTCTGAGCATCCAGCCTGAGGATGATGTGATGGAGGACTCTATTATCAGACATGCTCTCATGTACCGGTGAGAGGTACAAATGTTCTGCATCTCTGAAAAATAAACGCGCTATTCAGATAGCACAGGTTTTGCACAGAAAGTAAGCAAAACCTGCAGAAAAGTGGAATTCTAAGTGCATTGTAGGACAACTGATGTGATAAAGCCAGGGGGATAGCTTTGTTTTCCACACTCAGGATTGCACCACCAGATGAGTGCCCAGTTAGTTAATCAGGCTGCTGGAGCAATTCTGTGCAACTTCTTCTCCTGAAATAACTTTAGCAAAGTCAGACTCATATATATGCTGTGCTCTCTGCCTCTGACTCACTCAGGAACATTCTTCAAAAGGCATTTTTGTGTCTTTATAATTGAATTGATTCTTAAGTTGTGCCACGGGTGTACACCTTATCAAAGAAGACCTGGCACTCCATTTGTACATAATGCCCTCTCGGAGGAGGTTTAACATGCAATGTTTGTTGTTTCTAGCAGGTCTCTCTGCAGAGAGAGAGGTCGCTACTCAGGGAGGCACTTTCCTCCTTGGAAACAAGAAAAGAAATCACCAGGAAGGAGGGGAAAATGCATCTGGGTAACAGGAGGGGATCTTGTCAATCTTCAAGCCACTAGAAAATGATCATGAAAGTCTTTTGTTAGAGAAGCCTATAATGGTACTATTGCTTGTCTATTGTGGCCACTAACAGCAAATAGCCTGCTAGGGCAGGGGAGATGTAGGATTAGACAAATTGTGAAGAGGGGCTCTGGATGCTTGAAAAGTACATTCCAGCCCATCAAGGTCAGAGGGGTCAAAACAGTGTCATCATTAATCCTCAATGGAAGTATTCCTGTAAACAAATTGACCTTTAAAAACATCTATGGCATATAAGGAATAATGCTAATGATGTACTATTGGATTTCTTCCACAAGTGGAAACAGAAAAGCAATTGTAACAGAAACAGAAATGCAAAGCGTTAATTGTAAGAAACTTATATTGAGCTGGAGACCATGTTATACAGTACTTTTTCTACTGCTAGAAACTGCATTTAGTACGAAAAAAAAATGTATAAAGCTTATATAGTATCATAATTTTTGATGTATTTTAAGAATAAGCCCAGTTGTTAAATACTTTCCAGAGGATTCATCCTTATCCACATGTGTATTTCTGGGGATACCATTGAGCTGAAGCTGTATGCATCCATTGCAGGATGGCAAAAAGGGTGGATTGGATCTTTCCTACTGGAAGAGGCACTGAGTACCAGCTTTCCCTTTCTAGCCTAACAATTTCACTTGTCCTTCTCAACTGTGCTCTTGAGCTGGGGTCCTTGCACAATCTGTCTTCTGTCTTCTGTACTTGGTAGGGCCATTGCTTAAGTAACTTAATCAGAGTTTGCTCGTTAATAAGGAAATTGCTCTTTCATAATACACTTGAAGTGCATGAAAAGAGCTTCAAGTAGACAATGATAGACATGGATGTTACACTGAATGGCAGCTGCTAAATATATGTGTGCTGATAAATGTCTGTGAAGCAACTTCATATGGCAAGACAAGTTAAACGTTTATTTTAAGCTTTAATTAAAAGTTACCTCACTAAAATTTTCAAAAGCATCGAAGTTACCAACTATTTTGAATTATTCTCCCTCTTTGTGCAGTCAGGAGCTTGTTTTCTCTGCCATCTTGAAGAATGCACATTATTAGTTCTCAGACTCACAGTACATAAAAAGTGACCAGAAATGAGAAAGCTGCCCTTGACAGTAGCTGTCTACTCTGCAAAGTAATATTGTTTTCAAATGCTTGAATAAAAGCACATTAACAGCAGGAGTCAACAGAGGTAGTTTCATGATTTTTATTTTTTAAAAAATACTTTAAAAGTGCCCCAATACATTTTTAGAATCTTTTTCAACTGTATTTTTCTTGAACAATACTTACATCATCTTGATCTTTGCAGTCAAATCATTCTCTCAGTTGCATGCTGTGCAGCTCCGAAAATTTGGAATGAGTTTAAAAGTTTGAAGGACTTACTTTAACTGCCAAGCTTAAACACAGAGAGATCCAGGCATTCCCTGGGTACTCCAAAGCATACCTATTTTTGTAGTTTCTGTAAATTTTTGGACATACATTATGGTCTCTACAAAAATGGGGGTATATTAGTTTGGGAAAGTCACTTAAAAGTTCTGTGGCCCTACTGTAAAATGGAGACTTGACAACTCCTCTCTTTTGCTCCTCCTGTGTGCTTGAAGTGAAGATCTTTCAGGCCAAGATCTTTCTTTTATCTGGGAATGGACAAGAGGGCTCCAGTATAGATTGATACTTTGAAACAAAATAAGGATGATCCAAATCTATCCATTTTTAATCCTTTCACAGACAGCTGAGCAAACAATGCAAAATGCAGCCCAAAGGGACTATTACATGAACTTGGGCACTTACAGGAAGAGTTCTAGATGCTAAATCAGTGAGTTAGTTAGCAGTTGCTTTTTCTGGGATATCTAAAATAAAGTTAAATAGGACAACCTTATTTCACTGTTTTAGGGTAAAATCCAAGTATTCTGAAAAACACTTTGGACTTGATTTTCATTTGCTTATTTTTTTAGGGCAGAGTATTTAATATCCACATCAACAAATCCTCAACTTTGTCCTAAAAAGACAGCATAATATATTTTGGTCAAAAAATTTCTTATGGTTGACCTGTAAGCACTCTAATGGCTGTGATAGTGATGAGAGTCATAGATGACAGAAAGGTTGCTGATGTTTGATATTCCTCAAGATCATATTTAGCTTTGGGGATGAATCTAAAGGTAGCAAAATCTGACTTCTGGAATTAGCAAAGCACTTTGAGCTGAGTAAGCTTGCAGTGGTCCTTGTTCTGGAGGTTCTCAAAAGACATTGCTTTTCTCAAAAGCCATATTTGCTTTTCTTACAGTAGAAAGTGGAGCAGGGCAAGAAAGAAATGCAGTGTTGATTCCGATATCCTTTAGCGCTGGTCAGCAGTTGCTGAGAAAGGAGTTCCTTTAGGGTACAGTATCCTCCAGATCTCGTCCTGTAATGCTCATCTGCCTCCCGTTGAGTCAATGATTTTAAACTGTTGAAAGACAACATGCTTTAAAAGTAATTAAATCCCAGATCAAATAATGATGGACAGCAATTCACAAAGCACTAATGCAGAGCACCTGAAAGTTAAGTATTTCCAGTCACTTTTGTAAGTTTTGGAAAGTTTGAAGTTGCATTTAACTGTCAGGGGACCACCTTTGAAGGTGCCTGGAAGAAGTGAGTGAAGAGGGAATTAAAGAGAGGGAACATTAAACTGAAGAGGTGGTTTCAGGAACTTCATATCAGGAAATGAAGCACACACTGGTGTCACTTCTAGTCAAAGCTACCAGAACACAGGAAGATTAAACAAATGGGCTGCTCTTTTCTAGTAGGCCTGTGTATGCAAGGGGTTTTCACCTCAATACATGTGCATAACTCAGTGACTTCATTTAAATGTCAGCTGCTGGGGTTTCTCATCTCTCAATGTGGGCCTCATCTTAAAAGAGTCTAAGTCTTAATTGATAAAACAGGGCACTCAGGATTAAAAAATTCTTCTACCTGGAGAAGATGGCTTGTAGCAAGGTGCTGTCAGGGCACAAGGTGAGAGCTCCATTTACTGCCTGTGCTCCTCCACCAAAGCCCAGCAGACCAGGTGCAACACTGCAAACCTGCCCTGATTCCAGCTCTAAAGGTGACCTAAACCTGACCCTGCAGCTAAAGACTCATCCACCTAACCTCACCTAAGTGCTCAGATGAAACAGTTTCCTTTCAATTCTTTGGTGTTATTAATTGTTATTATTCCTTTAGATCTTGTGCAACAATAAAAGGGAGGCTTCAGTTCCTGGCTGCAGCAACCCCTCCCACAAATCAAAAGGATATGACTTTCATTTTGAAAAGAATGAATAAATATATCCTGAATAAGAGGGGCGCAGATTCCAAACACCCTGAAGTCTTGGAAGAAACAATTGTTCTTTCTTTCATTTGATTCATCCTCAAAGGTTCCCTATATGCGTCTCACGGAGTCTGGGTGGGTTTTAGAGCCAAGGCTTTGTCCCAGGTGAAGGTGTTGAGAGATGCCACAGGAACAATGAGACAGAAAGTATAACCAAGGGATTGGGATTTCATCTTTCAGGAAGAGCTGGTGATTTGGGAGATCTAACTCTGAGTTATCTTTATCTGACCTGATTTACATTGGATCCCCCGTACTTTCTGAAAGTCAGATCCTGTGATGGGGTCTTGAGTCAGTTACCAGAAATCACCAAACAGGAAACTCTCCCTGGCAGGGAAGAGGCCCATGGGCTGAGCAGCCAGACCCTTGTCTGCCACACTGACACACAGCCCATTTTAACTTCCCTCGAAGAAGAGGGAAAACAACCCTTCTTGTTCTCCTAAGCCCTCCTAGTGAAGGCATCCCTGCATATAGATGCCTGCACATTTCAGCTCTCCCTGAACAGCCAGGTTTCAGCACCCTAGTCAGGGCAGGGAGCTCCCCACCCAGCCGTGCAACCTGAACAGCCCTTTTTGTCTCCCCTCCCCTTTGTCAGTGATCATCAGGTACCTGATGCACTCCAGGGTTTCAGACCTGCAGAAGCAGAGCTCAGCACTTTTGCTGTCAGCTTCCTAATGCAGGACCTTCTGCAAGGCAGACAGAAGTTACTGACAACTGTTTTGCCTTTGGAATTTTATTTTGGTTGCCAAAGTTCTTTGATATCCAAAATACTGACCGTGCAGTTGTATCTCTGATAGCATTTTCTTCCATGGGCCAGTCTTAGAGCATTAGCACAAAAGCCAATTCCTCTTCCCCAGCTTCTTGACTTCTACTTTTGAAGTACAAATCCCCCAGACGCTGGGAAGGAAAGGGTTACTATTTTGTCCCTGAGCTGCCACAGGTGTCTGCCCTCACTGAGGATTACAGGGGAGCCCAGGTATGCAGGGCTCAGCTGGAGCAAATTGCTCCATCAGGAGGGCCAATAAAAGGAAGGAGCAACCAAGTGGTGGGTCAGGCACCCGGGGCTGTGGAGATTGCTTACTGTGAGGAGCTTATTTATTTATGTAATCCCTTTTTAGCCCAGCTATGTGAAATCTTTTTAATTTTCCACAGTGTCCTCTTTCTGTGCTCCCCCACCCACCCACCTAACCTGAAAGGGCTTTTTCAGCATCCTTCAGTGGCTCCTCTGAGCCATCACACTTCTCAGACTCAGTTTATCTCATCATTTCTGTTCTGTTTTACATGGTTTAATATGTCCTATTATTTCCATATTGGCAGCTTTTAAGCTAAAAGGCCTAGCACACTTGTAAAGACTATTAGACACAATTTATTTTTCCTCTGTGGCCCTTTGCATGTAAAATGTAAGACCATTCCATTTCAAGGAAAGACAGTTAAAAATTGACCTACATTTCTGTTGAACTATGTCTCATGTAACATAGTGCTCAACTTTAGGGAAAGATAGGGCTTTGCAGGATGTCACAAATTAGTTTGAGAAGGAAAAGTGTAAAGAATGTGCAGTCAAAAATACAAAAGGCACTTGCTCACCACTGTGTGTAGAATGCCTTATTCCTTAGTTTAGGTGAGATTACAATTAGGGGTAGGTAATACTTTGAGAGACCTATTGTTCCTTTAGGTCTTTTCATTTTTATACAATATAATTACAACTATTACACACTGTTTCACCTTGATTCATAGAAAAGGCAAATATATTACATCAGTAAGAACTTTATGTTCATAATATTAAGATATGTTTCTGCTTAGGAAATTAACTATTTTACAGTGCTATCATAAATTACAAGATTTGATGGTTTAAAGAATGGGTCTAACTACCAGGAATCTCAGTGTAGATAATAACTCTGGATGTTTCTAAGTCTACAGTCACTGTTGTGTCTTGAAAACGAGCATGCTCATTTATTCTTCCCATTAATAGGCAGGAATTGAGGCATATATCTTCAAATATATCTAGCTCTGTTTTAGTGTAATTAATGAATAACTACTGTGACATTTTGGGCCAAAGCAATTCACTGCTCTGCTTGAGCTGAAAGTGGAAATCTGCAGCAGCTCTCCCATTTCTCAGTTTCCTTACTTGTCTCCATTGGATGTGCATTGCCTGTCTGTCCTTGTCTGCTGAGAATGGGTTTAATAATGCTCTCTCTTCACACAAGGCTTAGTCAGTGCTTGCAAACTGTTTCCGTCTCAAAAATAAAGAAAATGTAGTTTATAAACACTGAGCACCATTGCTACTGACAGACTGAGGCACTGTGTTGTCTTTGTACTTCTGGAATAATTCAGTGAAGGATCCAGAAGTAAAAGTTTGTGGAATTTTATATTTTTTTTCAGCTTGTAAAAGACAGAGGAGAACCCCTGCATGGAGGCATACATATATTTTTTCATTTTCTTTGTGTTTGGCTTAGGGATGTGTACAAGATACAACCTTGTGCAAATTTCATGGGAATTTATGTAGTTTAAGGACTTTAGTTCATTGTTGTTCGAGAATTTTTTTCTTCAGATTTCTTTATTCTATTTCTTTTAATAACCCATTCATAAAAGAAGATGTGGCATTTTGTTCAGGCTCTGATTTGATTACAAAAAACATTACTAACAGAATAGCAGCCAGCATGCACTAAATCCCTTTTTAAGTACTGTATTAAAGCTTTCTCTCCTTTCTGGGCATCTTTACACTCATTTTTCCAGCAGGATTTCATTTTCTGTGCAGTTATATTTAAATAGCAACAAAGGCCTGACCTCCTTGATGTTCAAGTTTGAAATTTGCCTTGAACCTAATAGGACTAAAACTACCTCTTTCATCTTTGGGAGTTTCCAGGTAGTTTAATGAGCCCAAGGAGCCTTCATTCCTTACTGGAACCTCTTGAGGGATTTTGTAATGGAAATAACTGGTAAGCAGCACAGCAGTGGATTCCCATGAACTCCTGTGCACAGGCTGGCAAAGCTTAAGCTACTGATACTGGGGAATGGAAGGGATTTTTGCCTACTAGCATGAGGTAATACCTGCAGAATATTCAGCTCAGCAGATCAGTGTCCCTTACTGCAGATGTGGCTCAGGGCAGACACAACGAGGCTGGACTTGGCACCCCTGTGTTTATTGTATCTCCAGCGTGATGTTAATCAGCCAATTTGACTCTCCTGGCACTCAGAGCTGTTGTTAGACCCCCCCCAGATCCATCTTTTGCTGCTGCTCAGCAGTGCTGCTTGGTCCGACCTCCTGCACTGAGTCATCACTTCTGGAGGCTTTGCTTTTAGAGCAATTACAAGAGTAATTTTCTAGAGGAAAAGACTCATCAATGAGTCACACAGAGCTCTCCTAGATCCATCATTGTTTCTTAATATGAAAATAATGGGTAAAAAGAAAAAAAGCAGGAAAAAGAAGTATTAAAGTGTGGGATGGAGATTTAAATGTATGGGAGGAGTCTGTAGAAGATGTAAATTCTAACTAGGTTTATAGAAATATAAGTCAGCACTCATTTGTATTTTTGAAATGTTTGATAAAACAAGAAAATACATGTACCAGAGTTCTAAAAAAGATATCCATCTTTTTATAGATTATGAAAAATGTTAATGTTCTGGTACAATTACTGAATTCCTGCTGCCTCCTATACAATCCTCACCATATACAACACCTCCTCCTCACTGGGCCTGCTATACATCACTCTCTGCTTGGCTTAAGAGGTGACTATAGGCATTAAACAGTGTAGAGGTTTTTTGCTATTAGTTAACTTTTCAGTCTTAGAGGAAAAAGATATAATGATATGTGGCTTGAAAATGGAAACTAAAGGCATTCATAATAGAATCAATTATATCTTAAGGAGGATAATTAATCTGTGATACCTGGAGACATTGTGGATTCTCTGCCATGGCAACTTCTTAAATCGAGCCTTGGTCTCTCTAATGTTGAAGCATGAAAGACAGGAGTTACAGTGTGAGATTATTGGCTTCTGAGAAAAAGCTGATCAGGCTGTCATGGGACAGTTCTCTGCTCCACTTCTAGCTAAAAGAATTTACTTTTCTGTTTCCAGTTACAAAATTACACAGTTAGTTTATCTCCATCAGTCCCAGGTCTCAGTCCTCTGTGTAGACCTCTGGCTCCATATGTCTTTTTCCATACATAGAACAAATATGTGAAAAACAGTATGCAAAAGGGGTTATGAAAATAATTAATCAGAAGGAAGCAGAGGATGTTGCTAATTGAATTTCAAGCAGAAAGTCCATGGAGAGGAATCAAATCCTGTTCACAAGGATCTGGACTTGTCTAGATAAAGCATCTATCTACATAGGGAGCACATTGACTGTGGAGAAACACACATTGCACCGTGTAGTAAGCTCAGGTCTAAGCTGACCTGACAATCAAATTCTAACAAGCAGACCTTTTGAAAAAAAATCTTTTGAGGTAATATATTCATAATGTGTCAGGTTGGAATTGTCTGACCTCAAGCTCCATAAAATATGTTGCAGAAAGTCAAGTACCACCCATGAGAAGTGGTAATTTATGGCTAAAACACTTGTTTTAAGGACTATATTTGTGTAGTATTAATTTGTTGTCAAGTCTTGACTGTGGTTGTCAGTGTCCCCACTTCAGCAGTGTTTTGGGGACAGAGATTCTGCCACAAGGCTGGCAGCTTAAAGCCTTGTGAGTTTGATGCACAAGGTAATTTTCCATCTCTTTTGCCTCCATTAACCTGCAGGTCCCACAGCACTGAAACAGTTAATCCTCAGCATGTTTTCACCAAACCTGACAGCATGGCTGGAAACTTTTTATTTTGTTCAATTCTTCCTTGTCCTTATCCCCAGTCCTTTCCATCACTCTTCTTATATCCTGAAAAAGAAATCAATCAAAATGTAGATTGAAATTCCAAGTAAAAGTCAGTGTTTCTTAAGGAAAGATAATGGCAGCTAGACAAAAGTCCACAACTCACGTTCTGACAAAGAATCATGCTGTACCCTGCATGTTCACTTGTTTCTCCTCAGTGCTGTTTATAGTGAGTTATTTCCTTTCTATTTTCAATGTGTTCCAGTTGGAAATTCCTCTCTCTGAGCATTTGCTATGATGAGAGTCATATAAATCTGGAAAAAGTAAAAGAAAAAAGATGATGTGCCAGAATGGGTAACTTAATCCCACCCAATGACAGAATAAGGTGCTTGTTTCTGTATCTGAGGATTTTATGAATGTGTGCCTTATTTTTTTTTTCTTCTCTCTTTTCTTTTTTTTTTTAAAGTTAGGGTTTTGGAAGTGGGAAAATGTAAGGTAAAACCCTAGCTTTCCTGAAGACTATTGATCCCATGAAGAAATGTACAAATGTGTTCAAATGTATTTTAATCGCAAATGAGATTTTAAAATGTTGCTCAATTAGAACTGAAGTTCTCTACCCGCAGTGTTCATTCAAAGGCCAGTCCATGGTAGTGTGGTTTAGACTGAGGGGTTGGGACAATGGGACAATGCTCTCTGGGAAGGGCAGGAGACACCAGTTTTATTTCTAGGTTGTCAAGAAGAATTCTCATTTTGAGGGTTGCTTTTGGGCACATATCCATCAGGGTCGGGAGGAGGATGGCTGATGCACTCCTTCCATACACACTTCTGACACCTGTCAAAAAGTAATGGTTTCCTGTTACTGCTGACACAGCCCAGATTCAAACCACTGACCGAGAGGTGAAAGGCTCTGTATCCCATCAGCAATCTTCCTCTGTACATTTCTCCTATTGTTAATTTTTAGTATCCTTGAAAACTTACACTGCAGAACCTCACTGGCACCAGTCAATCATAAAATAAGACAAGAAGTTTAAGTGCATCTACTCTGAGGGCTAGGCAGATTGTTTCAGTCTGATACTTCATCTCCATTCGCAGATATGCTGCTCTTTTTTTTTGTTACTTGTTTACAGAAATGAATGATATATCATAGCCTTCAAGTTTTATTTTCTTCTCAAAGTTTTTTAGACATACTAAAGGACACAATCCAAGAAACTAGAATGTAATTACAGATTTTGCATATTCTGTATGACCTGTCAGAAGTCTGCTATCTCTTATAAAGCCATTCCAGCATGGAATTAATGTCAGTTTGATAGAAGAAACACTTTCATAGGTTTCTTTGATTGACACATTTAAAATGACATCAGTTCCTAGTTTTAAAACCTATTGTTATTAAGTCTCTGTTGCTATTTATGTTGGAAATATGTGCATGTATGTCAAAACAATACATCAACTTTGCTGATTGGCTGCACCTTGAATGTGTTGCCAAGGTAACAGAACAATTGCTTTTAATCTTTTTAAAATTGTCTTGTTTGTTTCACTTTCCAAGTTTCATATAATTTTCCAAAAGCATAATTCGATGATTATTTGTAAAAAAATTTTAGACCACTTGTGCATTCTGCACATATTATGAAATATGCATGGGCATACACTTTCCATCAAGAGTAAAAAGAGTAAATAATTAAATGGCTTATTTGAGATAAATATCTATTACTGTGTTAGTGGGTACACAATCAGCTTTTCAGCGTGGTATATCTGGTATTTATTGGTTACTTCTGAAGCAGTGCACAGTGATTTCATCTCCTTCACAATCTGATTATCTTAGATGGCAAGATCATCATGTACAACCTATGTCTTTTCTACAAATGCTGCTGTTGGCACTATGAAACTACGAGTAAATACCTCTTGGGGTGCTTTCCTATTTTTACTTGGAAAAGTAACTCTTGATCCAACTGGAAAAATACTTATTATTTCTGTGAGAGTTTCTAGATCCCCGATATAGACTGGCTGATATTTTTGCCAGAAGCACTTCCTGCTCATGTCTGAAGGGGAATTTTGATTTTTTGGTATGTAACTCATATAGGAATTATCCAAGTTTGTAATTTCTTCTTCTCTTTGGTTATGTAGCAAACCCCAAACAACTTCTCATACCTGATGGGGTCAGGCTAAATCTGTGAGAAACTCAATAAAGCTTCTTCTGTTTAAACATATCCCGGTTAATTCCAGCAGAAATGGTGATGAGTGCATTAAACGCTTGAGTTTTACCTGGAATTAGGAGAGTTAGACACAGTCTTGCTTCTATGACATGTCAGTAAGAACCACCTTGGTGTGTCTTGGTCAGTGTATTTCAGTTGTATACATGCATACAGGTAAGCACACCTTTTGGGTAAGGTCAGGGCTGAACTTATATACATTTACAGTGGAATTTTGAGACAAACCATGTCCAAAAGATAATGGTGGGTTTTCATCATCCTCCAAAATAACACCTGGAAAGGCACATCCCTGACAATCAGTTGAGGATTAAGTGGGTCTGGACAAGACGTGGTTTCCCCACACACAATTTTCCAAAATTATCATCATGCTATGAAATTATTAAGCAACACACAGATCAACTTTCCAGCAAGCTTTTCAGGTAATTTTTTTTTCCCAGAAAATGGTGAATTCATATTCAATCCTTCCTCTAGAAACTTGCCTAGTAAATTATTAAATAAAAAGTTACATATATGAAGATTAGTATCCAAAGATTTGCTGATGTTTTGTCAAGGAAATTACAGTGTCCATTTCAGAGTAGGAGCAGTTATGTATCCAGGCATTATTTCAGCAAAATCAGAGATTAGGTCTGTTAGTTGATTACATTAAAGAGGTTTTAAGAGCAGTGTGTGTCTTATGGTTAAGGATGTATCATCATGCTTATCAGGACATATTCCATTAAAGTTCACACATTCTTTTAAGTAGATGGCAAAAGAAGATCAGAGGGCTCTTACACCTGTAGGCGGTTTTTAATTGATGGCAAAAGAAGATCAGAGAGATCTTACACCTGTGCAAGGTTCCATTGTCCTTTGCATGTTATACTGAAATGTTCTGTAACTGTAACCTCAATAAGTTGATAAATACTGCCCACAGGATCTAAAAGAGCATATGGTACAAGAAATTTTTATTACTGAAGTAAAGAAAACATATTGTCGATATGACTACAATGGAGAGATTTATGTTGGGAAAGATCAACAAGTGCAAATACAGACTTGCCAGGTTCTACCTGAAGAATGAGAACAAACATTATATTTCAACAAATAGGAAGAAATGCACTTGGAACTCTCTTGGCTAATTTTTCAGGAATCAGTTTTCACAAGGATCATGGTTTGTGTTCCCAACGCACTCTTTGATGTTATCTAACCATTGTATCAACTATTTTCCTGTTACATCATTTTGAAATGGCTTCCAAGGACTTGTATAAATGTAAATAGTTTGGCATTTTCTGAGTTCAAGTTACACCTAAAATACATAAAACATTAGTCTTGCTTTTAATGAATAAACTGCACCATAATAGCCCTTCCAAAGAATTAGATTTTAAAAGTAGCATGTGAAAATAAGGAAATTTTCTAATAATTGGTTTTACAAATAGTATCACCTATCTTACACTGTGGGAGTATTTGAAATTTTGGCTGTGGGATGGAGTATTATTTCATGCTAATAAGGTTGTGAGTCCAGTGAACAGAGTAGTGAAGCTTCATAACAAATTCTATACCCAATGGCAATGATGGTAATAAGAATATGCTGAGTGGAATATAGGCTTGAATGGAAGGAACAGAACACATTCTTGGGGGAATTTTTGGCAGAGCAAGAAGTCATGAGCCATGTCCCATTAAGGAAAGAGCAAAAGAGGTGTCAGGGTAAAGAACATGACAAGATCTTCTAGAGTAATCTGAAGGATATTTCAGAGTCTGAAAGAAAGTCTTAGATGCTTTGACACCCACAGTATTTGATGCCAATGGGCAGGTGCTCTACCCACCTAAAACTGTGAAGTATTTGTGTGCTGTTAATCCTGGCCATAAAACACAAAGTGGCTCAGGTAGAATATAACTCTATTCCCACATCAGTGAATGTAATGAGCATGGAAAATGATACAAACCTAGCCCTTTCATGTTATAATATTAATCTCAACTGGCACAACATGAGTCCACTTTTACAACAAAGATTGGACAGTGAAAGGGAAGGGAACACATGTCAACTATTCTCACAACAAATCTAAATAATCTAATCTGGTGTGTGGTCCTTCTCAGAAGTTTGGCCAAGTCTGGTTACAAAATTACAGGACTGGTTTTTTGAGTTTTCTTATTGTAACAAGAAAAGACTCAGTATGCTTTCTATCTAAGAAAAGGCTCAAGTTTCAGTTGTTATTACGGACTTTAGTCAGAAGCACACACAACATTTTTGGATATCAGAAACTCTTCAACTGAAAAAAGCAACTGCTATACTTAAATGGTGTGATTTTTTTTCTCATCCTTTAAATGCACCAAGCACCAATCTTTAGCATACTGTGGGTTGGAAGAAGCACTTCTGAACACTCCTTTTGAGTACATGTTCTGTACTTTAAAAAGCAGCCTTTTCCACCCCCTTGCTGTCTGGCTCTGTTCACTGAATACAATATTCATGAGAGACCAGATCACCAGCTTTGGATAACAACGCCCTCTCCACACACAGCAGCTGCTCCACGGGAGCCCCGTCTACCCTCCCTGAGGTCTGCATTGTGCCTCAAACCTGTCCCACGGACACAACTTTAGGGAGTGCAGGAGCAACAGAGGTGTTACATCCCTTCAATTCCCTGTGTCTCTTCTGGTGCTATCCATTCGTAACAACTGTGAATATGAGTTTGGAGCTACAATCTCCCACAGACTCTCCCTGGACTATGAGCCCTTTGAGACTTGTCACAGAGACCACACCATGTCAGGCATACAGTGCTGCCTCTTTAGCACGGGTGCGTTGCACTTAAACTGCTCTCTAGAACTGCTTTTAGCTCTTGTAAAATTGCAGAGTCACTCACTCTTGTGACTTTCTGGCATCACATCTTGCTGAGGAGGTGCTTTGTGACTTGCTGGCTCAGCACACCTGCACGGGCTGTGTCACCCCTGCTGCCTCGCTGTGTGGTGACACCGTGGCTCCCTGAGTCAAAGCTTCGTGATCTGCAGCTTGCTCAGGTGCCACTTGCAGGATCCTGACTCCTCAACTCGCCGAGTGGTGTCTTTGTGACATATCCACCCCCTGCCCCTGCAGCATGTGGCTGCTCTCAGTGGCTGGTGGGAGAGCACTGCCTCTCCTCAGCAGGATTTTAAGGCTTTATTGAGAAGCCTGGGGGGTATTTTAAAATTGATTCCAAAGTGCAGAGGACGGAAAGTGCAAAGCCAGGGACCTGTCTTCTACCAAGTGCAATAGACTACCTTTTTGAACATGGTATTTTTCTGTTTGTTACTTGCCCTGCCTCTGGGCTGTTGCTGTCCTGCTGCGTTTCATTTCTACTGCTCCTTGTGTGGTTTGTTTCCGAGAGTTTTCTGCCTAGCCACTAAAATCCAACATTGCACTGCAAACTGACCTTGCAAAGCCTCTTCTGCCTATGGTACTACAGCCATGATGGGCTGGAGCAAGGCTGGGTTCTTCCCATAGCTGGGACTCATCTTGCCATGTTTTCTTATGCCACAGAGCAGCTATTCCCTCACCTCTATCACATGCTGTTGCTGAAGCAATCAGGCTGTTACCCACCTACAGGTAACGTGCCCATCTTTTGCATGAGGTGCAATGCTCTAGCAGGAAGCAGAAAGCTGCGGGAGCTGCTTGAAAAACATAAGCTCCTGTACACATCCTGTGGCCTTTTCAGGGGGATGAATGCCTTTGACTTTTTGTATGGATGAACTCAGTGTTACTATGGAGCAAAATGTCTTGCCTTTCATAGAGGACAGATGTCACTGTTCTCCACCCACTCCTCAAGACGGTGATCTGCAAAAAATCAGCGGCTCTCAGCCTGGCCATGCTAAAGCAAAATTCACTGTCTGTATTCTAGCCACACAAAGGTTAAAGATTCCCTCATGCTAGCATGCTGAAAAGGAAGGTGAAGTAGCAAAGCACCAGGACGGCTTTTGTGGTTTATAATATATCAATTTGTACAGTAAATAGGGTCTGTGTTTAATGCTCCCCTGCAGCGATGACTATTAATAATAAAAGGCCCTGAAAGGAACTGAACTTTCATGATAAAGTATTTCTGACAGCTCACTCCCCAGCAGAACAACTGCTGTCCCCAGAGACTCATTCAACATTCATTTGAATCATGGAGAAAGAAGACCAGTTTGGAAGATGTTTTTCTGGAGTGCAGAGGGGGACTTTGATCCTAGCTCAGATAACAGCTGCTCTACCTGAGTGGATTTTCGGGTAGATGTATCCTTCAGCCCAGGTAAGCCTCGAGGGAGGTGTCTGGTTGACCTCAAAGCTCAGGGAAGGCACCTGATACCTGAGGGAGGGTCTTTGAATGGGCAAGAGGACCTGGCAGCACATTTTATCATTGTGTCAGTCTCGCGTTTCTGGCGAGAGCCAGCGCACACAGGAAGGGAACTCCTGAAGGGATTCAAGTCGCACCTCGAATTTTTTTTCCCATTGTAAAATAAAAAGGAGGCAAAAAGCCAAAATACTTTGATTAGACTTTGTCTGTACTATTGTGTTTTCTCACTGCCCTTGGAGAGTACAAAGCACTTCATTTGAAATCCATGACCCTGATTTCCCAAGCTGGAGCAAAAAGCAAATACCTGATACTTGATAAACTTCTCAGAGGAAAATGAAACCGTTCATATAGTGCCTATAAGAACAACAGTGATGGGCATTATGCACATCCCTACAGTAAACAGACAATGCTAGCTGCTGCAAAATATGTCAAATTCTTTTGTACTTAGGCAGAAAAAAACTCCAACTGAAAATAATTTTAGCTTTGGGTAGGATATGATAAAGATTACTGTATGTTCTTTTTATTCTCTCAACAGCATCTGTGCTGGTTCCTGTAAATTAATGTGGAAAATATTTGGGATTTCTTGACTGTAGAAGTAACAATGCACTGATTTTCCAAAACTGATTTCATTTTAATAATTCTTTTTCTTTTCCCATGCCTGTCTTTGTGACACTGAGGTAAACCCAAAGTAACCCAGATAGAAATTGCACTAATTAACTTTTAAATATTTTACTGCAAGGCCATTTGGAAACAGCCTCCTCAAAAACTGTTCCTTCATTTATGAATATTCTGTTCATTCATTTTCTCACCATGGACAAATTATCATTCCTTCTTAATCTGAAGTGGGAAAGGCTTTAAGATATCCCTTGATTTGGAATCTTAAATTATGCCCTTGATATCATGACTTTTAAAGTAAAACTTCTTTCAGAAATGAAGACACTTGCTGCAGCAAGTATCTTGTAAGACAGGAGATCATCTCCTTGTATTGATTGTCTTCCAAACAATCAATACAAGATTTTCAAAAGTAATGGGAAAACTGCTGATCATAGGCTCTTTGAGCATAATTGAAAGGCTAAAAACAGTGGAAACATTGTGGGAAAACAAATAGAACAAATGTTTCAAAGCAAGCTGAAACTTTCCCTCAGTCACAGTCAGTACAGACAGGGATAGTCAAAAAGTTGCACCCAAAATTACCAGTGAGCTTTCAGTCTGAGAGCAGCTGGGTTGGGGCATCCAAGGCAAGGGCCTTGTACAGCCCCTTTCTGCTGGAGTGTGGCAGCTCTCCGTGCTATTAGAAACAGAGGCAGGGAGGAATTATTTTAACTGTAGAGTTTGTGAGATAAAGATAGTGAAGTATGGACCATGGATGGGAGCGCTGCACAGGGGTGGGTTTTGGTGTTTCTGAACAAAAACCTGCTTGTGAAGAGAACAGACGTGCACAAAGTCCAGCCCTGCAGCCAATTTTCAGTGTCTTTTCCTGCATAAAGACTAGGGACAAGCCAGCTGCAGTGCACACACACGGAGGAATCCTCTGGCTTCCCGCGGGACTGAGATGTGGCAGAGAGGCATCAAGGTAAAAGAACCCCGCTTTGGAAAGTTTTAGCTGCTGAAAGAGGCTTTGAAGATGTTTGAGGAGGAAGGATTTCTGTGGTGCTTTTGTACATAGTTTACAGAGCCAACCTTTCAAGCTGCTAACAGAGTCCAGAGCCTAGAAACATTCACAGTTGCTTCAAAGTTAAGGGTTTTGTCCTGTTAAGTCATTACATTATCTGAGTATAAACCAAAGAGTTTTCAGCTCTGAATAATTTAGGTGAAAGAGTTAGCCCTAGGCCAGGTGCTCTACTTAGGGAGATGGTGAAATAAATTATTCAGAAAGGGAGACAGGTAAAACAGATGGAAAAGGTGGCCAAAACAAGACACCCAGAGGGCAGCTGTTTTGCAGGTCCCCTGTGAAGCACCTCACTTACTAGGAGGGCTGTGGTAATGAGTCAAGCAGTGGTGTTGAAACTGAACTTTTCCTTGTTAATTCATGTGGTGGTCACAGGGAATGCAGGTACTGATACCTAGAAGCAATCACCACTGTGTCCAAGCCTGTGCAACCCATGCTTTAACATTAGAGAGTACATTCGCAAAGGATAAGGACAGAGGTTCCTAATATTTGATTTTGAAAATGATCCTCAGTGGGGAGGAGAAAAATACACTCCTCAAAATATTTACTCAATTTAAACAATCTTTCAAACACATCGAATCACAGCATGGCCTGGGTTGGAAAGGGCCTTAAAGCTCATCCAGTTTCATCCCTCTGCCATGGGTAGGGACATCTTCCACTAGACCAGAGCCCCATCCAACCTGGCCTTGAACATTTTCATGGATGGGGCATCCAAACCTTCTCTGGGCAACTTGTTCCATTTGCATTTTGTCTTCCCACTCATATCTAGATTTCAAATTTTGATTTAACTTGTGCGATTTGGAATACATTTTTCAAGGCAGTTTGGGATTCTTACTACTTCTGTTTATGGTCATATGTGTCAATTTTTATAGAATCCATCATTGCAACTATGATAAATAAAGCTCTTTGATATTAAAAGTACTCAAATAGTCCAGGAACTTATGCCAAAGCAATGAAAAGTTCTAAATTATCTTGCCATTTTTACTGACAAGTGAATATTTTGCTGGCTTTTACTGTCAGTCAATGTTTGATTCTTTTGCTAATAATAATCAGTAACTTTACTGATGGTTGGCAATGTAAGACAAGTGTCATGAATGTATATGAAAGCTGACACCATTTTTTTAGGGAGACTAAATAAACAAATCACTTCAGTGCTGATTTTCATTCCCATAATACAGCACCTACTCATACAAATAATTGTCCTAGTTATGAGGGAATAAGTTGCCTGTGCAAATGGCAAATTAGATGTACAATTGTCCTGCAAGATGTTTTTGTGAATAGGAGCTTGGTACTTTGCCCAAGTCTGTCTCACTAGGGATGAGCTTTTACCAAGAAGAGAATCCCAATCCCTCTCTATTCTGGTTCCCTGCTCCAGGAGCACATGGTGAAGGGTACAAGAGAGGACATAAGGTAACTATGAAGAGAAGGAAAGCAAAAGGAGGCACCTGAGCAAGGAAAAGAGGGAAACAGATGAAAGATGTGACTGAAGGAAAGCACTGTGAGGAAAGAGTACTGGTGTGACAAACACTGAGACATCTTCCTTTAATTTCATCAGCCGAGATGCTGGTACCCTCCTGAAAAATGGCACCGAAGTTGCCGCATCCCCACTGTCTTCCTGGAGAATCTGATTCACTGAAGGACCTTGAAAATTTCATTTCATCCCTATTTTCTGTATCTTTTCTTTGTTGAGTTCCCCAGTGACTGAGCCCTGTGGGGCAGAAACTCTACCTTGGCATTTTCTGTTTATGATGTTCAGCATACTAAATCCTCAGTCTTACTGGGGCTGGGTGTAAGGGAGCACAGATAATACAGTTACAGACATAACCCCTGCAGAAAGCACACTTGTACGTAGATCTGGATAGCAGCACATTCTCTATGGTCTTTAGATTGCATTTCCATGAAGAAAAATTTTAATGAGGAAAACACATTCACGTCATTGTTATTATCATGGCTATCATGGTAATAATTTCCTAGTTAAGGAGCTACCTAAATCTACTAGAGACCTTTGAAATGAAAACAACTTTTTTCAGTTATAGTTTGCTTGTTGAAGTCATGCATTTATGATGTTGTGATAAATTGTGTGAAAATTAATAAGACACAAGATTATGGCTTCACTAAAATTCCAGGCAGAACTGTTACAAAAGTGAAATCTCTTGTTTAATCTCAAATGTCAGTAAAGGTAGCACAGAAGGGCTCAAATTTAACCTTATTAAAAAGTTAATCTTTTTCCTTTTCAACTTTTCTCCAATGTAAAAGTTCTTCTCATATAACACTTTATGTAATTGTTTTCCAAAATAAGTGTAAGATGACCTTCTTTGGCATCCTCAGGAAGTTTCTTTTGCTTTTTTATAGGAGTTTCAAGAAAGTGTTAGATATTCATGCTGTCCACAGGCTCCTCTGAGCTGACATTCTGCTTGTAGTTATCTGAGATATTATGTAAGACCAAGAATTTCATTTATTTTTTAGTTAGACAAGTGAGTATGTGAGCTAAGGATGACACTTGGTCAATAAATCCTTTCACTTCCTTTGTACTTCCTTTGATCTCCAAGGAGGATTTTGCCATCCTCTTTAAAGAAAACAATATCCGCTGATGTCCATCTTTTCTGATTCCCCCTTGATATCCTTCCTTCTTTGTGACCATCATTGTGGCTTCCTGACTTCTTTCATTTGGTAGCTAACTCAGGTATACTTGAAGTATTTACTCTTCTTTCATGTCTCTTGTTTTCTTGGCCCTGTTCTCATCTTACCACCATTTTAATTAGCCTTATTTTCTGTCTCTTCCTCCTAAAAATGCAGACAGTTTTCTTTTCTCTCTGTTTTTTACCATTGTTTATACTCATCTCTTTATCTGATACTCTTTTTCTAAGTGATATTTTTTACTAACTTAATGATTATCTCTAATTTGAATGTCCCTCTGTTTGTAATCTGCCTACCTGTATATTCCTTATGGCACTTTTTCTTCTCGATGAATGTTTGTTACACAGCAAGGATATCCTTTAAATACTACTTAGAAACTCTTTTCAAATCATGTAACCACCTTGCAGTTCTATTTCGAATTCCCATCCTAAAGGAAAAAAAACATATATATCTAACTGCATTAGTGATGTGAGGTAAATTACCCAGTACCTCAAGAAGGGATTGTGATTTCACCTCATTAAAAGGTTTTTCTCTTTTCTTACCAGGTTTTATAATCAGTAAATGAGAAAGATCACAACTGTCGTCTGCCCAGCCCTGGGGCAGTGTGAGACAAAACAAGAAAGATATTCTCTTAGCAATTGCTTCCCATGTCAATGCACATAAAGGAGTTTTCATTTAGTTTGTTGAAAAACAGCATCTTCTGCCTGGAGGAAACTAATGCAGGTAACAATTCTGGATTTGCACAGAGTGTGGAAGGAATAGGATGTACCAGGAAACAACCACCTACTTATCAATAAAGGAGAAAAACTCTAAACTTACTTTCTTCTATTTTGAATTTATATCTCATAATATGACAGTATTGGTAAAGTAAATATTAAAAATAATATTAAAATTATGTTAAGACAAAATGATTTGGCTATGTGAACAATTCAATGGCTTTGCAGGCAGAGGATTTAATAAGTGATACTGTACACACACCTGAGAAAATAATTTGGTTCTTATTTGGTTCACTTCATTATAAATAGTGCCTTGATGAAATAGAAAATAATATTTTTTTAACTAAAATTAATCTAAAGGTTCTATTTAAATTAAAATTAATTAAAAGTTCTATTAAAATTAATAAAATTCAGAAAATGGCAGTATTCCTGATGCAATTGAAAAGGCTGGTGTATGTCGTTTTCCACTCAGTGCATCATTAAAGAGAACACAAACTGTTACATTCAGCTGAGCTGAACTGAAAATAATAATGCAACTGAGAAAGACGTACTTGAAAATTTGAAAAATCTGACCAGTATCTACAGTGTTTCTCTGGAAAAGCAGATAATTTCAGGAATGTCCTCTCTGCAGGGTATAGATATCACCTACTTTTGTGGATATAAATTGACCTTTCTAGATGATATCATGTAGGTAAACTCCAAACTGTAATGCAACTGTATCTTTCATGTCTGATACAATTTTTAGAGTAATATTTGTTGTGAAAATGTGGCTTGTACATAACCTAGGGGCTTGATCAATTATTCTAAGATGTTTTCAAGAGCTTGAAATTATTATCCTTCAGCTAGAAAAGAGAAACCCTTTATCATCAGATGCACGGCTTGATCTCCTTTTTAACGTACCTGGAAATTAAGAGAGGCTGATTTATGTAAGTCATTACAGTAGAATATTTTTTGACTCTGCTCCATTAAAGTGGGTGAGATTCATACAGCTGAGATCAGGTTCAGGCTGAAAAGACTGGGATATGTCACCTGCAAACTGTACAATGAATTTTTAGTAATGAATATAATGAACAGTATTAGCAACCACTTAATGAATCAGATGCAGGTTTACCCCAATGCACTTGCTTATTATATGTGCCCATTGAGCAGCAGTGAACTTCATCTTAAAAGAGTATTTTATATATACTTTATATACAAGAGGAGAAATTACTGAAAGTCTGAACTTGCATTTTGAAATGTGAACTAAATCGTGTTTTATGGGTGGGGTACTATTCTTTTAAACCTTTTCTCTTTTCTTTTCTCCCTTTTTTTCTCCAGGAAAGGGAATGCACTAGAAGTTGGATTTGTTAACAGCTTTCTCAGACCCATTGTGAAATATTTCAAATTTGGTATGTAGGGAAGAGAATTAAAATAAATTGCTTTTACAAGGGGGTATAATTTTTTAAATTATTTTTCACGGACATATTTGTTTTGGCTAACTCCATTGATTATAGCCTATATCTGTCTCAAAGTTTCTTTGGGTGGATGAAAAGCTTTGTACTATGCAAATACAAGCTGTGATTATCTGTTATCTAATGTTCCTATTGGTTATTCACCAATATGTTCTAATATAATTGGTATGAAATATGTGGTTTCTACAGTGACTATCAAAAATTTCAGTCTCTGCTGTCAGTAATAGACAAGATTTGCAAAGTAAACTCCAGGGCAGGGCAAGTGAAATGCCACAAGTTTTGAAAGAGTTTCTCTGCAATAAATCATCAAATATAAAATCCTGCCCCACATAAACCAATGGATAAAATTCCTTTAAATTCTATGATCAGGATTTTGGCCTGAAACATATGGACTTAACTAGGAACTGAGATCTTTAAAAACATGGCCTCTGTTTTAAGTAGGTCTGCATCAGGGTCAAGGTATTAGGGGCTCCAGGAAAGTTACTGCATGAGTTTCAGGAGTGAAATGATGCAATTCCAGAGGATGTTGGGGTGAACATCCTGTTTTGTCCAAGCAGGGCACTCCAGGACTTACAGGGGCATTTTCCTGCTACCCTGTCTTGTGGCTCTGGACTAGAACTAATGTGTGGGACATGTGTTAGTGTTGAGGTGAGGTTTTTGCAGGCAAGCAGGCAGGCCCCTCCAGCAGGTCACAGACAAGGTACATGACTGTTTGCATCCTGCTCAAGCTACACACCCCTACATTATGCACCTCTTCTTTTTCAGCCATGACTCTCCTCTCCTTCTTGCTCTTCATATTCAAGGTTGCAACTAATTCTTTAACACTTTGGAACTCAATATTAGCACATTCAAGCCAAATACAAAAGAGTGAGATGGTGACTGAAATGATGGAGAGAGGTGTTTGCAATATGGAGCAGCCGGGTTGTGCAATAGTGCATGATTCCTGTGTGGTCTGCTGAAAAGTGCCAGTCTGTGCAATCTGTTATGGCAAAAAGCCAGAAAAGAGGCCATAAAAAATGGCATCAAGTGAAGATACAGTATTAGTGCCTTAGCGTTTGTAGTTCCTGGCACGTAGAGGGGAAGGAAGAAATCATAGGGGTTTAGTGCCTCTTTCTGAGCAAAGCCTGACAAATCAAATTCTGACTGGCCTGTTGCAAAACAAAATGTTTGCATTTCATCAAGACATAAGGATGGAACAGTTAAACCAACACAGAGATAAATTTTATCTGGGGAATCTATGGAGGACCAAAGATAGGGAGATGGTGAAGGAAAGAATAAAACACTTGGATGGATTTATGCAATGTTCTTTTAAGACATGGCCATCTTCCTCCTCCAGTGCCCCCCAGTTCTGAAGAGGGCATGTCTGGGGGTGCAGAAAATCCACTGGCAGACTGTCCAGACATACATTAGGTGTGCAGAGAACCAGCTTGGTCTGTTGCCTCATGAGATTTGAAATGGGATTGGTGCTGTCTGTTTCAAGATGCCTTCCTTTTCCCAAGAGTTTTCCTTACAGATATTGTCAGGGAGCTTACAAAAGTGGCCTTTCACTCACATGAGGGCTTGAAAAGCAGAAGGCTCATGATTTGCAAATCATGCAACATAGTTTGATATCGCTCATGAAGTGAGACACAAGTCAGTGGGGGGAGAAAACACATATGATAAGTGAAACATTTTCAGTATTTTGCTTCAATGGAAAAATACAGTGACACTTTAAATCTACTGAAATAAAAGGCAGTTAATATTTTAACTTTTGTAAATATAAATGTGTATGTGGAAGCTGTTATTAGCATGCACCTTACTGTAATGATTCATACAGATGTTAAGTAGGATTATGAGACAAATAAAGGCATAACCATTCTCTTAAATCATGCTATACTGATCAAACAGTTCTGTGCAACACCCCAGCTATTTACTTACAACAAGAAAAAACATGATTAGTGCACATTAGTAGTGTGGCAAAATGGAAATAATCTCAAAGCACACATTACACAAGCAAAGAGTACTAAGTGAAATAGAGCCAAGTTTACAATTACAACCAATTTACACTCATCTAAGAACTTATTTAAAAATTAATATTAATTTCATCAAATAACTAATGTAAGCCTGTATTTGCTGATTCAACAAACCTCCAAACACTGCTTAATTTTAAGCATGTAAGTTAGTAGTTTCCATCCTGGGGTCCACAGATGCCTGGAAGACCCTGGTCTCTTCCTATGAGGACCAATAGAAGTAAGGAAGAAAAGTGTAAGCCTTTGAAATTCACTGTTCTGCTGGTAAACTTGAACAGCATGTCAAAAAGACTTAATATAAGCAATCTGCCTCCTTGTCCATCGAAAAGTTAAGCATATGAGATTATGGAATTTGAACACTGTATGCAAACTGTACATTCATTCAACTTGTCATTATTACACATATTAATTTACTGTTATAATAGTTATTATAATAATGTAAATGTTGGCTGTATAAATATCTTTATTTTGTATGTTATATAGAACAAAACCAGGAAACACTGTGGATAGAATACAAATGATTAAACAGTGAGTTGGAGACGATGGAAAATACACTATGAGTATTTGTCCCAAGTGATATCATGACACAGAAGTTAATGCAAATTCATGTCTCAATTTTAAACCTTTAAAATGTTATAGGGTGGCAATACAAATCATTGTGCCCTTTGTCCTTACCAATTGCTGTGTCCAACAAACCCTTTGGTCAAAATGAAAACTGATGAACAGTCTCAACAATTTATGTTGGGCTCTTTTATAGAGCCACGTGTGTGGCAGCATTGATATGACAGGTGTCTGTACCTTGCAAAGGGATACAAAGAGCATTTTTGATGAGGCACCATTGTGTGTTTGTACCTGAGTTGGAGAGGTAGGGCAGGATTAGGAAATAAGGATTATATGAAACACAAGAAAGATGATCTAGTTGATTGGGTATTAACCAGTAGTTGGAAGACCAGAGTTAAAAATAAATTTGGATAAAATTTCCTGCTAAAATTCTTTCCTATTCTGCTACATCATTGTCCTGTGGCCTCCAGACAGTCATGCAAACCTAGAAAATCTGAAGATACTCAGGCTCCTACCTTCAATTTGAAAACAACCAGGATATAAGTACCTGAATACCTTGGTGGAAAAGCCTTTAATCTTTGTGTTTGTTTCAACTCCCCTAGTGTACAATTGAGATGAATAGTGCCTCTCTGAAAATGTGATCATTTAGGTGTGAAGTTTTAAAATATTATGGTAAAGAGGCCACAGAAGCACCTAATGCAGCTGCTTTTCAGCAGGTAGAGCCTTCAAGCCAGCATAAAGTTTTGGCTGTCTCAGAATTTGTTTATTCTCTGCAGCAGTTTTGATTTTTATTTTGCTTCTGTGAGCACGCTGTGGAGGCTATCTTTGGTCTTGGTTATCACTACAGATTCAGCTTTTATTGTTGTGTTATGGAAAACCCTAGTACCTTAGCCTGAAACTGTTTGGAGTTCAAGGTAGTGGGGGGAAAATGGGTTTTTAATCATCAAAACTATGAATCATATGAACACGATTTTTTTTTCAACAGGAGTTTATTATAATTTTAATTTTTCCTTGAAGAACTCTGTTTCTTGAAGCACTTTCCCAAAGGTAGGGCCAGAAAAGTCAATGCTCGCATCTGTTTTCATTGTTCACATTTTCTGGCACAGAGATTGATCTTGAATTTTATTTTTTCCCCAAAGGAAAAACCCAACTGTGCAAAATAGATTCAGATCTCTATTGGGTACTTTTATAAAACCAATGCTAAGCTGCTGTGCTCCCAGCTGGGCATGTCAGGTTTCCATCTTGATTGTGGAGAAATGCTATTGGAATAGAAGATATTTATTAGTATGATCATTATTTGTGGAGCTGAAAAATTGATGCAGAACTGGGTCTGTAGTCCTGACCAATAATTTTGCCAAAGGGAGAGGTCAACTAGTCCAGAGAATCAGTAGAAAAACTCTGCAAAATATAGCCATAGGAGAAGTGCAAGGTAATGGAACATTGAAGTAAAATTAAATGCTTGGCAGCTTTTAGAACAGCTGAGAACATCTCTCTTCAGTATTCATAGTGCCTACCTCATCAAAGTCTGTAATGGTCATCCAGCTTAGAGAAGGAATACCTGCTATGGAAATGTACAGGACCTTGGCTCCCTGCACAGTGGATGGAGAGGATTTGTCATGGTGCCTGGCAGATGGCCTGACTTGATCTCAATGAACTTTAAATACCCTTTGATGCTGAGAGTGCACTTATCCTGTGTTGACTGGTCCATTCTGATGGAACAGGGATAAACCCTCTCCCCAGAATGCACGGGGAACAGGGTCCTGCAGGCACCACATCACTCACACCTTGACTTTAGGGGTTGATGCTCACACAATGAAAACATCCCCAGACATCATCCTGTGTGTGTGGTCACCTTCCCCAGCTCCTGGCAGGAAGGGCTGTTGTTCCCATGCTGCAGGCTGAGCTATGGTGGGCTGTGCCTCTTATTTTTGCTCACAGCTGGTGGCTTTGAAAGAGCAGGAGTTGTACCCCAACCCACATCTCCCACATTGTACTGAACTGGGTGTTCTCTGCCATGTTCACCCTTGCAGAGAGGGAAGCAGGTATATTCAGTGACCCCCTGGCAGGACAGGAGGGGATCATTTTGCAGACAGTAACACACTGTATAGGAACTCCAGGTTGACAGGGCCACATCCATAAAGCCCATTTTGGTCCCCTGCCCAGAACCATGCCATCAGGCAGTCGTGAAGCTCAGAGTCATCTTAACTAGCTTCCATTTGGTATATATGTTACTGGGGTTTTGCCATACTGCCTGAAGCAAACTCCTGCGAAACTAAATTACATATGGTCACGCAGATGCAGGTTATGAACTGTCTACATGCTCATTATAGAGGTGTTAATACTGAGGTTGGTCTAGAAAAGCTCAGATCTGGACTGGTCAGCTTGAATTTTATCTTCAATTAATTTAGAATTATGTGTAACTACCAATCCCTACTGAGTCAATGAAGTGTCTGCATCCAGAACTGGTAAACTAGGTTTTTGGCACAGGGAAATATTTTGTCAGGGCAGAGAGGGAGATCTGACAGACAAATTTCAAGTTGTCTCAGAGACATGGAGACAGAGACACTGTTCTGTAAAAGGAGCAAGGGACTGTGTTATGGTACAGTTCTAAAAGTCATATGGCATCACCTGGATTCAGAACCTCCTTTTATTCTAAGACTTGGAAGTTCAGGCCATCCACTGTTAGGACTAGCCAGTGATGGCATGGCAAAGTGAGCTCTACCCACACACACAGCCTAGTGATCTTATGGACACAATTCTGGGACGCAGCACAAACTTCTGAGAAGACCTCAGCAGCCTCAACCCTGTTAAAACCCCTGGGAAGGGAGGATGCTCAGCATGTTGCCAACATGGACTCTAAAGTGCATTTCAGTTATGTGCCTATCAGGCTCACAGGTTGGATATTTCAACTCTCAGAACTCAGTCAAATAAGCCCAGTTTCCCTCACAGCAAGACTAAGTGCTAATTCCTCAGTTAAGATTATCTCCACATTAAAATGGAATGGATCCATTCCTTGTTGGCTGCATAGTACTTATAAGAACTAAGGTCAAAATATATTTTTATAGTTTGGAAACTGTACTTTTGTCATTCACTCAATAGTCTTTGAAATCTTAATGTTTGAATTTTACAACAATAATAATAGTATTGCTTTTGAATGAGAATTTAGTATATCAATTATCAGCCAAGACAAAATGAATGTTTAAAAAATTATCACTATCTGAACCTAAGCTCTTATAATGCAACTTGCTTTATAATCTGATTGAGAAGAAATCCTCATATTCTAATAAAATAAAGTAACTGGAGACAAAATGAAATAAATAGCAGCAATAACAATACTTCTTGTGATTAAATATTTCACATTTCAAGGATGCTTCTTCACAAAACACTTAAATAGCTCATCAGTTTGGCCAATTTCCCTTGGTTCTGAGGAATGGAATGCCTTCAGCTGAGTGGACATTCTCACTGTACATCTACTTTAGGGAGACAGTTTATCTCCAAGCTTTTACAATTAGACTGCCTCATGTCTGTGTAAATAAATCAGTCACAGTACACATTTTGGTGAAATATAGTCACTTGGAGGCTTGGGTTCTCTTTAGGTCAAAGGGCAAAACACTCCACAGAAGAGACCAGCTGTATGGGAAGACCAGGGTTATGGGAGAAACTTCCTAGCTGGTGAGCAGGCAAGTTGCTCTGAAGGTTGCCAGTCACATTTTGCTTGCTTTGATACAAATGCACGTTTATTTTTAGTGTCTTTTGGGCCTTGCTAGTACTGGGCAGCAGGGCCAATGTACATCAGAGCTCTCAACTGCCGTGGTCAAAAGTGGGAGATCTCAGCACTGCTCATAATTAGTCCCTAGACTGGGACAAGATGGTGGCCATCCTGAAAAATAAGACAGAAATTAAGATGGCACCTGAATTTCCAGGAAAACGCTTCTGTAAGTGCTTCAGTATTTAATCAAGGGTGTCTGAAGTACTCAGCTGCAGAAGCAGACACACATACATAAATATGACTTTTCTAGATTTGAGTCTATCCTTACCAAAAATAAAATAACTTAATTGATGTCTATGGCATTACACCTGGTTTCTAGAAAAGCTGAATGGGGCTCTCTGTACAGATCCATAAAGTGCTCTTTAATACATATGTAATTATATTGATGTAATGTCTCTCTTTCCCTTTTATGATAAAGTAATACAAAACCCCTTTCTAACTCCTTACATCTTTTATTGTTTTATTTTATAAATCTAAAGAAAAAGTGGCTCATAACAGTCTTTACAAACAAGCTGCATCTGTTTAATATTAAAGTGAAAAAAATAATAATAGAACCATTACTTTGGAATATCCAAATAACCTGAGGAAAAATAGCATCCATCTGGCCGTTGGTATAACTGTTTTTTACATCAGTTGGATGTTTCTTGGATTGAAAGATTCAACACTTATCTTTAAGTAGAGTGAGTTTCTAAAGATGTAGCATCCAGAAACTTGTGAGTAATCTGTCTGCTTAGAAGTACAATATTGTGTTACCAGATCTGCTGAGCAAAAGCACAATAAAGTTAATCCTTTGGTTCTGGAAAAGCTGTAGGTATTGCAATGGCAGATGTGCTGAAACAGAAGTGTTTACGTTTGTTAGGGAATGTGAAGCAGCAACTCCGCCAGCTCACGAGTATTTGAATTTCCTGCAAACTTTTACCTAAGGGCTATCGTGGGGAAGGAAAAGAGCTCAGAAGGAGTCTCTGCACCCTGTTGGCAGACTGGCCAACCTCTTCTGGTGAATTGGTTGGCACGCACCTGCATTTTCTCATTGAACTTTTTCTCTGTGAATAGAGTCATTATGGCATTAAAGTGCTCTTGGTATATGGGGTACAGTATTACCAAGAGCAATTCTCTGTTACATTTAATATGTTTTCCACTTCTTACTATGCCATATGGAAAGGAATAAAAATGTCAGGTCAAGGATTTTGTACTGTGGAGGTGTGCTATGACCCTGGTTTGGCCAGAGCTTTGAGATGGAGCTGCCTTCTAGACCTTTGACAACAGTGAGTTTCCCAGAGAAGTCTGTCAGGCTTTAAACTCACAAAGCTAGGTTGTGCAGAGCACAAACAAGAAGGGTAATCTTTTGATGAGAGGAAACACAGAGTAGCTAGATAAGAACTAAAATCAAAATCAGTCATTTATAGCTTTTTCTCTGCCTACAAAATCCTTGCTGGCAGGTCCTTGCTTCCATGCCTGGTAACAGTTGACTTGCGGACTTCGGATTGCAGTTAATTCTGTCCAGGCTACAGAAAATCCTTCCTTCTGTCCCCTCTAATGCCTTGCTGGCTGCTGGCTGCCCTTTCCTACCATCATCGTTGGACCTGCTGACTTCCAGCTCTGTGATATACCTACCTTTCCCAAAAGAAGGCACAGTTTCCCCTTTAGCAAGAAGGAGTTTTTGACTGGCCATTTTTCAGGGTCTAATTATGCTGAGTTATAAAAATGATGGTGGTGCAGGAGGTCACAGTAACACTTAAAAGAGTTTGTTCTGGGGACTTCAAAACATTATGTTACTGTCCCTTCCCTTGGAGGCTTTTAGTTGAAATCTCAAAGGCAATCAAAACACAAATGGAAATGGACTCCCAAAAGAGTGAAAAATTTTGACCTCACCAGCAAAGTAGCCACAAGAGACCTGGACATAGACCACAGCTCCACTGGTTCCCTTTCTATTTTCCATTCCCTACAAACACAGTCAGACACACTCATTTTGCTCTTTAGATGACCTGAATTCACCTCCATGGTCTTCTCACTAAAAATATCCTAGTTCTCCATCCAATGCATTGACAGTTCTGTTCTTCCAGAGAAAAAATCATTATGAGGAATGCCAGCAAAGCAGAGGTTGGGTACAAAAAGTAAAGACCAGAAGCCCCTGAACAGTACTCTGTTCTGTTCCAACTGAACTGTTGGACAGGGAATGGCAGTAGCTGGAACAAAAGAAGGAGCAGTGTTCCTGGCATAACAGTGTTATTTTTTCTGTTGTCACAGCTGAACATCAGCAGAGGGCTTTCTCAAGAGCCAGAATACTACTGAACTAAGTCCTGCATAAATACAGACGAAGAGGCCAGTCATTGCCCTGGACCATTTACAAAGTGTATAACAGACAAGATAGGAGGAGGCACAAAGAAACAGTCAAAGCTTATTGGTGACATTAATAAACAGTAATCATAGAAATAACTTTAAAATTTCAGTCCAATTTTTTCTGTAGGTAATTTGTCAGAAGAGCTTACATCAGCATTTTGAAGGAGGATAATGAGATTACTTGAAGTCACCGGAGAGCTGCTCCCAGGAGAGGAAGGCTAGAAAAGAACATCAACAGAGCTGGAAATCAAGCAAGTAGGTGTGGGTAGGTGCATGGGTGGATTGTGAGGGGGAGCTCATGTCTAGGGGCTCAACATAATGCAGGAGGTCAACAAAATGAGCTTGTGAGTAAGGACAAAATATTCTATCAGCTGATAAAATAAGGAGATATAGTTAAGGGACACCTAAGAAGGAAACTGGCGGACAAAAAATATTTCTTGCAGCAGCATGATGGATGGATGGATGGATGGATGGATGGATGGATGGATGGATGGATGGATGGCAGGCAATAGGTTAAATCTGCACTCATCAAAACCAGAAAAAAAAGAAATTTCAGCATCAGCACACAATATAATGAATGCAGGACCTTTAGCTTTGTGAAATAGGAGAGAACTGGTGAAGTTTCAACAGACCTGAAGCACGAGGACCTAGAGAAGCTCAGGTCAGAAATTACATCCAGCTCATAAGTATGGGTGACAGGCAGGAAGAAGATTCTGTCAGGGTGCTTCAGCCTAATTCAGAAAAACTCCTTGTTGACACCATAACTACTGCCCCAAACAGGCTTTAGGGCTCTTATTTACCATGTGTAGTATCTACTGTGTGGTAGCAAGTTGTCCATTGCAAAGTCTGAGAAGAAAGGGAGGTAATTTGGAATAGAATGGCTCCTGTGATATTTCTGTGAAGGGCTTCGTTTTCAGGTCAGGTGTAAATAGACATGAGAAAATAACCACAACAGAACTTGTGGAACTTCTAGAAGAGAAAAAGGCAGATGAAGAAAGTCCTTCACAGAGGCTGAGGAAGATAAGCCATCAGGTTGCTCATGCTCAAGTAGTAGATATCTGGCAAATCAGAAAGAAAAATTATTAGGTGTTGGTTCTTACATCAAGAACCTGTAAGAGATTTTGCAAGAGCAACTTTGGTGGAACATTAAAAAAGTCAGATTCCAAAGGGCCTGAAATAAAAGTAAAACAGAAGATTAATATAAACTCCAAGCAGTGATTTAGATTTTGTGTTCACTATTTGCATAGGAGTGGGAGGGATCTTGCAGATTACCAAGTCCATTCCTCTGCTGCTGTAAGCAACTATATCTCACAGTCTATACATTTACTAAGCTTCACAAAACAATTCTATTTCTTTTCTTCCTAGTTTTAGCGGAAAGGTGGAACAGAACTTCAGTCTTTTGATAATCTTTAATTTATGTGTTGAATTTATTCATTGCTGATTAGTAATCATTTGTTCTTGTGTCATCATTGTCCATTTGCTTAAGTATCCTTTCTCTCGCTTTAGTGCCTAACCTGAATGTATTTATAGAGAGCAATTATATTCACTCTCAGCATGAATGAGCTTAGAGATGAAAGAGAGAAGGAAGCAAACATGTTGCTTCAGCCTGGACCAGCTGGAATCTCTTTGTTCAGACTCATGTAAAATGCTTTGCAGCAGCTGAATCTGGAAGCAGCATTTGTGCAGCTCATAGAAATAAGATACAGATCTCACCACCTCACCTCACAGCCAGATGAGATGGGAACGGACACAGCAAACCCAGGATGTTGTCTAAATATCCACGGGTGCTGTGGACCTGAGAACACCAAAACTACAGTCCACCTTAGGTGGAGAAAAAACATCTGCTTTTGGCCGATGTAAACACCCATGGTGAGCCATTGTAAGCATTTCCCATTAACACTCCTATTTTTCTAGTGTTGGGAGTTAGGTATCTGTCTGTAATGGGTTATCACTACATGTATGGCTTATTTTGAAGAATTGTTGTCTGCTGTAGACTCTGGAGTCAGTTCAGTCACTCCGGAGTCTGTTCTTTCCTAGCATTGTTGAAAGGCTGTGTCCCAGAGCTCTTCACACTCAGCATAATCAGGAAAGAGCAGGGATTGACCATCTTTCAGACTTTGTGTACAAATTTCTAACACAAAATAAACTGAATAATTCAGCCACAACATTCTCCACCATAGCATGTGTTCAGAAAAGTGTCTTAGAAGAGGAATCCTTAAGGGAAAGGCATTTGCAGTGAGCTATTCTTTTGCTTGGTGGCATCTCATTGCCAGCAAGCACAGCTGAACATCTATACTCTGAAGTGTTGGACGCTTGATATGTGACTGTACCTCATCCCTTTGGGTGTAGGTCTTAACTGCCTGACAGCAGCTTGTTGTGAACTGGTTTTTAAAGCACATTTTATATAGGAAGGGCTTTCAGATCTGAAACTGTTTATTCCTCCTACATGAGCAACATCATTCATGTGGAAAAGTATGATTTTTTTCCAGTCAAAATATTCTTGGGACTCCATCGACTGCAAAAGCAATGGAAAGTTAAGGGCCTTTAATTCTGTTGGAAGGGCATCATGTATAGTAAAATCAAGAAATAGCTCAAGACGCTGACCCTTGTACCTGCAATAGATTAGTTAGTCTGTGGAATAACGCATCTCATCAGCTCTTTTCTTCTGAAAAGTGGTGTTTTATCTTGTCTTAAAGCTAAACCCAGCCCTGTCCTTGTAACTGACCCTTCTGCATCCTCATATAAGGGCAGAATTCATACAAATTTGGGCTCTTCTCACAGTTCAGTACAAACCATTCTGCCTTTCCTAAGGGAAATAGAAATAAAAGAGTAGTACAGGTCAGGGTTGTGGTGAGCTACATAAGGAAGCTTGTATAATACCTGATTTAAGTGTAAGATTCTTACAGGGTTTTCAGAGAGGAAGAAAAATGGTGTGGTTGTCCATGGTGTTTCTCAAGGGAGGTCTGCATTAAGATTCTGGAGCCAGGTCTGAGTTCACCTGGTCCTTTGCCCTGCGCTTGCCTGATCAGGGAGGGAAGGCCCCATGGCAATGAGCAAAGGATTTTGCAGTAAACAACCAGAAATCAATTTTGGCAGCCTACTCAGTGAAAAGGAATGAAAAAGCGGAGGTGGCAGGAGGGGTTTTTAAGGCTTTCAGGAAGGGTGGTGGTTTGCTCCAGCAGCAAAACACAGAGAGAACTGAAACAACAAGGACAAATGCAGTGTGTGGAAAAAGCCTGTTGGGTACTTGTCTTTGCACAACAACTTCTTCATCAAGAAAACAGCTTAAACACAATGAGCTGAGCAATCAAACTCCAGTTTGCTGGCAGCGCCCTCATCTGTCTCCTCAAAATATCTGACACACTGGTCCAGGTGTAGATTTAAAACAAAGTAACAGTCAGCAGACTGAAATCAGAAAAATGTGGTGACCAGGCACAGAAGGATGTACTCACGTCTTTAGAAGCAGGTACTACAGGAAAGGTGCCTGCATCTCCCACAGGGAGAAAGAATTGAACCATATAGAAGATAAAAGCATTTCCCTAATCACATTTCACCCACAGACCACCAGCTGGACCCAACAGCTAAATAGATATCTCTGTAGGAAAATTTTAAATTTGGAGACATTTTGAAATGAAAATATAAAATGTTTATCTTCAGGCTATGTCAGGGTGTTTGGGGAGGACCAAAGCAGACAAAGAAATTGGAATTCTGTGATATCAAGACTATCTTTTTATCAAGAAGGGTTAAAAAAAATAAATTTAAAAACTCTTACTCAAACTGTAGGAAGCAGTACAAACTTCAATTCCTACAAAGACCTTTATTTTCAACAGACAAAACCCATCTGCTGTGAGAAGACTCACCGGGCTGATTCTCTTGTTATAAAAGTATGAAATGCCCAACGTACCCAAGAAAAGACCCAATCTCTCAAGAGCTCCAAATCCAGACAGGAAAAAGGTAAAGCTGCCCTGAGGAGCCTGGGCACTTCTCTAATGTCAGTGACTGACTGAAGAACATCCCCAGACTTACAGTGATTATCAGCAGTGTCAAACTCTCCTACTGGTGTGAAACTTCATCTCCTTGAGACCTGCCATAGTTTGGACAGTTCTGTCTAGGTGCTGGCACTGAGAAGTCATGGTCCAGATCAGGGACTACTGTGCTAGACACTATGTAAAGATATCACAAAAAGACATGTGGCAGCAGTGCCACATTGTTGTGGGATTTCTTTTCGTTTTAATTGGAAAAAAACCCCTGCAGTTATCCGATGCTCTAGGTCTATGTACAAAGCATGTTTAAAAATACAATAGGCATTCAAATGGGAACATTATTAATTAAAAGCCTCCACGTACTGTACAAATGAAACATTCTTCTCTCTACCTACTCAAGTCATTCATTCAGAAAAATCCTGGGAAAATAGTTAGGCTTTGCAATGTGCCCCATAGGTCAATGTATTCAGACTCCAACAGACCAAGTGGGAGGAGTGAGTTCCAGAACAGCAAAGTCTTCACTGCGAACTCCCTCTCATAGGGAGCACATTCAGAAATGAGCACGCTCACAGGAAAATGGCTCTAGCTCCTTACCCAGCTCCAATTTTAAACGAGTCCTTTAATACATGTGTGTCCAGCCAAGGAAGAGATGCTGACCTATGCTCCTGCCTGGAGCACAGCAGTGGGAAGGACTTTGAAGCCCTGTAGGGTTTCAGACCCACAGCTTGCCTGCCTTTTTTTTTTTCTACTGTATATGTCCTAAAGGTATCAATTTATACTATATATTTATATTTATACCACAATAACCTCTTTTCTCTATGCCCAGCTACCCATGTCCCCTTTATTTAATAATAGTGGTGTCCTTGAGAGTCAAACTGTCCCTGGGCAACTCACTGACAGGATGTTCCAGAGCATATCCATAAGTGCTGGTCTCACAACTATTTACTTTTACAGAAGTCCCGTATCAAAAGTCCTTTTTTTAGTATAGGGATGGGTCAAAGTCTGTCTGCTGAAGCCAGAGCCAAATTTCCCTCATGCTTTAAAGTTTGGTGTTGTATTTCAGATCCATCCCCTAAATCAGACTGGCTTTCAGTGTTCAGATCAGAACAATCCCTATCTTATTTGCTTGCTGGCTGCAAAACAGTAGGAAGATTGTCAATACCCTGCCCAGGCTCTAATTAAAAATCCAAACTCAAATTTAATATTTCAAACATTATTTAAAATATATTAAGATAGTCAGTCTATTGCTGTTGCTCATTACTCTGTTGAAACCTAATATTAGTAACAGCATGTACAGAGGACCTGGAGCATGAATTAATAATGAGGTGCTTGTGCTGGAAAACATGCGAGAGCCTGGTTCCCCGAGCTGGCAGGCGTCCGGCAGGGACTGGTTTGCTCTTCTCTACACACTGATCAAATCGTCTGCTCAACAAAATCATTGGGAAGGAAAGTGTTTCTGATTAGTTTGCTTCTTCTGATAACCGTTTTCCAAAAAACTTTCCCAAAGATGACAGGCCATCAGAAATTAAGGGGGCCACACTGGGGGAAACCCTTTAGACCAATGGCACTGTGCTATGGATCAAACAGCAGTGCTGGTACTTGAGTATCATCCTCCAGTGGGGGAGGGCCCCCTGTGCCCTCAGCCTGCCCTCCCCTGGTTCATGAAGTCTCTTCTTGAGGCTTTTGAGGCGAGGTTTAATCAACTCTTTCCCTCTTTCTCCTTGTCCTAACAGAAAACTAATCTGAACAAGAACATAGAGCGTGTGGCTTGTTAGTGCTCTTGGCCCGGAGTGAAGGTATTGGAGGTGTTTGCGGGTTTTCTGTAGATATGAGCAAGGACATAGCAGGTCAGTGAGCTCTTCAGGTGATGCCAGAATCAGGAAAGATGTGCAAGCTAGAAAATATCTGCACCACTTGTAGTACGCAATACACATACATTTATATATAATGTGCATGTGTCTACAGTATGTGCATATAAAAATATTATAGTCATGTAAACTTCATTTTAGCCAGATAGTGATGTAATATAGAGATGAGGTGTATTTATTTGTACATAAATTCCCTTCTTATGCATGCTTTACAGGAAACTGGCTTTCACCTGTCCTCTCAGTGCTCTATGCTGGCCTCCTCTGCTCGTGCACTTCTCTGCTGAGGGTGAGCCAGGAGACCTTTGTGCTTCCTCTGTGCATAGAGATATGTCTTCAGCATTTGCAGAAAACAAACAATCATTACTGAAGGAGTTTGTGCCCTGAATTTTAGCTGCACCCTGGTCTTATAAACCCTTTTCCTTTAAGATGAACATACTGTTAACCGCAGTGCAGCATTCAGTTCTGTACCTACTGCCTTGTTCTCACCCTGTAAATTAAAAGGTGTGAAGGAGAAGGAAATTTGCCAGAGTGAATGAGAGAAATTATTACATAATTTTGTGTAATTTTTGATGCAGGAAACAATTTTCTCAGCGCACCTGTTGAGGGGAGAAACAAGGCTCCTTCAACCATCAATCTGTGGGACCTCAGAGCTCAGCCTGAAAGCAAAGGTGAAACAAAATACGAAAATTGCAGTGCAGCAGAAGAGGAGTCAGCTATCTGCGGGCCTCTGCTGAAATCCCATCTTTCGGGTAGGGTTTCTTGTGCATTTTCGTGTTTTGGTCACCTGACAGCAGCTCTCTGGCCTAATTGGTTTCCTAGTTAACAGACTAAGTAATGATGTAACCAGAGTGTGTGGGAACCAGACCTGTGTGACAGATACAAATTTTCCCAGCCATACTAATTTTGCCTGCTTACCTGGTTCTGCTGCTGGTTATCTGGAAACTTGAACTACTTAAAGGACATAATGAGCCCAGCAAAGGTTGAGGCACAGCTTAGTCATTTAACATAAAATTATCTCCTGCTGCAAAACGTATTAACTCCTGAAGTCGAATTATTTTTGTTACTAAACAACACTGTGTTCTAAGAGATATGGCTGTGTCTACAGCTTTTATTTACTTTTTCTGTGGTTGGCCAAAGTGAGAATTAGTTGTCTTTAGCCTAAAGGAGCAGATCAGCTCTGTTCAACTACAAGCCTGTCTCAATAACCACTTCTACTCGACTGTCTGCCATCCCCAGGCACTCTCCCACTGTGTTCCTCGTTTGTGCTGGTGACTTTTGTAGCTGAATATTGTTGCTATTGCCTGTATGACAATACAAGGGTTTCAGAAAGGCTCCAGCTAAGATCAGGGTCCTGTTGAACTGGGCACTATGTAAACATATAATGAGAAATAGTCCTCTAAATGCAAAGTGTTTGCATCACAAATATGTCTGATAGAGGTGGTGGTGGTGGATAGGAAAACTTTGCAGCCTCGGAGCTGAGCCTCTGAAAGAGCAATTTTTTTAAAAAATCAGCATGAGAAACAGCCTCATGTAAAATAATCAAACTGGGGAAGGAAGGTGAGAAAGGGAATGCCTGGCATGGAGGAGGACTGACTATCCTCCTTCTCCATGTGGTGGGCAAAGAATGAAGGTCTCTACATTTCTCTCTACTGCAACATAAAGTCTCAGTAAGCACATATAGCTCATACTGGGCAAAGGAGCAGCTTGAGCTGGGAATCTGCCTGGCACTTGTCATTTCTGTGGTCTGCAGGCTGTTGCCTTGCACATCTCTCTGCACAGCAGTTAAATATTTTCTTACAAGTTGAGGCACCCAGGCTGCTGCTGGATGGGCTACACAGCCTGGGGCAAACTTTGCCATGACCCTGGTGGTTATTGCTCTGCAGCAAAGTGCAACTAGTATGGCTGTGTCTGATATTCTTTAACAGAGGGGAAGAAAGTTTTATGTTTGTTAGTGTGCATCTGGCTGTTCTTTCACTTTGCACTCACACATTTGATAAATGGAAGTAACTGAGAGCAGAAGCAAGACACTGGACTCTTAAGGTGATGTGAAACTGGCTTACGTTTTTCTTGAAAATAGGACTCTTAAATGTGATGACAGAAATCATGGAAGTAGCAGGGCTTTGTATACACTGATGTGCTTAATCCAGTCAGTAAAAGTATTGTTAAAAAAAGGACACCCCACAGCGTTTCAGTATCTTTCTACCCGAAGTTTATACGATGCCTACCACGTATGCAATGGATCTGAGGCCTGACATTTATTTAAACTCTTTGGGAGCAATATCAAACATTAATGGGGATTAGTGTTAGAACTGGTGTAAACATAGCAAACAATCTGCTGTAAGTGTATGCTCACATTTCCATATGTTATGTAGGTAAGCAGAGCCACCACAGAGGAAAGAAACCCGGAGATGTAGTTCTCAGCTAACTGCCTCCAGGATCAGTAGAGGCAGACACCAGTAGGGCACAACTATCTCATGATATCACTATCTACATACTCATAAAATGCTCTGTCTAGAGTTGCAATTTAGTTTTGCAAAAGGTAAGAAAGATTTAAAGAGATGCAATTCCATTGTGCAAAACCACTAAAAAACAGATTAAAATGATTTAGTACTTCCAGGTGCACTGTAATTCTTGGCAGGAGAAGCTAATTCCAGGTGTGTAACTTCAAAAAAAAACCAAAAAAAACAAAAAAACAACCAAAACCAAAAACCCAACAAAAATCCAACCTTCTTGTCAAACCTGGATAAAAACATCAAGTTAGAAAAACAGAAGCTAAACTAGGAACAAAGTCCAAAGTACAACTGTGGAAAGACAGCCTCTCCATTGAAGAAATTATTGCATATAAGTGAATCTCCCTATTACTTGAGTAAACATAGCTTGATTCTGGGTAATATTTCAAAAGAGATAAAGCTTTGGCATGCATGAGCACATAGAAAGATGACATGTTCACAGTGGGAGGTATAAGGTGGGGCTTCCAGTAGTGCCAAAATTTATCTCACACATACATGCTTAGGGCCAGATCCAAAGCTGCTGAAGTAAAGAGCAAATCTTTCCACTGTCTTCAACTGGTTTTGTATTCAGCATTCACTCTCGCTAGGTGAAAGGGAGGGGAAATACATTTGTTTCCTTATTTGCAGCCAAATCATTTACACATTTTTCCTTCTCCTTTTAAGCCTGGGGAACTCTTGTCATTAACTTCCTCAGGGGCAGGTCCTTAATCAATAGATCAAAATATAAACTGTACCACAAAATGGAAAATACTATCGTACCAGCTAAAGTTATTTGCTTCAGCAACACATGTGGTAAGGGATATTATTATTCCATAATAGAATACACATTGATTCATTTGGCACTTTTTTTTTAAAATAGGTTTTATTTGTATGATGTGTTTATGGACAAATATGCATTGAATGCTTTTTAAGTCCTATTATGGTTTGGTTTTATTTCCACATGTTCAGATGAAATGACCATTACTGGGCCTAGAAACCTACAATACTAATGGAAGTTCTTAGAGTCGGTGCCAGTTTTATATCCTGCAGGGGTAGTTGCCACTATATTAATATCCTGCAGGTCAAGTTATTTTTGAAAAAACCCTCAACGTATTTTGCAGGCTCTAAGCAATTCAATATAGTGTCACCCTTAGCATGTGCCAGTTTTGCATCTGAATTAAGAGCCAGGGATCAGACCTCCAAGTACCGGATCAGACCTCCAAGCAAGCAGGTTTTGCAGAGAAATCCATGGCCACACAGAAGGAAAATGGACATGGCAACCTTGTTTCCCCAAGGTCTGTGTGAAAATTCTTTAGGAATCAGCGTTCTCGCTCTGAAAGAGAAAGAATGGTTGGGAAAACTGGGCCCTCTGCTGCCATGATCAGGGGCTGGGTGCGTGGTGCTGCATTCAGCTGCTTTTGCTCCTGTGAATAAACAATTTTTCCTGTGCTGTAACCTCACTTTAACAAAAAGTGGGTAGAGAAACCAAATCCTTTCCCAGTCACTCCCTGACTTTTGGCACTGCTGTCACCTGCGGGAGCCCAGGCAGGGTCGTGCCCATGCTGGCACTTGGCATTTCCGTGAGGTGAGAACGAAACACAGGAATCATGGAAACCTTTCTGCCTTTGCCTTGGGACTGCTGGGCTGGGTGGCCCTTTCTTGTGGCAGAGGAGCAACAAGGTGTGCCTGTGCACAGGGCCAGGCAATGAACAGCCCAGCTGTGATTGCACAGGGCTTTCTGGGGCCTCTCCCCTTCCCACACAGAAATATGTGCACGGAGGGGAGAGGAGGGCACTTTTCATGTCGTTTTTCCTCTTGCTGCTGAGTTTGCACTAAGCTGGTACAGAGATCCTTATCTCAAAGCAGAAAGGAAAGTGAAATCTCCGGTTTTGTCACTGTTTGAGCGCTCTGCGATATCTAGTTCAGAAGGCCCTGATTTTATTGCCATGGCATTGCTGTCAATTAGAAGTGGTGGCTCTGTCCAGACTCCAGCATTAGGGCAGACGAGGTCCAAAGTGGAGTTAAAGGTGTATCAAACCTAGCATGAAACTGCTTTGGGTTTGTGACATTGTGATAAACCTGTTTTCCATTGAAAAACACTGAGGAGAGGTATAATTCTTAACTGTCATTACAGACTCCCCAGACTATTAAGGCTGCATAAATATTAAAGCTTGTTATTTACATTAGAACCATTATCTTTATAGATATCGGTACTTGTTAAATGATTCATAATGCATAATTCATTCAACCAATCCTGCCCTTTTCTCTGTTTATTATTCATCTGCAAATAGACTTTGATTTTTACAAATTTGTTCATTATTCATATTATTCCAGGCTCTCTACACAAACGTATTTTAGTGGTGTCCTTTGCTTGAAACCTATTGTCTCCTACCCTATTTTTATCAATTTGCTTCTGTTGTTGCTTGCAGAGTGTAATTGAATATTTAATAACAGACCTGAAACTCCCCCTGACTTTAACACAGACTCACAGGATAGCTCTGGGGATTCAGGAGGATGCTTCTGCCGTTGCCATGCAGTCACTGACAGGACATGGACTGCAGTCATTCATACAGCGAGCTTTACCTTTCATTCCCACTTGTTGGAAACACAATAATCCATAGAGTTCTGCAGCACGTGGCCAGGTTCTAAAGTCTGGGAAATTATCTTGTGTGTTTATGTACAAAGCAAGTGTAGCAAAGCAGATTTCCCTCCACCACAGCACGGTGTGGTTCAGCGAGAGAGCAGCAGAATGGGATATCAGATATCTGGTTCAGGTCTCCAGCCAACCATTTCCATGCAGAGTTGCCCCTTCATGTGCCTCAGTTTTCTCTTCTGCAGATTGGTATCAGTGTTGCTTGAGGGACATCTTGCTCTGCAGAGACCAGAAGGAGTAAAAAATGCTTCTGGCATCTAACTTTAGGCACAGATATTAACTTGCTTCCCCTGAGCTTCCTGAAAAGAGTTGTGAGAAGTTTCTCCACTGATTTCTACTCTTGGGGCTGCTGTTTGGAAACATCTCCAAGCTGATCCCTCACTCTCTGCTGGAGGATCTGGATAAACTCACCATTTCATAGCTTGGGTGAAGTGCCTAAAGAAATACTGCCAGGCTTCCAGAAACAGAAAGTAATTCAGGAAATAAAGTATAATGTGTTTGTCTCCAATCCCAATGCTTTGATCTGCAAGATAAGAATAGTTAACAAATAACAAAAAGTTCTCTTTGTTTTCAATTCAGTTTGTCACTATTCATCGTTAGTTTATTTTGGATGCACTTCTGAGAAGCTGCTACCTGCACTATGAGGAAAAAGAAATCAAAACCATAGAGTAAAAAAAATTAATTTGGTAGTAAGGAACTAATTTGTTATCTGAGTCTAAAAATAAATGATTGTAGCAATTGCAATAATTAAAATTGTTAAAAATGCTTGAAGAAAAATGAAATTCCTAAAGATTTTTAGAAAAAAAATCCAAAAGTGTAGACTTCGACTTTTTTATCATTTCAGAGTAAAGTTTCAGGACAAAGGAGTCAAAATGAAGCCATTTTTATTTAATTTGAAATACAGTTTTCAGTTTAGTTAGCAAAAAAGAATTTTAAAAGTTTTCTGATGATTGCTTTCTCCATTATAGACTGGTATCAATGTCTTTTATTTTACTGGAAGAAAATGAAGAGAAATTATATTTATAAATACTGAAAACTTGAAAATGGAAAAAAAAAGAGATTAAATTGGACTCAGAATCTTCTCCTTTCTTCTAGTTTTTCAGCTAGAAAAATATGAAAAATGTCCCAGAATGAAATTATCCTCTTAATTTCTAATATTTATTCTCTTAAAAATTTAAAACATGGCTGTTTTGTCCCCTTGTGTTCTTCATGCTCTCCGTTTCTCCGTTTTCTTTTTTTTTTTTTCTTCCACACAATGTCCTTGACTGGTGTGTTATGGAGATAAAGGGTAGTTTACACTTATTTCTGGAGATCAGAACCCAAACTCCACCCAAGCACTGGAGGAGCAGCAGCACTTCAGTGCATTGCAGTGCCTGGCGTTGCAGTTCTGATCTGAGTTTAGACCATCCATGATCTCAGTCCACCACACTCAGCAGAAAATCTATTATTTTCTTCATATCGATCTCAAATTCAACTGATAATGAGTTATGAAGAGAACCAGAGTCCATGGACTGTAACAACCTCCCGTCCTGGTCTCCTGATGAGCAGAGGAAGAATCAAAAGTGAGAAACTACAGTATTGCTCATTTCCACCAGCCCTCATTTATCTTTCTGCTTTCTTCTTTCCCTTATACCATGAGTCATCCAACATTTGATGCCTGGGGACTCCATGTGTAATTTTGATTCCCAGTCACTTTTGTCCCCTCCTCATGCAATGCATTCACACGAGCCCTGGGAGCACAGAGGAGCCCTGGCCAAAATGGCTCAGCTTCCTTCCCAGGGTGTCAGAGAGCCAGGAAGAAAGGTTTGTTCGAGGTCTTGGCTCCCTCTCCTGGCTGGCTCTGCAGCAACTTTAAATGAGATTTTAGCCTATCAAAAATTGGTGTTTGCTTACTGCCAATGCATACTTGAAACAGGAGAGAAGAGCACTCTTGTGATGAGATTCTGGTTATAAAAAAAAAAAAAAAACTTAGAAAGCTGGACGCTAATCTCACTAAAAATATATTAAGTAAAATCATCATGGGTTTTATATAGACTATTTGAAAATGTTTTATTCCTGCCAAGATTTCTTGAATACTACACACATAAGAGAAAGTGTCTTTTTAAAATTTTGTTTATTTTTCTGGATTACCTGTACTTTCCTTCTGACCTGCAGGCTCTAGACTTCTACTTAATAAATGTCCCAATACAAGCTGTGTGTTACCCTTAAACAGTGGTAGCATTCCCCCTACCTGCTAATTGCTTTATTTGTCCTTACTGCTTCCGTTCCCTCATCAACAAAGGCTTTAGCATAAAGGGCAATGAGGTAGAACACGACAAGGAGAGTGGGAGCCAGAAGAGTGAATACTTCTGTAATTACACAGTAGCCTAGAGTAGCTCTTCTCAAATCAATTATGTAGCCTGGACTGCCCAAAACTCTGAGGACAGAGCCCTTGCTTTAATTTGCCTATGGAGCTATGTGCTCCAATAATGTGCAAAATTCTTCCCTTGTTACCAGTTGCCTTTTATTGGAATCCACATAATTCCTTCCTTATTTATTTTTCTTTAATTACTTTATTAATAGTACATTGTATTTAGCACAGCTACAAACCAATCATTGCAAATTGCTTCGCAAACATTACCAAATGAATTTTCACCTTGTCTTGTTGAAAAGGTAGTGCCACGTCCATTTTTCAACAGGGAAAACTGAGGCAAAAGATTGTCATGGAAAGTGATTAGAAAAAGCAACTGGAAAATCATCCATAAAATCCGGACAAACTGTAGTTGCAAAGTAAATTGTCAGATAACCCAAGAATATAACTCAGCAATCAAAACATTCATCCCACACTCTATGCTTGCTGTGCACTCTTCAGATTTATCCTTCTTGGGACTTCATAGCAGGCATAAACCAAGATGGTACAAAGGCAAAGTATTGCCAGTGCCAAGAAGATTTCAGTAGTTTTGGAGACTTATTTTTGCTGTTGCTGAAGAGTTTACTAAACAGAATACTGCATGTAACAGGGACAGCACAGGATTAAGGAGAATGAGCATTTTTACTGTCAGCTGACTTCACAACTCCATGCAGGTCTCATCTTCCAAAGGCTCTAGCTTGTTGTTACATAAGTCAGTGTCAGAACTTCCTTGGCATCAGTGATTGGGATTTGGCCCACATGATGGTCACTGCTTCCATGTGTTTCTCATTTCTTCCTTCCCTGTGGGACACAGAACAGAAGCTATGTGCAAATGCCTGTGAAAGTTTGGAACTAGGCAAAACTTTGCTTTTGATCCCTATCTTCTTCATAAATGAACTACCAATATAAAATGAGCAGTTAGAGTCCTGGTTGTTTTATTTAAGCAATGGCTTCAGCAATGCTCTAATGTAGGGAAGGAAATACTTTTGATGATATATTTAAAAGGTATTACAGCCACTGCCTGAAAGGAGAAGCTTCCAGGAGGCAGAAGGGAGGCCAGTGAAGCTGTTCAGGTATCTTCAGTAACAGGGGTGTGTATGCAATAACAGAGGTGAAGGCCTGAAGTGAAATTTTTGGCAAAATTTTGATTAACTAAAACACTGAAAACAACATTTCATATTTCACAGTTTGAAGTTTCCTAGACAATTCTAATTAACTGCAAGTAAATTTAGATTGAAAACATTTTCAGACTCATAGCTAGAAAAGAGATTAACTCAATACCCATTCCTGAAAAGTTTGTGATCATGTGTATTTGTCAGTGGAAAAGGTTTATCTGGAAAAAAATGTGTCTGGCTCTAGTTGTAACCTTATCTGCATAACCTGTAATAGAATAACTATAGCTATAGAAAGACTTTTGTTCTTTTTGGCGTAGCTGATCAATTAGATGTGTAGGATGGAGTTACAAAAGCTTACACTTTGCAGGAGTTGCTTTGCTCTTCATGGCTGTGTGAACAGCACGGTGCTAGAAATGATGTTACAAGGAGTGAATGATATTTTGAAAACCGAGTTGTTCTTCTTTATGTCGTGTAGCTAAAGCCCTCAATTGCCACCAGTTTCCCCTTAGGATTTTGATGCCACAGAAATGCACATGAAGGGTCAGTCCTTGCTTCAGTCTGTCTTGATGGCAGAAAATAAAGGCAATGGTGTTATCACTGCTCACAGGGAGCTAAGGGTCAGGCTAATTTTTATTCTGGTTTGGTTTTGGGTTTTGGGTGGGTTCGATTTTCAATCAGCTTTTTAAATTAATTTTTACTTTTGATGCACTCACCATCATTATATCATCTTTTCAGTAGCAACCCTCATTGGCCATAAGTAACTCACCCAAAATCTCTGAGGAGTTCTCTGGGAGAGCTGGGAACTGAACCTTTCGTTTCTGTAATGACAGTCAATGCACACTTCTAGATAGGGAATAGATGTAAACCTTCATTCAAAATCCATGTCAGGTTCAAAAACACCTTTTAAAAGACAGCTGACCTATTGTAGGATTATAGTTTCAGGTGAAGCAAGACAGAGCCAGAGCAGGTCCTTACTGAATAACCTGCTGTGTGCAAGGTGAAAGCAGCACAATTTCAAGGCTGCATCCGCTTAGAAAGTCCAAGGATCCATGGAGAGCAACTAATCGACAGGGAATGAACCAGGACATCTTGCAAGATTTTTCTCTAGTGAAATTGGGTGCCTGTAAAATTGTCTCAAGAGGCAAGAATGAAAAGTTTAATAATTTATTTATGCATAGAAGCTGGAGTGTAGCCTTGTCACTGGAGCATCACCTCCTGTGCCGAGCATCCAGCCATGTCAAAAGGCAGCACCTTTTCTTTTCTGTAACGCATTACATTTTACTGGGAAAATCCAAATGCATTATCACCCTGATAATAATTTGCCCTATTAGTCACCGCTGTAATGCCCAGACAGCCCAGAGAGCAGGGAATAATTGTCATTTGGAAGGAGACAGTATTACACAGTTAGATGGAAATCACCCCTTTAAGGATTTATAGGAAAACAATTGGTGCAGTATGGTGTCCAGCTACCTCCCCAACTACTGCTAATGCATTTGTGAAGGCATTAACACATTGAAGTTTGAGCTTGGCTCCCCTTATCTTAGAACAGCCACCAAATGGCATTCTTGCAGTATTAACTTTCTGTCACTTCCAGCTCAAAATGTGACCTAGAGTAAAAGGCTTCCTATCACCCCATCAGCTCCCTTAACTACTCCCTTTCAATGCATGTTAATTTTGTGCCTTTGTTTCACAGCGCACAACTGGAAAAAAATTAGAGACTTGTAGTAATATTGCACCAATTAAAAGAAAACATTTGCATTGTCAAAGTTAAAGCTAATAAAGGCAACTTCTGAAGTTTCTGGAAACTTCAGAAGTGCTCAGCCTTACCACACAGGCTGCAGGCAGGTGCACTCCAAGTATTTCCTTGCTCATGTATCACTACATTTGCTAAGCAAAATGAAAGCAAAAGCAAAAATGAAACAGTTCTCTATTTCTTTAAACATTTGGCTCTTTTTTTTGTAGCCATGTGCTGCATGCACACTGATACAACGTCCCCCATCCTTTAAAGACTCCCTCCCACCAAAACCAAGATCAATTTCTACAACTTAGAAAACTCTTGCTATCCCCCCCAGCCTGTCCTGACAGCCAGGGGCTGTGTCGTGATGATCAGAGGCTCAGGCAGCAGCTGGCAGCCCAGGCAGCTCTGCCTGCACCGGGGCCACAGCTGGTTAGGGAGAATTCCCCTTTCTGCTGTCCCAAGCCCACAGGCAGAGAGAGCAGACAGCACCTCCACTTCGTGCTGCTGCAGCTAAACTGCAGCCAAAGCGGCACATTTTACTTGATGTTTAGACTTTTTATATGTCTAAAATTAACAATAATAATCATAACAAAAGTGCTGATGAGAAATAATATATGGATACATTTCTGTGTGGCCGGTCTGACCTGTGGAGATGTGCATTGGGGTTTTTAGCTGATATACACGATCTTTTGCTTTGCCAGTGCAACCATCTCTCCACCTGCGTGCTCTTATAAGTACTTTTTCTCTGGGAGGTGGAAGGTAGGGCTTGGCAGAGAGCAACTGCAGCCAGTGAAGACTTCCCTCTGTCTGCAGAGGGCTTGAAACATGAGGAGGAAGAAGGGGCTGCAAGCGGCCCAAACACTCCGGGAAAAAGTACCTTTATCACTGGGAAACCAGAGAAAGATGAAAAACTAAGCCTTCCTTCATCCAAATCTTTTACCTTTGAGGGTTGGGGGATTTTTAGTGTTGTTTTGTTGGTTGTTGGTTTTTTTTTTAAGGGGGAAAAGGCTGAGGCTGGGGGGGGGGGGGGGGNNTTTTATTTTTGATTGGAAGAGAGAGGGGGGGGGGTGGGGGGGGGGGGGGGGATGGAGAGCAAAAATGCTGACCTTAATTAATGGAAGGCCCACTAGAGCCGAAGGAAAGGGTTTGGCTCTCAAGGCCTGGGCCTCCCCCTGAGCCTCTCCTGGGTGTAATGAGAGAGCTCAGCTTCATTACTGGCAGCTGAGGGGAAGGGTCACTGGGGCTGGATTTGCAGGGCCCTCATTGAGGGATCACTCCATGCTGAGAGAAGCTGGCCATGCTCTTGGACACCTGGTCATTAACATTGCTAATTAGCGGCCATTAATCAGGGCCCTGGGTTTTTTGTTGTGTGTCACTGGCTCAGAGGAACCAAGTGAATAAGAAGATTGTTTCATTACCTCCACAAGAGGTGGAATGAAAGCAGTTCCCATCAGCTCAAGATGAGCTGAATTAAGGGAAAGGTTAGACAACAATTTAAGATGAGCTGCCAAGGGGGAGCTGGGGGACCTGAGCTGTCCTCTGAGAGGAAAACCAGTCACCTATAATTAATGAAATCTTCCACAACCTCACTCTAATCACCGTGTGAGCTTCTCACCAAAAAAAAAAACCAAACCCTATCTTTCACATTGGAAGAACCCTAATTTATCTGTTTATGAATTCCTAATCTTGGCAAGCTTTAATTCCATAGGATTTTTGCACCATATATATATATGTATATGTATATACACAAGATGCAAGGATATATGTAAGTGTACACTCACATAGTGTGAGTGTGTCCCTGTGTTTGTTTCATATATTTACCTGAGTCAGCAAGGGTGGTTTCCACACAGCCAACCCCACTGGCGGGGGGGAAGGGGGAGGTAACAAAAACCTGTATTAAAAAGTATCCACGCTGTATTTAAAACATTTGTCTAAATGTTTGTATTTTATATGCTCTGGCTCTGAAGGCATTGAAGAGATTTGCTGGTTTAAAGAGGCAGAATAATTAAAAATGGGTTCTGTTTTAGTAGGTTAAAAATGACATGGGAAAAATGATAGTTATTGGCATACATAGGAAGAGGTAAAGAATTTAATTAGCAACCAGATTGTTAAAATGCAGTATTCTCCTCCTGTGCTGCATTGTCTAACTTTTGTGGAACAGGTGCCTAATTTTCCTAATGGGATACATTTTAATTGACAAAGTAGTTTGATTGCTTCACACTAATTTTCAGTTCCTTGCTTACTTTTAATATAATAAACTCTTCTATTTCTACAAACTCAGATGCCCTCTAAAAAGTAATTAGAAGCCAGTTTTATCTGCCTGTCTTTTTCTATACACCACTTTTTGATTTCTAAAACCAACTAACGAAAAGCTTGATTTGTTCTGCTGATGTGTGAGAGCCAGTAACTTTTAGTCATATGCACTGAGCATTTCAATCAAGTTGTTTGCATATCCATTCATTTCAGAAAGACTCTCAAAATGGATTACAAACATTTAATTGTAAGAGGAATAAAATAATTAAGGCAGTACAAGTGGAAGTTAAAAATATGCCTAAGGATTCACAACAGTTATTGGATCATTCTCATCATGGGGCATAAATTCCTTCTTGTAGTTTCAAAGGACTTTATTCAAGTAGGCACACTGCCTTTCCTAACAACAGAAAGTAAAACCATGTTTCTTATGTATGTGATTCTCTTTGTAGAGCTGTGAGATTGGTTAAAATGTCCATAAAACTAATCTTTGGAGCATTGCAGCTGGTCTGGGATTCTATAATATGATTTCTGGGACTTCATGGGAAAGTTGGAGGCTCAAGGGAAAATTACACAATGAACAGCTGAGAAAAAGTTGCATTCTGGCACAGAATCATGCAAATGGGGCACATTCTTCAGTTTTCTCATGACGGATTGTCTCTGAAACTACTGAGCCAAGTTGCTGAAATGCTAATGAAGGAGAAGCATCAATGAGCGGTGTCATCCTGGGGGCTTCTGAAGGGGACAGAGTAGGAGATGGAGGGAGGGGGCAAGGGGGAAGGAAGGAAGGAAGAAAAAGAATGAAAAGAAATGGAGCAAGAGTTTCAAATATTGGGGCTGGTCCCCTCTTAAAATTAAATGGGGGGGGTTGGGGAGAAATAGAGCTGTGATGAACTCTGGTGAACACGTCACTCTTGGCTTATAAAAATGAATAAAAGCACTTAAAATCTAAAGAGTTTGGCTTTGACTAGGGGTAATTGAGTGTGGGCACTGCTAACACTGGGAGCCACCCTTCTGTCTGATACATGAGATGGGTGTAGGCCCTCAGGCTCTCAGCAGATAAGCCTGGGGGAAGCACACAAATGTTTGAGGGACACCAGTGCAGGCAGTGTGGGTGACAAACAAGAGGACCTGGAAGCCATGGTGCAGCAGGTAAACTATGACATCCTTGCCATCATGGAAGCATGGTGGGATGACTTGAACAACTGGAGGGCTGCAGTGGATGGCTGTAAACTCCTCAGAAGGGACAAGTGAGGAGGGAGAGGCCGTGGGTAGCTCTGTGTGTTAGGGAGTGGTTCGTTCAACTGTCTAGAGCTTAATGATGGTGATGATAGGGTTGGTTGGTGTTTATGGGTAAGAATCAGCCAGGCCTCAAGTGGCCAAGAAAGCCTATGGCACCTGGTTTATACCATCAATAGTGTGGCCAGCAGGACCAGGGTCGTGACTGTCCCCTGTGCTGGGCACTGGTGAGGCCACACCTCACAAGCCCTGTGTCCAGTGCTGGGCACTGGTGAGGCCACACCTCACAAGCCCTGTGTCCAGTCCTGGGCCCCTCACTACAAGGAAAACATTTAGAGGCTGGAGCGAGTCCAGAGAAGGGCAACAGAGCTGGGGAAGGATCTAGAGCACAAGTCCTGTGAGGAGCAGGTGAAGGAGCTGGTGGTGTTTAGCCTGGAGAAAATGAGGCTCAGGAAGGACCTTCTCAGTCTCTACAACTCCCTGAAAGGAGGTTGGAGCCAGGTGAGGATTAGTGTCTTCTCCAAGGAACAAGGGATAAGACAAGAAGAAATGGCTTCAAGTTGCACCAGAGAAGGTCTAGATTAGATATTAGGAAACATTTATTCCCTGAAAGGGTTGTCAAGCACTGCCCAGGGAAGTGGTGGAGTCACCATCCCTGGAGGTATTTAGCAGACGTGTAGAGGAGGTGCTTAGTGATGTGGTTTAGAGGAGGACTCAGCAGTGCTGGGTAATGGTTGGACTTAACAATCTTAAAGATCCTTTTCCCACCTAATAATTTCTATGATTCTATGGAAAACAGGATCCCATTACAAAAATGTGGGGGAATGGAGTAGGCCTTTTACTTGTCTCAAAAAATTGTTACTATTTGCAATTTTTTAAAAAGCCCTTTTATCATGGCACAGAATTTTTGCACTTCTGTTTGTAAAGCAAAACAGTTCCTTTTCCCGTAGATAGGTGAGCTTTATAACCAGATAGCCCAAGGCTCAGCTACCAAGGTTCCTTAAATATTTGGCTTACAAGTACTAGATCTTGAAGAACATTTATTTTAAAAATACCCAGCATGCTACATTTTGCAGACTTTCAAAATTGTTCTTTTCTCTCTCAGACCCCATTGTAAATGGCCAAAGGTCTCAGCAAGTTGATACTGAGCTATTTTGAGCATCTGGCTGGTGGTTGCTTCCCATCAGCGTTCCTGGAGGAGCTGCCGGGTGGTGAGTCCTTTAAAATATGGCCCTCAGCACTCCGGATGCAACACGTGTTATCCAAGCTTGTGGAAGGCCTTTGAAAAGCTGGCAGCCACAGAGGAACAAAATCCAGTCATCTGCCCTTCATCCTCATTGCTGGTGAGAGTAGAAAATTAGTAGGTGTCGTAAGTGTTGTGCAGATGGGAGGAAACCAAACTCTCAGTGTTTGGGTCAGTGTGAGGCAGGGCTGTGCACTGGATGTGTCACTGGACCAGTGCTCTAAAGCCGTGGGTATTGACCTAATTTATAACCTCTGGCAAGTCGCTTAACCCAGTTTTGTTTCCTTTCCCACTTTTTTCCTCAATGTGTCTATTTAAATTTGCTGAAATTAAGATAACTAAGTCTTCCTATGACTTTTTATGTTGACTGCCAGGATGGGGCCCCGGTTTTACCTGGGTTTTTCCAGTGCTGCTCTAATACATACAGAAATAAAACCAGTAGAGCACAATTGCACAAAATGTGAAACTTGCCATATGAAATCTTTCAGACCAGTTTGGGAATGGCTGTATTGGGCCCACAGCAGTTAGATGTGTTGTTGTGTGTAATTGTGCTTTAATGGACTGCTTTAATGGTGGTTTTTACTACTTTCAAGCCTCAGCAATACTTACAGCCTTAGTTTCACAAGCAGCCTTTAAATTTGGGACAAGTATTTGCACATGCAAATCACTGGGTGGTGTCTGCCTGCCCACATACTGCTCTTATTTAAGTTTATTTACATCTTGTAGCATTATTACAGAGTCCCAGAGCTCTGGGCATGGAGCAGGACTTATGCAAGCACCAGTTTCGTGGTGGAGACAACAATGCCAGACACAGCAGAGAAATGCAGGCAGGCTGGGGACACCAGAATTCTCCCCATAGCAGCAGGTTGAGGGTGGGGTGTGCAAGTTATTGACCACCCTTTTGAGTTGTTTGGTGGGACAATTTTTGTAGATTTATCCCCCCAAGTGAGAGGCAGAGCCCAAAGGTATTTTTGATTGAAATTATCACAAAGACCAGAGTTGACCAGGATCTGAGTTGGCCATTTGACACCTAATGAGTGAGTGGTATGGGGACAAGGACCAGCTGTGGAGGAGACACTTAAAGCACAAGTGGCATGTGAGGAGACCTCTTTGGGTGACTGACTCTGACACCGCAAGGAGTTAAAGCAGGGGGACAAGGGAGCAGCTCCTCCCTCATATGGTCCACCCAGACACACGCCTATAGTGCTGTTAACCTGCAGGGAAAGGGCTGATGGCAACACAGAGGTGTACACATTGGAATACAGAGCCTTTCTTATTCCCACATGATATTTCAATGACTGTAATTAATGTGATTATGGATGCCATTCCTGCTTTGCAGGACTCATGCCACCTTGGCTAAGTCCAACCTCTCCACATGAAGCCCTGTCCTTCTATGCAGTGGTGTCCCAAAATGAGACAGGGCATGCTTGCCCAAGGACACCTGCACCCTTCCCACCACTGCAGACATCTCCCAGTAGTTAGAACATCCCACCCTGCTCCCAGCCTGAGCACACTGCCCCTCACAGACCCTTGGCACCAAGTTGTGACTGTGCCAAACGAGACATTTGCTTCTCCTTTTTTTGCTGGCCTTTCTGAAATATCTTCCATACCTCTGCAGGTGACGAGGAACTTCTCACCTGTGGAAAATCCTGCTTGTGCTGCTGCTTCCTGTCACTGTTTTTCCAAGCCGGTGCCGTAATTTCCTGATTTGCTGTGGAAGGCTTGTTCTCGCAGCCCATCTGCACTATTAAAAAAGCTGGTAAGTGCTGAGATGAAAATATGAGCTGTTTTCTGTAGGGTGGCTCTACAGTTCTGTAACTGCTGGAAAGTATGTGTGCATTGGGAGGAGCAAGAGAAAGAGAAGCTGGTTGGGTTTTATTGCTTTGATTTAAATGAAAAATAGATTCTTCTTTAAGAGCTGGAGGTTCTTTGGTGCTTAAGAAGATTTTACAATGTTCTACTTAAGCAGCCCTGAAAGAGTAAACAAATGAATTACAGCAAAGAAACCAGAATGCAGGATAGGTGATCATGCAGCAAAGAAGGCCAGTTTAAAAAAAAAAGAAAAATCCATACATAAATAAACATGGATGAAAAGGGGAGCCTGAAAGCACAGTTAAGGCCACAATCTAGGACGAAGAAGAAAGCTCCTATATTAGCACCCAAAGTTTTGATTGAATCTAATGAAAAAAAAAAAAAACAAACATTCTGTATCTCTCAAACTGAACTTTTCCAAAGTGTGTCCATGTAAATAAGAAATTTTGTTCAAAGGGTCCTCTCAAATGCTATATTGTACACAGCAGTGTGATTACAGAACAAGAATTAGGAGATCCTAAAACACGCTGACAGCCCCTAACATGCCTTATTGTGCTCCAGTGCTCCAGCTCGTATGGTACAGTCAGGGGACCACACACAGTTCATAACAGTCATAATGGAAAATTGTACGGGCTGGTCTAGCTAGGCATAATTGGATGGGCAAGAAATTGAGTTTTCCAGCTTGCAGAGTTGTTTACTTGACCTGTTTTAATTTTAGTTGAGATGGAATAATATGTTTCTCCAGGAAATAGCCAGGAGTTGTCACTTTTTAGCCTAATAAATCTCATCTTCAGGAGTGTCTCTAAGAAATCCACATTTCTAATGGCAAAGAATGAAAACTGTTTTGACACTGTAGATTAAATTCAGAGTAGTTGTACAACTAACAGCATTTACACTGAACTGATTGATCTACTTGAAAGTTTTATAGGAACCAACACAGGTTTTTTTCACAATATCACTTGACCTGCTCTCCCCCACTCTGCCAGCCTGCAATTTACTTCTTCTGACATATCCTTAATGCAAGTCCTGGTGTGCCAGTGTCACCTTGAATTATGTTTATTTTGAAAGCTTGTGGACATCCCCGTTGACCCCCCCAGGGAAAAGCACTTTTGGACTGACTGCTGAGAATTAGTATTGGACTGTGTTTACTTTGCTCCAGGTCCAGCAGCTCTTTGGGCTGAAATTTGAGAAGAGGCTACCAAGCCATTTTTAAAAACAAATGGGTCTTGAGCCGTGCAGCTTTGTAGGCAAACACACCAGAGGCTGCAGAGCTCAGAGTTGTTATGTTTCTTCAGGCAAGTATCTGTTTATAAAACAACGTAGTAAATAAGGAGGGTTTGCACCAGCACAGTGTGTTTTGGCTGGATTATTGTCATGGTGCCATTGGAGTCTGGCAACACTCAGCTGGCCTGCATATCTCAGCTGAAAGTTTTTGCCATATGAGTTTGGGAGTGATTGAAAAAGGGCCATAAAATGGTGTGAAACTCAGCATCCTGACATATGAGCCATGGCCCACGAGAAGAGTTGTCCCCAGAGGGCACCAATGCTTTGGAGTGTTCCTCATTGCCAGAAAGAGTCTTTGACATCTAGATAGAATGGCACAGATTAAATCAGCCTTCGACTGTTCTCATTTACACCTCCGTCTGAATTCATTTATCCAGTACCCAAAATAAGGTATTTTTTTACCTTTCCAGTCCTGTGTCAATCTGACTTGAGGTTGCTTAAAGTCACTGTAGCCCAGCACCATTTTCCCAGCAACACTCTTGCACTGGGGTTATTGGAGTTTTTAAGTCTTTCAACTTTTTTTTTTTTTTTTTTTTGCAATGGTCAGTTTAGCAATAGTTTTATTTATCACAACATGGAACTGCAGCATAAAAGAAAGACCTCTGTAACTTACAGCTTTGCAAAAAATCACAGTTGGCACAAGCCAGGAAAATAAGCCATTTGAAGGCAAACTGAAAACATTTCTAGTAATTGAATCATACCAGAATCTCCTCCCCACTCCACTCCCCTCTGTCTGAACCACACTTGTCCGTTTGGACCCTGGTGTGTTACCAGGACACTCTGGAAGAAACTTGTCTGGTCTTCCACACTGATTTGAGTTTCTCTGACTCAGTGGAAAATTTGCCTTGACTTCATGGCAGCTGGATCAAGCTTTCTGCAACTAAATAAAGGATCCCATTTTCCAGGCTTTTGTATGGTGTCTCAGCACTGCAAAATCTGTTCAGGTTATTAAAAATAATTATGTCATCAAACTGATTTTTATTCCTTTATGGTTTGGCTTGAAAAATAAAACAGAAAAAAAAAAAAGCATAAACTCATTAAGCCCTAATCTAAAACAAAAGTTTGGAGCCAAATGTCCATGTTCAGTCTTTTCATTCTGTAAACAACAGTGTCCTATTAGACAGAGATAACACATAAGGGGTACAGATGACAAACAACACATTCATAGGATCTGTATTCACTCTGAACAGAAGGGGAAAAAGAAGAGTGTATTTACCAGTAATTAACATGTTAACTAGTGTTTGGTGAAATCCATAATATGATTAAAAAAATAAGAATTCCTGGATTACAGGGAAGAGCAATTACCTAAATAAAAGCAACTGAAAAGTTGTCCAGAGGTATATAATAATAATAATAAAAAAGATCCCCCTCCCCAGTGGGAAATGATTACACAGTAATCCATGCCACTTAGTCAAATATCAGAAAAGGATCCCATACACCCATAATTAGCAATGTAACAAGCAGAGCCTTGAGAAAACAAGCTGGTCCTCAAGACAATAATCTTCATTGCTAGCACCCATCCAACAGCCTGCGACTCAAGGAGTGAAAGAGGCAGGCGAGATAATAAAGGGACCTAACAGAGCCAGCAGGAAAGTTCCCCATGTGCTACTTTGAGTGGCCTTCAAGGGGGTAAAAAGAGGAGAGGTAGGAGGGGGCAAAGCAGTCGTGCCCTCCCCTCCCTAAAAGAATGAAAAAGAAAGGAAAAGAATCCAAGTTGCTTCTGCAGAAGCTGCCTAGCGACACACAACTAATTACTACGACCGGTCCCCTGTTTGCAGATCTTGTTATCAGTAAAAATAATAATAAAATGAGCCCTAGAAGTCTGGATATCTGCAATTACAGTGTGAATTGCATGAGAGGATTATATGAAGTGCTCTTGGCGTGGAGGGTGGGGGACCAAGGCGCTTCAACTTGAGAGCAGAAAGCAGCTGCTTTGGGGCTTTGCACCTGCTGCTCACCAGGCTGTTTTCACCTCTAGACGAAAACAGGCTTCTCTCTCCTCCTCTGTCTCCTTTCTTTTCACACAGCGCACAAATGTAAAAACAGAGAAGGATTTTTATTAAAAAAAAAAAAAAAAGAAGAAGAAGAAGAAGAAAAAAATAGAGAGAAAACGAAATTGTCTTCCTAAAGAAGTTTCTCTGAAGCAACATGAGGGGCGTCTTAGGGCAGCCAAGGGGAATCTGAAGATGGAGTGTGGGGCCAAAGAAACAGGCAAGCGGCTCCATTTTAATGCAGAGGCAGCAGACAGAGTGCGATCTGAGATTGGCAAAGTTTCAATGTAAATCCAGGGGGGCAAGGGGGATGGGGCTGGGATGAGAAGAAAGGACTCTTTTACTGTTTCATGCTTCTAAGTCCTGCCGATCAGCATAAGCTCAGCTCGACATTCTGGGAATAGCAATGAGGCACACACAACAATCAAAACACCCTAAATCTGTTTGATGATTCAGACACTTCGTGCATCTGCACCGACAAAATGGGACTTCAATTAAATAACTTGCAGATTTCCACAGAGGGGGGAAAAAGTCGGGGGAACATGAGGATTTTTAATTAGTAACTCTGAATACAAGCCGTTTTTTTAATTAGGTGTTTGCACTACCACTTTATTCTTAAAGGGAGATTTGTAAGCGCGTGGGATTGTTGTGAAAGAAGATCCTGGACAGTTTGTTCCTAACATTTTGTTGCAACCTGCATTTGCTCCTAAACAGCTTTTCTTTAGCAAATGAAACTCAGCTACAACTCCAAGCAAGTTGTTCAAACGAAGGCTGAGATTTTTTTGGAAGTTTTAAGTGCCTACACACATCCATAAATACATATAAGTGTATACGTAGTGCTCAGGGTAGGTTTCAAGGCCCTTCAAGAGTTTTCTTGTGTTTCTGTGTTTCAGATTATTCTCTGTGACTAATCTAGTTAAAAATATATAAATAACTGTACTGTAGGCATTATATACATAACTGTTCCCATACACAGGGTTTAAACAGAGATAGTAGAAGTCTGTCACAGAGCTGAATGAAATTCCCATATGACTTTACTGTTCTGCAGCCACCACTTTTAGAACAAACCACTAATGATTGCAAGCTTCAGAGTCTGAAAAATGATGGGTGAAATCCCGGACCCTTTGAAGTCATTGAGTGCTTTTCATTCACTATTGGGGTCAGGATTCATGCTCAAAATCTCTCGAGTGTGTGCTGGCGTGGCACAGTGATGCACAGGTCTCGCACATGCACATGCACCATGAACCTGCAAAATCTGCTGTGAAGAGGCATCCTCCCTCTGGCAGGTCATGGTTTTTGGAGCCTTAGAAGACAGATTCGGTCTTTTTAGTAGACAAATCACCTAGGACACTAGAATGAGGACACTTCTGTGGTAATTTTAAAAATCTGGCCAAAGAGAAAACTGAGGAATTAACATATTTTTGTATCTTTATCTCTCAGTTCTTGGACAATTTTTTTCTTTGATAAAACATTTGCAATGATGCGGAAGAGACTAAAAGTTGGACCCACCCAACCCTCTCTCTCCTTTTCCTAACAGGGGTGCAGCAAGATCATATAAAGAGGGACCATGATCATTTATCCAAATGCAAACAAACCTAAGTATGAGGATTTACCACAGCCTGACTTTCTTTTTTAAAAAATTTATTTCATGTGTTAATACAAAGACTATTTAGCAAAAGTAGAATGCCAGGATTTGCATATGAATAGGTACCTAAAGATCAACGAGATCAACTCATTAGGGCCTGAACATCTAAACATACGAAAGTCAAAGAGGCCAGAGCTCAAGAGCCCGGCTGCTGAGATTCCCAGTGACTAATCCAAGCAAAGCTGATAGTTTTAAACTTATTAGTATTTTTTCCTGACTTAACAAAAAAAAAAATCCTTTACCTGAAATCAAAGCTCAGTCCAAGGAAAATAGCCTTGTGATTGCGTCTAGGACTTTATTTCTTTCTTTGCCACAACATTTCTCCATGGCATTGGGCATGTCATTTAGGAAGGGATTCGCCTGACCCAGCAGTATCTGTCTCGAAGGGAGGGATTTCAACTACCTCATCATCCGGGCTCCCTTTGCAGTCATCGTAAAAAAAGGCACTTTCCAAAGGGCTGTTCATTCTTGCTGTAGTATCCCCTCCTAAGACAGTGTCTAAATCTCTGGCTGCAGGTGCTTATCTCATCCTCTTGCCTATGCCAAGAGTGTCTCAGAGTAGTTCAGACTGAAATGAGTATGGAGTCTGATGTGCCTCAGTTCATCATCTGTAAAACGGGATTAAGTGATTAATGCTACCTCTGTATCTCATGGGTGAGTTAGGAAGTGGAATATATTATAAACCATGAGATGTTCAGATATTAAAATAGTGAGAGTGATATGAGTGCCATAAAAAGATAAGGTCCTGATCCAGTATCTGTGGCAACCAAGGGAATCTCTCCTCTGGCCTTTTGTGGGTATTAGATCAATCAATCCCCAGTGACATTATCCATTCACTGCAGAGTAAGTGAAGGTATGGCCAGAATTTTTCCACCGGCAGAGAAGGGAGAGGGTATGGGAAAGCCCTGACCTTACTCTATGCTTGAATAGTAGGAAGAGGGAAAGCACAAACAGGCTTTCAAAGCTGCCTACAGGATTTGGACACATCAGCTTATTAATGTTAGCGGAAATTGGGCATCCACATCTCTGGAAATTTCAGCCTCTGCATTTACAACACAAAAAGAGCCCAACCACAGAGGAGATATTTCCCTAATCTTGGCACCACTGCAGATTTTTGTTTGTGCTTCCTTGGATTAGACCTTTAGCAAACAACAGTGCTCGGATGTTGTGGGAAGGACACGTTTACTCCTCACCCACTCCAAGGTGTAGCAGGCAGTGTCAGGGCAGCATATTCTCATGGCTAGATCCTGAGCCTGTCATTAAATCTGTCTTTTGACCTTGGGCAAGTCACTTAACCTCAGTTTCCTCTGACTGTAAAATGTAGATAAAATATTCCCTGCCTCACGGCAGTGTTGGAAAGATTAACAGTTAGACATTGTTCTGAGAGCCTTGAATAAGAGCTGTGAGTGCATGCAGAGCACTGTTTCTATTGGATACTGCTTTCTCTTTCTACATACAGAAGGGCTGACTTTTAAACTGGCAAGAAGCCCAGGCCCGTGACTAGTGGTGTGCCCCATTTGAATGCACAATAACTACAGTTGCATGCACAAATTGGGTATCCGTGCATGGAAACTGGACACACAGTTGTTTACAGAACAGAAGAGTTTCTCTCTCGTGCGCGCTTGGAGAACTCAAGGACTCCATTTATTAAGCAGAAAAAGCAGTGCCACCACCCGTGCAATATCAAACAGTTTCTAGGCAGCATTTTAAACAGGTTAATAAGGTATAATATCATTCCCTCCAGAGACTGTAAGGTGGGCACTTTATGTTGACCTGAGTTAAAATTTCACACTCATTTTACAAGTCTTGCAGACTGTCCTGGTTTAAATGTGCCAGGCGAGACGTTTTGGGGAAGCTGAGAAGGGAAAAGATTTGCAGGTATTTTGTTTGATGTGTGTAAATCAGGACTGAAATAAATGGCATAGGTGGAGTTTACTCAGAGATAAATTGGACTTGGCTGAGAATCTGGCACTCTTTACATACTAGCCCATAAACAAACCACAGTCAGGACAGCAGACACGTTGTGTGAAGCCTCAGGAGGGCTGCCTGGCCAGGGCTTGGGCTCTGCTACCCTCCCTAAGGAGCCCTGCTCTCTGCTGCTTTTGAGGGGGTTGTGCTGCAGAGCTGTGGGGATCCCAGCAGCAGCAAGCTGTGATGGGAGGAATGGAGGCTGTGTACTCCCTCTGTGCACAGTCTGATCTCCAGGCATTTTCCAGAATCATAACTCCAAGAAGAAAAAGAAATAAATATCATGAATAATGTGGGGGTGAGATGAGAAGAAAGAGGGAGTGAGGGCAGAGAGCCACTGGCCAGAAGAGCATTATTTTTTCTCACTCACAGAACTCCTTTTGCTACAAAAGCTAAACCTTCAAGCAGGAATATCTCACATTTCTGTATTCTCTGCTTTCCTTCTGGCTGTCACTGAAGGTATCTAGAAGAGATGGCAGCAAGCTTTTCCAAAGTTTCCCCATGCCATACGGCTTCAGGCACAACTCTGCTACAAGAGCAATCCGCTTACAGGCACCTTCCCATGCCCCAAGCCTGGTCTGTGCCGTGGCCCTGTTAGCAGCAGGAGTCAATGTTCCCCTCACACCTCAACACACTGAAAGGAGACGATATTCTGAGATGGCATCAGGCCTTGTTGCCTTATTTATGGTGAAGGAGCTGGCTGCATAGGCCTCTCTTCAGGGTGGGTGAGCAGCATCAGCTTAGGATGTCCCCATCACTACGGCTTATCTGCTTTAAGCAGTAATACACTAATTTACTACTGTGGTAGGAATGATTGAAATCTTTAGACATAATGGAGGAAGTTTAATAGGGTCTACTGAGAAACCCAGGTGTTTAGATCAGCTTAAAAATAATAACCTTCTCCCCTGCTGAGCACTTTCTTTTCACAATAAGCTCAGCTTTTATTCTTAACCATAAAGACTACCTCAGACAGGAAATTATTCACGTGATTGGTCTTTACAAGTAGTGGAGGGTTTAAACTCGGGGCTGGAGAGGTCATTAGTGGACAGCCATGTGATTAACCTTTGCTTGCCCGTTTCTTTTCACACTTTGTTAACAGCTCCCATTATTGCCCCTCTGTGTCTCAAGGAAGTAGTTTATTGACAGTATTAAAAATACATAGCTACAAATTCCAAAGAGCCCATCCTTGTGTAAAACCTCCAGTTATTTCTATCCAGATGATATACATTGGGCAGAGCCCCTCAATTTCTGGCCAAAGTGGATCCAGAAATAAATTTGCCCATTAACGTGGGATCTGAGTTAACATGTTTGTTTTACCCATTGCAGGACCTGTTCCCGGGCCTGTCTCAGAAAGTTTTATAGAGCAAAAAAAGCTAAGGTTTAGTTAAACAGTGCCATTAGCGCTTGTCTTAACGTATCACAGCTCAATAGGAGTCACACCAGACACTGAGTATCTTTGAGTAGAGATGGGCATCCAAAGGACTTTGAAAGCTTGATCACAATGATGTAGTCTGTACTTCCAGAGCTGTGTTTTGATTTCGAGAGAATTCATCTGCTACTTACTTGTTTTCAAACCAAAGGAGCAGCCTTGAGTTTCTGTTCCGGACTGTGCTGACCGTGCCCGGGGAGCTCTCGGTGCAGAGTGTGACACGGTCCCTCGCTCCGGCACACACACCCAGAGGGGCTCATGCACGGGGGGATCTCTTCCCACAGCCAAAGAAACCAAATAAAAACAACTTAAAGGCAAAAGCAAAATATCAGGAAAGAGGAACAGAATTTCTGTGAATATAATGCCAAGCAGCAGCAGTTTTGCTGCATCGGTCTGGACTTTGCAAGTGTCTTGCATAAAATTAATAGTGAAGATGGCAACAACAAAATAGTGCAGCAAAGGCTGGGGGCAGGGGAGAGGGGTGCCTCTTTTACTTATTTATTTTGCATTGTTGTTGCAGGGTGAGTTCAAGAGGGAGGTGAAAGGGGGGAGGTGTTCAATGGAGGCCTTTCCAAAGCAAAAGGGTCTTTCGGACAGAAAGAGAGTGTCAAGGCATTTTGACAGAAAGTGGCTGAATGTGTCTTTTCTAGTTAACTTCTGTGAACTGTTGGGCATTTCCACACACAAAGGGGCACTTTCTTGGCAGCTGAGGAGGGAGAGCAGAAGTCAGAGAGGGCAAAAGAGGAAGAAAAAGGAGAACATCAGTTTATGAACACAAAACTTACAGTAGAATTTTTTTTTTTTTTTAGTAGAACATGTACACTGAAGAAAGCCTCTAGGCAGGCATAACTTCCTCAGCTGGCATTTATTTGGCAGAAAACCCAAGCCTCAGTGAATTTAACTGCGCTTCAGGAAGCATCCACCCACGACATCACTCAGCCTGAGCTCAACCCAGCAGGGTGCTGAGCCCCTTCAGTTCCTCTTGAAGTTGCTCAGTGTTGTGGTGCTCAGCACCTTGCAGGGATGAGGCTGTAGCTCAGGACGGCTGTGAAACACAGAGAGGAAAATTCTGAGATGTGTGATCCTGGAGGTAGCTCAGGTGCCAGTGGCCCTGGTGTGTACATAATTTCTGACATCCAGACTAGATTATCTAATGCTGACTCAGATAGCTCTGCACTACATTGCATGTTAGATATGTCCTAAGAATTCAGCACTTCTCCACCAGTTATTCTTCTTAGACCTCGGGGTTTTAAATTAAATGGGGAAATTAAAGTACTTGACAGAAGTGAAAACAAAGGACATCTTTAGGGATTATGAAAGCTTCCATAAAGATAAGTAACAAGGAAAGCACTTTTTTCTTTAGTTTTATCTACTATTTCTATGACTATTTCTTAAACTATAACCCAAGCCAGACTAGACCTTCCTTTATGATGGTTATACATCAGAAGTGAGACAAGATTTGGAATTCACTATGAAAGAATTACATGAAAATCTTTTCCAAGGGAAAGGTGAGATCAATCAGAATGGTTTTTGCAGGTCTGTAGAAACAGCTGAGATGGAGCAGTAAGGAATTTAAAAGCTGTGCAAAAGCAGCAGTGACAGGAATATTTGAAACAGGAACCTCAGCATCAGCTTGTAATTCCAGAGTACATAATTTTATTTATTCAGAGGGGAAAGGTCAGAGTCAGGTCCCAAGGCAAAAGCAGCTTGAAGTTTAGTTGGATCCACAAGGCCCTTCTGGAGCTGACCATTTGTGTCTAAATTGGTCAAAAAGTAGTTTCGTAAGTCACAACTCTATTTTGTGTTTTAACTTTCCTCTCAGAAGGAAGAACTCCAGTTTAACCAAACTTAATTAACCTACAGTACTCTTTAAGAGCAAAGGGGAATAGAGGCACAAGAGGCAGATAAGGACTCATTAGGATGATTGTACTTTTGAACTCTGTATGAGGAAGATGGATCTGTTCAGCTGCCTAAAAGCATTTTATGAACAACATAGCAGAGGTGTTAGAGACATTTTAACAGCAAAGAGCCTCAAACCAACAACATTTTACTAATTTACCTGGTTACAACCTCTAATTAAAGCTGTGTCAGAGCTTCTATATATTTTCAGCTTTCTGAAGTTTATCTTGAGTCTTGACTATAAAAACTACCTGCTGGCTAAAATTTGTCATACAAGGACTTACATAGGAGCATGTTTTAAATAATAATAATAAAACCCCACTTTGACAGCTTTATAAGTTATTACAGTGTTTCAAAAAAGAAATCTGTCAGTTCAGGTTTTCTTAGGACCCCATGGAAATGGTGCTGTCTGTTAAACAGCAGTCACTGACATTTGGGGATTGTTTCTAAGTGTTGGGAGTGAAGCCATGTACCTCAGCTGAGGCATGTTTCCAAAAGAAGTTATTGCAGGTGTGTTTTATTAACTCACCACCCTGTGTATTTCTTCTGCATTTTAGGTCAGAAACTTCGAGGGCTGAGTGTCTCTGGTCTACTTATTTTTTATTCTGACTGTAGTACAAAGGCAGGGTCACACTTGGACTCGGCCTTGTGCCTTTGTTTTCTGTAGAGGGTTTTGTTGGTTTTTTGGGGGGTTTGTTTTTTTTTTTTTACAGCACTAAAACCTGAAACTTGGCTGAACTTGAGATTCTTGAGAGCTCTCAGCTGGAGTTGTTCTGCTGTGCACTCCTCCTTCTTCCACAGTGGAGGTGTCAAGGTAGGAATATAGTCTGTACTTTGTCCCAGTGTTGTACCAAAGCCACAGGTCAGAGTCACCTTGAATTTGATCTAAGAACACACATTGCATCCTTATTCTTGCCTGTCCCAGTTCTCCTGTGCTGGGTGCCAGTCACCCTCTGGCCATGAGTTAATAGTAAAGTAAGAATTCACTCTCTGCACTGTGCTCTGGACACAGCTCTTGTATGTGGTGGATACAGAACTCCCTGGTATGTGTTGTAGGACTATCTTCTGTGAACTCCTGGCTGTCCTCTTTCCTTGGATGAGCCCAGAGACCTCACTGGGAATTGAGTGCATTGTGGGGAAGCCTTGAGCATGCTGTGAATGAATAGATTTGGCATTAGGTGAGACAAACTAACGGGTTTTTTAGTCAGGCAGTTGTTTTTGCCTTTAAGCTCCTGCACTTCAAATGCTTTTTACCCTCCTGCTCTGTGCAGCTGTCACTGCTCCCTTAGGAAGGAGACATCCACATGCTGATGGCAACAAAAGTTGGTTGCTCACCATCTTCCTAAGACTTAGCATCACCATCCTGATGGCAGCAACACCTTTAATTCTGAACCCTGAGGCTGCTCAGTGTCTCTGGCAGGCTTGGCATTCACTTGGTTGTTTCTCCTGTACTGTCACAGTCAGAAATCAGCAGGAGTGTCAGTTACTGACAATATTCGCTTTTTGAGCCTGGTTTGGTTTCTTTTATAGAATGGACATGTCTAGGCAGGTGTAAAGGCTGTTCTTTTTCTTCATGTTGGCTAATGTGACCTCACACGTCCTAGTCTGAGCAGGGTTTTTCAAATGGTCTAAGATTTTAGGGAAGGGAAGGGTCTTTTCAGGCTGCTTTTCAGACTAACTTTCAGGGCACTCCTTGGAGTTTTAAATACCAAGAGACCTCATTTAATACCTCAGCAGTAGCTCACTGCTGTACAAATCTGATCAGAGCCACCACAAAAACAGTTGCTTTTCTGCCACAACTTTGTGACTAAGCTTTCCCATTGTAAGGTTGGTTTTGGTGCTTTTTATTGTTTTTTAAGTTCTGGTTTCTGTTACATCTAATGCACCTGTTATGACTTGGAAGGGTGACTCAGGCTGGGAGTGTCCCCGTTGGGACCTGAGCTTTGCCACAAGCTGGTGTGAGAGAGGAATTCTCTTCAGCCACCTGTGTCTCCCTTATTCTTGATGTAAAAGTGGGCTGACAGTACTTGGCCCTTCCCCATTTAACTGAAAGCTTTTAGAAGGATAATCTTCTTGCTGCTCTGGTGAGATGGCTCGCTTGTTTGGTTGGGTTTTTTTGACTGATAGCTCTAGTTTTTGCTATAATGGCAACACTTAGGAATTAGTAAAACAACACTTCTTCCCACCCTGTATGTGGTACACCATATCACAGTGCCAAGTACTTTTTGATGAGAAGAGCTAAACAAGCCCCTACACTTCTGCATGGGGAATGGCCACAAAGGAGGGAGGAAAGACAAGACGAATTTTTTTGACAGTCTTTTATTTTGAAATTCCAAGCTGAATGGCTTGCATGGACTTGCCAGCCAAGGGGAGAAGACGTGCCAGTGAAGTTTTAACACCACAGTGTTAACACAGTTTTAGTCCTCTCCTTTTCTCTCTATCCATTTTTGTCCTGGAAGTCACATTTACAAGTGTATTTTGTGGCATCGCTGTCTGATGCTTACATGAGATCTTTGCGTGCTTGTATCTAATGTTGAATATTACTTGCATTTTTTAATATTTTCATTTAAAAGTCAGCTGAGTAGGACCTCTGTGTTTCATCCTGGGTAGCACATGCCTTGGGTTCAATGGGGCATCTCCTCCCCAAGCACTGCCTACACCAACTGGCCCTGGCAGAGGCTTGGCTGCCTTTTCCACAGTTCTTTCTCAGGGTGCCTGGTACTCAGACTGCCAGCACAAAAGCTGATTCAGACCAGCTTGATGCTCAGGTATACTGAGAACTGAACCACAAGCAGATACCATCAAAACACATTTCACTTGTGACCTTTCACAGCCAATGAATTGGAGGGATTTTCCTTTGCTGTGGATCAAATTTAAAACTACTTCCCAGGAGTGAAAGGTCATCGCGTGGAGTCATGATATCCAGTTAAATACAGCTAAATAGAACTCGTTAGCATTACAATGAATGGAGTTATATATTACCTGCTCTGGAGGATGACTGGGGTGGGTGGGGTAGATCCCTCATCACCCTTAATAAAGCACCACAATAGCAGAGAAAAGGCACAAAGAGCAGAATTTGACTAAATCTGCCCTTTAAATCTGTTTCTTCTGGCCAGCAATATGAGTGGTCAGAAAAACATGGGAAATGTCACATAAAGGATGTATTCTCCTCTTGCCATGTTTGCATTCACGGGAGCTACAATTCCATCCAAGTGAGAATATACTATATACCAGCTCCCAGCGGGGCTTTGATCTCCAGATACAGCCTGCTCTGAGGAAAAAGGAAATCCAGTGATCTTGTGTCTGAAATTAGATTCCCCCCAGAGGGGCAAGCTGCCCCTCTAGACGCTATCTGATTGGCAGAAGGACTTCATATATAAGTGGATCCATGACATCTTTTATCCTGCCAAGCCATCTCCCTTCTGGGGAGTATTCCTTGCTCTCCAGCCCTTTCCTAATGATTGTTATTTCAGCCTTGCTGTTTCTGGTCATACTTCACGAGGGCTGTTTGTCTTCAGTCTGAATGTGGAGCTGCATGGCTCTTTCCTCAGCACTGGCAGCAGGTCAGGGATGTGAAATGAGTGGAGGAGGCTTTGGGATCTTTGGTGAGGAGGCTGTCTCAGATGGGGAGGATCCACACACAAAACTTGGTGTCATCATCCTGTGAAGTGAATAGCTCATAGTCAATCATTTACCTTGGTGATCTGGCTTTTTTTTCCCCTCTCTCCCCTACTTGGCATTCTTGGGTCTTTGTATTCTGCTTCTCTGTTTTCTGGGGGAGGGAAGGATAAATGAGATCAAAGTGAAGGATCGATTTCTTTGTTTATATTAAATAAAGGACTGTTGGAATTCTCTCAACCTTTTTTACAAGTGGCTCCTTTGCCTATATGTATTGCTTTGACTTTTCTGTATTTATTCAAGGCTTAATGTTCATAACAGCCAAGCAAGTTACTGTCATTAGGAGTCAAATAGAGCTGCACATCTACAGAGGTTCTTTTGCTGCTGAGTTCAGAAGGCATTATAGGGATCTCTGCTCGAGTGTCCAGTAAAACTGAATGTTGGGACTGCTGCACTCAAAAAACCCACCTCAGCACATCCCTGAGGACAGACAGGGATGTGCAGGCTTCAGACCATGATGGATGCACTGTTGCTTTGCTATCATAGATGGTGTTGGATTTCTTCTCTGGCTGGTTAAAGCAGGACCCAAACTGCAGCAACTTTTAGAGAAATAAATCAGATTTTGCATGTCTGGTGGCTACAGTGCCCTGTTCCCAGTCTTCCTCCACTCCTGCTGCATCTCAACATCAGGGTCAGCAATCTGTTGCGATTCAAGAACCAAGGAAGATCCAAACCAATTTTTTTCCAAGCCATTTGAGTGTGTCAGTAAGTTGGTGAATTTTACTCCCTCATGAAACTACTGGAGAGGCCACGGGTGTGAGCCAGCACATAGCAGTTCCTCTGATGGCTGTTCAAGCAGTGTGGCTGCATTTGAAGCACCAGAGAAAAAGGATGCAGTTTCCAAGCCATTAAGTGGAGAAAAATCAGGGACCCTTACCCCTTCCAAGGGAAACTCTTTTTAATTTCGTGCCCCAGGTGTGATATACCAGTCATACCTGCCACCAGTGTGTTCTGCCAACTGAAGGCAAGCATGTAAGGCAAATGGGAAGAAGTAATACAGAAAGGGGATCAGTAATGAGGCTTCATGTTTATTGATACTAAACCAGGCATTAGGCATGGTGAGTGTAAATTATTTTGTTAATGTACTCAAATAAACCAAAACTCAGTGCTATCAGTGTCCCTGTCTAAGCATTTCCAGTGATTGACTGAGGGGATCTTGATGGAGGATGGTCCTGGGAGTAGTCTGGAATATTTACTTTTTTTTTTAATTTCTTTTTTTTTTAATAAGGCTTGAATTTTAATGACTTCCAATAAACCTGCCATCCACGTACTGGAAATACCTCAAAATTTCCACCCCTGCCTAGGGCAAGCTCCACTGGAGTTAGGCAGTGCTGATTTACACCGGCTGAGGTGCCTGATTTGATTTTATTTTATCTTTATAGGGTTTTTTTTGTCCTTGGTTATAAAACTTTTACTAGCTGGAAGAGATCACATTCCATTCAGGAGCTCACTTTATGTCCTTCAGATAGGAAATCATCACCTTGGTGCAGACAAGTTTCAGCATTGAGAAAAGGGGGAGCAGGGAAGGGGAGCAGATTTAGCTTCCTAACTGAAGCACTTCACACGGATGGGGAAATGCCTCCAGGAGAAGCAGGCAGAGGGAGCCTGTTCTGTAAGGAACATCTGGAAATGGAGACATGTATATTGCTTTTCTTCATCCTCCCACAGCTGCAGGGCAATTAAGGCCCAGAAGACGACTCCTGCTCTGACTGAGCTCTCCCCATCCTCTGCAGCCTCCTCCTTTCCCACAGGACTACCCTGATGACCAGGGGCATTTCCCAGGCTAAGGCTGCCTGAACACGTAACACAATCCTGGGATCTGTCATCCTCTATTGGGTAATCAGCCACTTCTCTCTACCCCTATTTTTTAATGAGGAAATGATCCTTCTCTCCTGCTTTTAATCCAGTATATCTTCTTGAATGTATGGAAAGGCTGTGTACCCCTGAGCCACTGCTGAGTGATTCTATCAGTTGGGTTTATCTTAGAATTATTCTGCACTTTTGTGGTTTCTAAGGCAACCACATTTTTTGAATGAACTGCGGAGTAAATGAAGGTATCCAAAATATGTGACAGATCAGCCTACATGATGTGCCTCTGATGTACTGAGTTACATGCATGTAGCAGTTCAAGTCTTTAAACATTTCAGGCTAAATCATATCTTGAGCTCTTACAGAACCTGATTTATATCAGCCAAAAATCTGACTCTTGCTGATATGGGACATGGTGCTTGGTATGGCCAGACAGGTGAGGGTTGTGAAAGGCAAAGGTGGCCCCTAAAGACTTCAGTAGGTTCTGGCAGTTTCCATTTGAAAAGAATTAATAGGAAAAATACTAAGAATGTTATCATGAGCATTGCTATATGTGCAATTAAGGGATAACAGTGTTTATTTTTGTTTTCTAAATATTCAAACTCATTGGGAATCAGGGTACTGGAATTCTGAACTTTCCAGTCTCCTTTCTCTAAGGGTTTCTTCTCTCTGCAGAAACAGGACTTTCTGTATCTTTTAAAGAGGAATGATTTTTCCAGTGCAGATCAGTTCAGAACTTCAGAAGTCAATCTTACTTACACTGAGGATAGTAGCACCACTAATAGAACTGTAAGTAATGCAGCAGCAAGAGGATTGTCCCTATACCTGGCAACATGTGAACATGAAATAGCAGCCTGCAAGCTTGGGGAGGGATGGCTCTTGGTGTCAAGGTGCAGCTCAAGTCACCTCACTTGTACCCAGCTTCTCTCTTGCAGAATTTGTGTAATGCTTGGAAGGCTGGATGGTTTGGGGGACTTCCAAAATTACTGCTCTGAAAGCCCTGCCCATTGCACATGTCAGTCATATACAGCTGGAGGAACTGATTGACAGCTCCAAGGATGACTGATAGGACAAGGATTGAGTGAAATATGGCTTTCATTTTTCTTTCTTTTTCTCTCCAGAGCCTCTCACTGGACTTGTGGGGGTATTTTGACATTTCCATATTAGTGCAAGCCTGAATCAGTGTGTCTTCTCTCAGACCAAATAGTTAAAGGAGACTTTTTATAATGCTAGATCTACAGTACAGAAATGCAGCATAATATGTACTTTCAATTATTGTGCACACCTCTTTGGCAAGGAAAACTTCTGATGCAGACTTTCATCTTGCTTCATTTTTATGTGGTTCAGTCCTGGCACTTCTAGATTCCTGCCCCTCCCCCCCGCAAAAATAAAATATTTGTTTAATAGATTTTGCATTGCTCTTGCATTTCCATTTTTAGCACATGCAGATGTGCTCTCTCTGATGGAACCTTTCATTTTGCTAAATGGGGAGAAGGATTTTTGCACACACCAACTGAGCTGCAATTAGGATTATTACAAGAAACAGATCCATGGAAGGTTCCTGTGTAGCTTGGTCTGAGGTTCCTTGGCAGCAGACAGAGGAAATAAAAAATTGAAGATATTTCCTTTACAATACTCTCTTTTTCTTATACGTAATGTCTTGTTGGGCCTTGACTTCCCCCAAGCCTCCCTGGCACCCCAAGTTCTCTTCCCAGGAACGCAGGTAGGTGTAACTGTGCGGATCCCAAGAGCCTTCTGTTGATGCCATCAGAACAGAACTATTCAACAACTTGCTTGAGATATGCAATCAGCAATTCTCCTCAGAGCAGTCAAACGTTACTTTGCCTTTGATTTCAGCTCTGTTCTTGATTTCAGCTAAACAAAAATTGAGGCTATGCCCACCAAAACTTTGGCATTTCAGCTGTCTTCATTCTGCCTTTGCCACAGAGTTAAAACAGAGAAAAGCAATTCAGTTTCCAAACCCAAGCATTCATTTTCCTTAATCTGAAGTCAACAGCAATTTATGAACATATTCTGTGACATCCTTGCAGGGTTTTCACAAAAAGCTGGTTAACTCTTGCTGAGTGAGCCAGTCTGCAAAATTGCAGCAATTTTGTGAGGCACCAATGTGGCAACAGTCACTGAGTGAATGCAGCTCAGCACCTCCAGCTGGTGTAATTTTCAGGTATCCAAAATGTCCCAATCTCAGAAATGGAAGTGTAGAGATGGATGTGCTGAATTGTGTCAGGAAGTTGTGAGAGGGACAGTTGGTTTGGGCCTCCTGTCTGCACTAGCAAAGCCTGGATGCTGGGGAGCAGGGGGGTGCTTGCCATTAGAGAATTCACTCCAAACCATCAGTGCTGCCCCTCACACAGGCAGTGAAAACAATCCTTAATGAGGAGGCAGGAAGGAATTCCTTTAACTCCTAGAACTTGAGGAAAACCATTTTTACGTGGGAGGGTTATTTTAAAAGCCTCCAACCTGTTTTTCTAAGGGAGCAGTCACTAGTTTTCCTAAAATGTTTGGACAGCCTAAGGACTGAAAGGTCTGAAGAGCTTCTCTCTGCCAAGCAAACTCAGGAGACAGCATTTCTTTATGCAAGTTTAACAGTGGGTGGTAAACATGGAAAAATGTCTCTTCCCTTACTTTGCAACATGACACATCATGTATAGCTTGTCAGGAAACAATGTCTGGGTTATGTTTGCTGCCAGGTATTACTACAGGAGGAACACCTGACATGGGATATCTCTTTTTCAGGCAGTTAGTGGGTGGGGTTATCCACACCAGTGCAGGTATTTGGGGATTAGCTGCACATCATTCAGCACAACTGGGAGCATCACTTAGCAGAAACTCAAACAGTGACTGCTTGTGCAGCCCATGCTTCTGTGGCTTTCTTTAAGGAAGTCACATGAACTACCCCAAATGTCCCCTGAACCACTCTGACTTCTCTAGAAATGAAAGCAGATCCTCACAGAGACAGTTAGGAAACTGAGTTAGCTCAGCATCTTCTTATAAAGCAGGGTAATTTCTGAATTTGAAGCTTTGGATTTCTGTTGATTGAGATAGTTGAGAGGGGAAGGAAACTGATAGCAGCATGGTCTTCACAGCCTGTTTTCCTGTTGGAAATCGATGGAATATCCCCCCACACCACCCATATGTGCAGGTCTAGGACTATTACAATGAGATTTGCACCACTAGGATCATTTCCCTTTAGCTGATATATGTTACTGTATTTACACATAGTTATATATACACATATAACTCAGGACAGACCAGATCACTGAATTATACTACTAGTAAAAATACCAAAAAGATAAAAAACTAATTCTTCTACAGCTGAGAGCATTCTATTCTGCAGACCTGACCTCCTTAGCAGTCAGTTGAAGGCCAGACGATAAAAGTTTGGGTATGGCAGTGTGGTACTCTCTCTCTTTTGACAATCTTTCTCTGTAGCAAAATAAAATAATTCTGCTGTTATGTGGAGCCCAGATAAAACTGACAGCGTGTGCCAGTGTGAAATTTTATCAAGTGAAATGCCTTCCCAGAAGGTGCTGGTAGCACTGTCTTCCCTGCCAACCCAGAAGGCTCTGCTGTGCTTGTGTGGCAACACTCATTGCTAAAATGAATACTGGGAGCAGAAACTGCCTGCTCCCTCTCAGAACCTCTTCATTCAACATTTGTAATGACCAAGTCTCCTCCCAAGCTCCTCCTCAAGCACCTAAATGTACCAAGCTCCATAGTTCTTCTCCCATAGGTCTGGTTCTCCAGCTCCTGTATCCTTTGTGTGATTGCCATCTTGAAATCCTTCCCATGTTTCCAGATACACGAGTTTGGACCTCCAAACTAGACACGGTTTTGCTGTTGTGATCTCAGAGTAGTTCCCCACTGAGGCAGGATCACTTCCCCAGCTCTAACTTGATACCTGTCTTCTCACACCCTAAGAGGACACACCTGCCCTTTGAGCTGCAGCTTTGCATTGAGAGCTCATGTTGAAGCTGTTATCTCCACTGACTTTTTCAGTCTCGCTCAGGGTCACGTTTTTCCAAGACAGAATCTTCCATCTTACAGCTGTAATCTGCCCTCCAGGTTCCCAGATGTATCACCTTGCACTTGGCTGTATTAAATGCAGCCACACTGAATCACAATCGTTTGACCAGGAGATTCGGCTCACTCTGTAATAGTAACCAATCTTGGTGATGTCTGCTGAAACCTTATCAGTAAGAATTGTGTATCACATGACCCAGGTTGTTGGTAAAAATCTTTAAATCAATATTTTAAAAAAACCCAAACTCTGCAGTTCAGACCATGGGGGGATACTTCCACATTTCTTCCATGCATCTTGCTAAAGATATTCTGCTTATTGGTATTTCTCCCCTAAAAATTGAACTCATCATAAAGATGGTATAGAAGATACGTATGTGATTCCTCTTAACAAAAGTTTTAACTGAAAATTTCACTTACAGTCAAAAAATTCATTAATGACTTCATTAACAAACTTTCTTTGTGAGCCTGCCCCATAATGCTTCTACCCTCCCCTTTAAACCCCAAAAATATCTCCCAGACAATTTTTCTACCTCTCTACCTGTGTTGAAAATAGACTAATACATACACTAATAGGAATTATGTCCTTGGCACTAATTATCTGTTATTAAAATACCAAACAAACTGTTGCATTACTTTTCTGGAATTGCTCTTAAACGAACCTCTGTACAGTTTGGTTTCCTAAAAAAATTTCATTTAGTCAGACCTGGACATCACTCATTCCTCACCAGCAATAATTGAAATTATGAGTCAATTTGAACTAAATTTCCTGGTGAGACTACTATTCCAGTAGTGAGTTTTGAAAACAAATTCCAACAAAAAGAGTGGAAGAAGGAGGCTCAACAGAATGTCCATTGTTCAGCCAAGCCTCCTGGATCACAGGGCCCTCATCTTGGAGAAGACCTTGGGAAAGTTGACTCCGTAAGTGTCAGGGCCCTGATGGAGCAATAGCTCAGTGTGCTGCTTGTCCCTCTCCACTGTTTTCTAATGTTGGACTAAGTTTAACGTGGCACTTCTCAACCAGCCCTGTACACACTGACCATAGTGTGTCACACACGCTCTTGTTGCAAAAATGTCTATTTTTGGTAGGTGCCATGTCCCATCCTTATTTCTAGTCCAATGCCAGCATCCTATTAGAAAGTGGCATCTTCCTCCTGTTTCCCACATGCAGAACAGACATAGCTGCAGACAATTCCTGCCTTTTTCTGCATATTTATTTAGCACTTCTCTGTTTCAATCTAGTACTGATCATATGTGTGACCTACAGTTTGTGTGCTCTTCATAAGCTTTTCTTAAAATGCCTATATTCAGCTCTTTTGGCCACAGATATTTCAGGAATTCTGTTGGCTTCCCTGAGCAGTAGACTACATATTTAAGATTACAGCTCTGATTTCACCTTATCTTGTTTCCATCTGCTGTACACACACTTTATATCATGATGATGCATCTACTTGCAGTATGTACAGCTGCAATACTGACATTAATGAGGGCTCCAAGATAGCATCTTTATTATAATAAGCTGTTAATATGGCCCTAAAATGCTGCTGCTTGTGGTTCTGCTTCAATATGAAGCAGCTGGCAGCTATGCCAATTGTCATTCTGAATATATTAATATACAAGAAAATGAGAATTTATTAATATGAAGCAATGGGTAGAGACTAAAGCAGGCAAACAGGCCCAGAGCTGCAGCTGACCTGGGCTGCAGCTTGCACAGAGCAGCACCCCACATGCACCTGATGAAACAAGGACAGGAGTTTTCCATTGTGATTTGGACGGAAATTGAAGATATGAATTCTGCCTAGCATGTACACACAGCTCCCAACTCACCAAATTCTGCTTCTTGATGATCTTTCTGAATAGAATTCTACTGCATAGGAATCTGAAGAATATAACAGGAAAACATAATCCCTATTTTGCAAGAAGGCATTAAAGAAAAGGAACAATAGCCAAGCCCAGGCCCTTACTGTAATTGTTAGACAACTTTGGCCTCTCTGAAATGTGCTCCTCTGAGTGCAGCATCCTGGTGCAGACACAGCTCTGCCTGAAGGCCACATGTTCTGTATTAATTCTATTAATGTTAAAACTTAACATTAATTTAATTAATACATCAGCTGACTTCTGATCTTAAATTGGTATCAGGTAGAAAGCACAGAAAGTGCAGATGTACGTGTGATATTTGTCATGTGTTGTTGTCTTCTCTTTCACCTGGTCCTGGTGAGGGACTATCAATAGGGCAACTCAGCCAGCAGCAGTGTATGTTCCACAGAAACGCTGATTTTTGAGACAGGCCCATCTTCCCATCCCAGCCTAACAACCACTGTCCACCTGGTGACAGTTTGGAAGAAAAATGAAGGTGAAAAATCAGAGCAAGAGGAACAGAGAGGGGTAAAGCTGAAGATGATTCGGGAGGGGAAAGCAACCCCTCCATAGATTGCGTTTGCCCTCGCTCGCCTTGTGAATGGGGACTAAGTCAAGGTTACACAGAGATGTTAAAAAGATGAGACACAACACAAGAGGAAGCGGTGACAGGATGAAAGGTTTGCTGAGATCAAATGAGAGAAATGAGGACTCGAAGGGTCAGTCCTCCCTCTTATGCTTGCAAGTTCGGGCATTGGCTGTGCAAGGAACCAGGGCTGACAAAGCAGAAGGACAGACAGAGGCTGCAGGGCCTGATCCCTCCCTCTGCTGCTCCAGGTTTCCGTGCGTGACACTGCCGGTGACTGCGGCGCACAAAGCTGGGAGCAAAGGAGCAGCGGCTCCTCTGAACCAACTGTGCAGCAGCACTTAACCCCCACGGGGCGGGTCACAAACCTGAGATTACATCCTTGTTCCCCAAGGCCTGGGAACACTTTGGGAAGATTTTAAGAGCTCAGCATTTAACCGTTTATTTAGCAGCAAAGAAAAGAAAGGACAGGCTCTGTCTTGGCAAACATTTCCCTATAAAATAGGAATGCTCGTGAGTGAGTTGTTCACTGGAAGTCCCGTGGAATTCCAAATGTTTTTCACTCTCTGGTGAAAGCTGGAAAAGCAGCAAGGCAGTAATAGCCAAAAACATCCCAGGAAATACTTGGAAGCTGTGTATAACTCCCACAGTGATAAGGGATGTAACCAGTCCTGCAATAAGACCATATGCAAAGCTGCACAGTGATTATGTACAACCACTGTGAGGTGAAATCCATATCCTCTAGTAAATTCTTCTTTCCGCAGACCTTGGTCTAAAGTGATTAAGGAGAACAACTAATGCCTCTCAAAAGTGTATCTACAATTTGAAATGGGAAGATTTTGAGATTAAAAGCCATACTGAATTTAATGTGGCTATTCTGTTCGGCTCTGCATGCCATGTACATGGTAGCCATAGAGCTGGCCCATTAGCAGTATTCCAACCATCACAGTAGTAAGGGAAGATAATGCGTAAATGTAAGTAATACCCCTCAGTAACTTCAGTGTTGGGGTTTTTTTACTGGTCCAATAATATCTGTACCTTTTCTGCCCATTAAATATGGAAAAATAAATTCATTATTTGCTTACACTGTGCAGTGCAACATGGTACAGAAACTTTAGAAGTGGTGCTGATGAAAAGCAGAAGCACCAGTCAGCACAGAGGTGCAGCTGGGCTGGTGAGCCTGGGCTCACTCATACCACCTAATACTGCACTGGCATGATCATTTTGTAAATGGGATCTGAGCTGGTGTCTCTGCAGGCTGAGCAGAAATGGTGGAAGGGTGCTCTGAGCACACTGGAGGATGTCTCAGAAAGCTCAGGTTTGCACTGTGTGGGCAGAGCCTTTGTAGCAGCTCCTGTAGGGTCTTGCTCCCACTGGACTTTGCGGTTAAAAACCTCAGCATCATGAAAAGTCCTTGTGTTCAGTGGGAAGGGAAAAAGAGGAATCTTGCAAGAAAAAGATGATTTTTCAACAAATATATGGGGTTTTTTTTTGTAAATGTGCCGGTGGAAATTATTTACTTTCATAAAATACATAGTGTATTAAGCCAGGCTGTTCACCATGACTTCAAATCTAGCAAAGGCAATCTGTTACAGAAGTGGGGTTTTACTCATCAAAATTACTTTAATTTGAAATTAAACGGTCTTAAGAATAGATTTTGAGATTAATGTTGATCCTATTACAGAAAGTGTGTGTAAACACAATCTGTAATGCAGAATGATATCCCGTAAAAGAAGAAATTGTTTCAATTTGTTTTCACACGGTTTTCAGTTGAAACCACACCCCTGTGGTCCAAAAACTCTGAGAACACCTCCAAAGCAAGACTTAATGTGTGTGTATGTGCATTAATGAATTTCTGTTCTCAGTGAAAGAGGACTGCACGTCTCAGCACTCTGAATAGGAACAGAGCATTCAATCCCTCTCCATAGCAAATTCAGCCTTCAACAAGTTAGTTCTTCCAGGGATGGCAGTGATGCAAAACTGCTTTGCAAATGTTTTTCTGGGTTTTGTTGCTAGGTGATGACTTGGAAAACTTTGCTATTCCTGCTGAGAGGTTTAAAAAAAACAGGCCTCACATTAAAGAGTACAAAAAATAGGCCATCTTGCTCCGTAACTCCCATTTCCTAACTCCTGGAGTCTGCACCTTGTGTGCCTTCTACACTCTCACATGCCCCTCTCTCCCCCTGCCTTGAATCTGCTTGCCAGAAATTAGAGGCCCAAAAAAACATTTCTATTATGGTGTAAGAAAGGGAGAGATCGTTAATCTTTCTATGCCTGACCAAAATAAGCAATTCTGCAAGTGTGCACTGATTTATACTGGCTTTTCCTTTCCAATTAAATTTTACCAGTTTTTAATTTTATTAATCTTGGATGAACAGCTAATTACTGATGACATGGTTGCCATCTCTTTCACATAGAAAGAAACAAGAAGGGCTTGGAGATGACTCCACAGTCGTTTGCTGAATCCTGTACCTGGTCTGGATGCAAAATCCCTTGACGGGGTGGTACATGGGTAATTGATGAGGAAAAGATGCAGAGGTGACACTCAGGGTAGGAGGTCAAGGAGTTGTTCATTGGGATATTTCCAAACTAGGCCTGTTGGTGAGGGGAAATAAGGTGTATTTATTCAATTCATTATGGATATTTGTGTCTCTTGGTGCATTTTTGATATCATTTATCCAATATTCCAGAGATGTGGACTTGAACTAATATATGGCTGAACACAGTATGCTTAGAAACAATTAGACACTGCTGCTGCTCTCCTTGAAAGCTATTTCTAAAATCTAAAGTCTGGTACTATAAACTGAATATAGGAAAAAGCATTTTTTATATATTAGGTCTGGACCAAGATATCAATAATTGTTAAAAGTTATTAAAACCAGAGGAGCAAACACCTATTTTCAGCAGCCAGAAAATAATGATCACTGACCTTTATAGCCTCAATTTGCAATCTGGCTCATTTGGAGCTTAATCCTCTTTCATCAGGTTGGCCAAGTAAGAAGACCCCAAATCTCATCTCCAGCAAAGTTCTTGGCATTTGGCAACATTTGGTCCCTTAAAGTGATAGCATTTCTTGAGTGTAACTGGCACTGTACAACTCCATTGAAAGACATAAAGCCAAGAATTTCAGGCCCTAATCCTGTAAATCCTTGCATTTTCTTTTACAATCTATTCGCGTGAAAAGCTCCCTTGGCTTCGGGGACACCATTGGTATTCATGACTTTTGGCGCGTGAGAATTTCTGTATGATTGGGGTCTAAAGCCGGGAGGACCAACAAGCCCCAGGGTCTGACTCGAGTTTCCACCACCCATTTCTGAGAGGCTTTTGGCAGGTGTGGGTTTGGCTCTGCCCTGGGACTGGTTTCTCTCCCTGTGCAGCCTCCACAGCAGCCCCAAGCGCTCGCAGTCGCTTTAACACTTCATCAGTTCTGGTGCGATGACAGGAGTTGTGTTCTCTCCCGTCACCAAGCAGTAACTTAGGTGAGGGGTGGGAAAGAGGCACTTGCTTCCGAGCCCTAGGATAGGCAGCACAGGAGCAAGTGGCACAGACATTGCCTGAAGAGATTGCTGCATTTCTGGCTGTTTTTTTTTTTCTTTAACAAACTTAAGTAATTGGGAACGTAGTCAGTGACAGGTGAATTAGCTTCTTTCCAGCCTTCATTATACAGAGTGGATGGCAACTCTACTCTCAAAGATTGAGATGCATTTATTATCTAGTTATGTATTCATTGCCAGGAAAAGAATTATTCATTGCAGTGCTGCTGTTCTTTGCAGAACACTTCACAAGACAGGAGGAGGGAGCTGGATACCGTGTACGGAGGGGACTTTTTGTGGTTGGTGGTGTTTAATACCTGCTCACTAGTGAGCTTTATTATGTGGATTATAGATCTCTTCAGCTAAGGCTAAAGTTCTTCAAAGTTACCAGTTAAAATCAACTGTTTGTTTTCAGAATAGCTTAGAGTGAGTTTGCTCCACATTGTGAATCTGCTGGTCCTTGGCCTTGCTGATGTCAAGGCAAATTCTCACCAGCATTTGAAATTTCATTTTGTTCTTGTCACCCATCTGCAAGAAAAATGTTGTGGATCCGTCACTGGTTTTGGAACAGCACTGAATTATCAGAAGCTTGCTCCAGTCTACTTGGTACATACTAATGTCTTCTAAACATGTTTGGGTTTTGGTTTTTTTAATATATGTCTGTTAATGGTCTGGAATCCTTTGGGAAGGGTAATGCTAATCTCTGAGGTGCAAAAATTATCCAGTAGCTTCAAAGAAAGGCAAAACCAAAAAACAGCTTCTTACTCAGCATCATTCAATCTCAGTACAAGAGTTTAGAGGAATCAGCCACTGTGGAAGATAAAGAACATAGCAAGTGAAATGGTGTCAAGTATGCAAGAAGGGAAAGGGGACTCCAGTTCTGCTTTCAGATATTTTGAAACAATGGTGAAAAATGTGTTAATTTAATTAAATGAAAACAATCTGCAGTAGCGCAGTGCCTAGTGGGAGTAGTTCACTTACCAGCACAGTGAAAGATGCTGGATAAAGGACTCATGGAGGTCAGGGAGGACTGTCACCAGTGTCTGTGGGCATCTTTTCCCACTCTGGTGGAGGGTTTGTGCCAGGCTGAGGTGGCACAGTCAGAATTAGTGCCATGTTTTCCACTGTCTGTTCTCCTGTGGGACCAAAGGGCTACAAAAGTATGATGTCCATGTCCATCTGAGTGTTCCCTGATAGACTTTTTAACTTATTTGCTGATTTCATCTAAACTTGACAAAATCTCAAAGGTCTCAAAGGTCAGTAAATTCCTACAGGTTTCAAGAGATTTTCCATTAGTCTCGAGGCAGGAGCCTACACTATGGAAAATCAATTTAGTAGAGGGGGGAAAGCCCATATAAATGACCAATTATGTCAAATACATCTACTGAAACTTCATCCTCAGACACTAAAAGGCAATGATGAGAGGTAAATGTGTAGGAAACCAAACTTCATTAGCTTCTTTAACTTGCAGAGCTGCTAGTTTCACTTAGGGGGTTAAACAGCCACAGAAGAAGTTTGCTTGCTGAAAGGGCAGCAGGATCTGGGAAATGCGTGGGGATGGCGGATCCTGCCTGCAGCAGAACTGTTACTAGAGCAGACACATTCAGAAGTCTGGGCAGTGAGGTGTCCAAACCCAAATGACCTTATTGCCCCAAATGGAGACAGTTACGGAGCATGGTGCAATTGTCCAAACACTCGGAAATTTGAGCCCTTACAGCAAAGAAAAAAGTCTGGATAGCTGAGCTAGAAGATGAGCTAATGATTGGTTTGCTTTTCATTATGACTGGTAACTTTGTATTAAATGCCAGGAGTAGTCTGTGGAAACTCCCTTGAAAGATGTGTCTTGCATCAAACAAATGATTTGCAGGCAATTAGTTGAAGTGAACAAAATCTCCAGGTCAGAGAGTGTAATAAGGGCTGAAAACAAAACAAGAAAAAGGAAAGACTGAAACCAGTTGAAAAGTTGGAACGCTTTGCTCTGGGTTTTAGCTGTGTGAGCCGAGAGTGACCTGCAACAGAAACAGGACCTGTCCATTTCCCAAATTTGTATTTCTGACACGCAGCCAGTAGCAGAGAGGAGCCTCTCGGTGGCAGGAGTGAACCTGAGAATCAAGGAAACATCAGTTCAGGTGGAGGAGGTAGTGAGTTCCCAGGATTTCCATCAAAAGGATCCTCTGCAGAGCTGTACCCATTGACGGGATGTGGCAAAATCACCTTGGGAGGCCTCAACTTGGCCCAGCAGTGATTCATCCACGCTCTGCATCAGCCAGACCCAGGCCAGAAGCTTCGTTAGAGTGGCAGAAAGCAGCAAGCCATGGTGGGGAGCAAGGGGAAGGAGATCAAGCCATGAGAGTGTGGACAAGCAGCTGATAGCTCTGCTCTGGGCAGCCTAGAGCAGGACCCAAAATAAAAACAGAGAAAGCCTACAATAAAATGCCTCTCAGGGCTACTGGAGAAAGTAACAGTACAAATATTATACAATGTTTTGAGAGGGCGATGCCTAACTGCAGAAAAACCTCCATTTCCAGTAAGGAACTAGGTCGAGGAGGTGCTGCTGGTAGCCACTGTCAGTCACAGGGAGCATTGTTGCTGATACTCGTATTTGCAGTCAGTATGCACTCTGGACCTATTTTTTTTTAATAAATAGTTGCCTCATTCAAAAATTGAGGTTTCTATCACACTGAAGGTAATCACAGGTGGAAACAAATTTTTCAAGTCATTTTTTCAAATAGTTTCAGCAGATGAAAGAATTGGAGTGAAATCGCTGATGCCTTTGGTGTGAGCCCTGTCACTGAGCTGGTAATTGAAGGAAGAGACCATTGGCAATGTATTTCAAGGCTTATCCTTCATACTTTGTTTTTTCCTGCAACTACTCAAACAGAATTTTATTTTTATTTCAGTTCAGAGCAGAAGCAGCCAAACTGATCATATTCCTCTATACAAAGCACAAATGCTTTTTTCTATTTTTTCCCCACTTGTCAAGAAAGGAGGAATATACTGGTTTTGTTCTGTGCTTTTCTAGGCAGGTTTTGGTTCAGCAGCCAGAAGAGAATGTGTCTCCATCTCTCCAGATGTGAACACACAGGTGGAGCTCGCTGGGGGCTGGAGTAATTGTGCTCCAATCCCATGGGGCTGGGCTGGCCCGAGCACAGACATGCCAGTGGTGTGGCACTGGGCAGACTGGTTCCTTGGAAGGCTAATTGGAAACCTGCCCTAACCAAGTGAGCAAAGAGAGTTGTTCAGGGATATAGATGTGCCCAAAGGAGATGAGGGGCTTCCTGTTGCCCTGGGGTGTTAGACATGCAAGGATGCCTGGGTGTGATGCTGAAGGATTGGGTCTGCTGTTACTGAAATGGTCTCCAGAGCTGCTTAGGGATTCCTAAAGGGGAGACCCTGGTATCCTCCTAACATGGTGGAAATGGTTTGGTTGCAGAGGAAAAATTTAAGTATAAAGGTGATGTGTGTTTAGGTGGCGCTTAGGATGCTGGGGGCAGCTATCAACAGGTAGAAAAAGACAGTGTTGAAAGCAAAAGAAATGATTTGTTGCTGTGGACATACTTAAAGGGGGTCCTACCATGTGACTGAGAGGAGTTGGGAAAGAGGAAAAAATCTGGAGAGGTTTACATGACACTAGAATTGCTTTGCTTTTTCATGTGACTGGCAAGGCTGTGCTGGGAGATGATGGCACTGCCTTCGGCTCCATGGAGTGGTGAGTAAAGCCAGGATGGAAGCGTTGCAAGGGGTTGATCTGCCCACAGATCCAAGTTCATTTCCTCACAATGCCGTGAGCCCAAACAGTTCCCACCCATCGGCCGGTCCTGGCTGCTCCCCCTGTCCCCTTCCCAGCTGGCAGAACCGTTGTCTGTGGGTCCGTGTTGGGAGCTGGCTGAGGCGTCTGATCTTCCCGGAAAATAACCTGGCACAAATGGAAAATTTTTTTCAGCTGCATGGGCTCTGCGATCCGCTTCAGTGTTGTGGCAACACTTCCAAGGGGGAGTGGAGGCCGTGACAAGCAGCAGGGCGTGGGAATATCTCAGTTTGATATTGCCATCAGGAGCCTGCCCATAAATGTCACTGAAATTCAGAGAAAGCGAGCACCACTTTTCTTACAGGGTCACCGTGAGAAACTGTGTAAACTGCTTTCAGAAATGGTGTTAAAACAATTGTGGCTTCCAACTCAAACACCCCTGAACCAAAAATGTGATGTCTGCAGGGCCCACAGGAAAGGGGTGCAGTGGGTGTCTTTTGCTGGTGTCTGGGATGCTGTAGGCAGCACTGAAAAAAAAGTTTTCAAATAGGCTTCAAAAAATAAGTAATTTTTCTGTTTTTCTCCTGTGTTCTGACTCATTAGGGATCGTATTTTCTACCTAAACAAGAATCCTTTTTAAAATGTAATGACTACAGAAGTTAGGGCTTTAAGCAAAATAGAAATGTATTGAGACTGACACTAGGAGTGTGGGAGTTGATAGCTCCAACACTTTTACTTGTAACTACTGTCAGGATTTTGAAATTCAGTTGAGTGGAGAGGTGTCATGAGGCAGCCAGTTTAGAAACATTTGAAATTGGGTAGTTCTGCCTCAGCCCTAATTGCAAAAGGAAAGAAAAGCATGTTTAAAACAACAATCTCCTCTTTTCTCTGGGTCCTAGTGAGCAAAAATGAGACTTTAAAGAAGACTTTGTTGCAGAACTTCCACTCCCAGCACTGAAGGATTATAGCCCCATGGTTTTTTCCTTTTTTTTCTTTACACTATGAGAGAAAGGCAAGTTCACTGTAAGTTGAAAAGCAAATAACCAGGCTAGGAATTTCTATGTACAAAGCAGATGGACACACACAGGCCTTTTTGGAATACTTGGGTATGTCTCCTTAGCCACCACAGCTTGTTTTTGCACTGCATATTGCTCCACACAGGCCATTGTTGCCATGCACCTGTCTGTAATTTTGGAGGTTCATCTACCTCCAGCAAACTATATTTAAAATCCTCAGTGCTGATTAGAGGGAAGGAAAAAGTTCAGGGGAAGGGATTTCCTAGTTCACAAATAAGAATGTGCAGTGGAGCACTCACTAAGTAAACAGAAAACATGGGCAGCTGAGAGAAATCAATTTAGCTGAACAAACAATGTTCCATGTAATGAACTACTAATTATCCTTTTATGCCATGTCAGTCTGAGTGATTACAGAGCTGTGCAGTTTAATTTGACGTTTGAGCATTGCCTTGCTCCATTAGCCTCATATAAAGCTACGACACGTTGAGAGGAATTAAAAAAAAAAATGGTAGTGGATTGGGGGGGAAGTGGGCTGCATTTATCCAGAACTAAGTAAGCACCTGTAGCAGTCATGGGGAAAAGAGCTTCTTCATTTCTTCTTCTTTTGGCTTTTTAAATTCCTGGTTGTGGTGAGAGGGGCAGCACTTGGGAGGTGAGGAGGAGGATGGCTGGTACTCATAGAAAACTCCTTCAGTGCGTTGATAATGTCCCAGTGCTTTAGACCCCTCTTTGAACTATCATTGAGGGCTTGAATAAATAAATTGCATAGATCAGACATGCGTGCAGATCAAGGGAAAAGTGGAGGGTAAACAATACAGTGTGGGAGCAAATCTATTTTCCTGGATACTTTCTTTTTACTGGAGATTTGCACACAGTAGGTAAATCAAATCCCTAGGTGCTTGGGAAATCTCATGGTTAATCTAGGACTGAAGGACATGTATTATAAATACTGCTTTATTATCACACTGTTTGTCCAACTACCTGTACTGATAACAGGATTAGAGGGAATTAACATATGGAGAAAGCTAAAGACAGTTTGTTGGGATATATATTAGGGCTATTAACTCTAGGAGTACCAGTGAAGTACTTGTAGTCTGATATACAGCTATACATTTTGGACTAGATTTTTCTTTCATAAAAGGTAAGGCAAGCCAAACATCACCAAAGTTCTAGGAGAAATTTCCATGGGAAAGGTGCACATGCAGGGGGGACCATGCCCCATGTCTAGGTAATACGTCAACATTTGAAACAGTGTCATGAGGGATAAAAGTGACCCCAATGTCCAATAGCAATATTTATGGGGTTGCATTAATTTAAACACAAATTGAAAAGCAAATGTTTAAAAACCATTTGGTGTAACTGCCTGACATCTCTGCTATGCACACTACTGAAACATTTGCCATGAGACCTGCCAGGCTCATTCTTTCCTCACTGTGACATAGATGAGGACTCCCAGGTTGGGATAATATTTTTAAGAAAGCCTTTCCAAAATTTTAAATTTTTAAAAAATTTAATTTTAAATCTTAAGGGGAATTAATAGAAACTGGAGTGAAGAAGAAAAAGGATAAATATGAAAGTAAAAAGCTTCCCCAAAACCGGGAAACTGAAAGAGCCAGTTGACTATTTTGGCTGAGATGCAGCTCCTAGGAGGCCAGATCCTTGGCAGGGGCAGGCTGATTTCAATGAAGAATCCCTCTTTTGTGCACGAAGGATGGGGCCCGAACATGCGCACAGGGGACGCGGTGGCCCCTCTCTCACACTCGCTGCTGACACTCAGCCTGCTCGCTTTGGCCGGCCCCCAGGCTGTCCATGGGGTCTCCCATCTGCCCCCCTTTATTTTATTTTTTTTTAATTATTGAAAATTTTTTTTTTAGCTCTGTTGAGAAATATCACTTTAACAACCCTGAAGACTGGGTGCTTTTTCTGTGCCACAGAAGCCCTGCAGAAGGGGAGATTTTCCTGGTGCTGCGCTGGAGCCCCGGTGCCGCTCAGCGTGGGGAGAGCCGCTGATGTTTGGGCAATGTTTGCTGCACAGGCCATGGCCTTCAGCCTCTTGCTCGGGGGTGTTACATGGAACTCAGACACCTACCAGCTGATACCAGCTTCTTGTTTGTTCCTTTTTGTTTTGTTTTGTTTTGATGCTTATCCCACTGGTCTGGCCTGAAGCTGAGTTGAATTTCTGCTCTGCTGCAAGGCATGACCGAGCTGCAGGCTCTTACCCCAGGGCTGAACTGGCCCCTCTGTTCGTTCCTAATGCGCGTTAGACACATTGGGGCCTTTCTCCGCTGTGCATTTGTAACTCCCATTGACGCTAATGGGTGTGACATGTGTCTATCCAGCGGAGAATGGCCCCCATTGACTACAGCAGCTCCCCGGCCTTGAGCGGTGCTCGTCACTTGATTAAGCCAAACTAATGAGGCACGGCCGGGGCCAATGGGAATGTGTGGGACTCAGGCATTGCAAAAGCTGGTGGAAACCTGCGGCTTTACTGGGGGCTGGGTTTTGTTATGCCAGGCAAAGACACGGGATGCCGTGGGATGGAGCGCACGGGAACAGGTTCTGTCACAGGAATGAACGGTGCAGGGAGGTTCACGCTGCTGGTGACAGCACCTGAACCTCCCTCTTCGAGTGGTAATTACATGTGAGAGTGTCTTGTGTGCTTAGCAGGGTTTAAAACTAGGTTTGGTCCTGGCTCTTGCTCAGTGTCTCTCTACATTCAGGGTCGGAATTAGGCCCTGCAGCTCTTTCTCTGGGATATGTGCACAGGAGCATGTTTGGCTCTTCAGCAGATAGCCCAGTGTCCAAGGCAGATAGCCCAGTGTCCAAGGTAAGCAGAGTCCTTTTCACCATTAAACAGCATCACTTTGGGAAAAAGGGGGAAAGCAAAGATGCTGCAGGAAGTGTTTCTTGCAGGTTGTCCACTCTCCAAGAAGAGCCACTGGAGGCACAGCTTGTCCATGGGAGCTCTCCCTCCTGTGCACTGCTGGCCACTACTCCAAGTGCAGGGCACCAGCTGTGCTCACAAGAGGCTGGAGGAACATGCAGGACTAGAGCCTCTTTTGCTTTGGCTGGGCCCAAATCGTCTAAACTGGGCCAGATGCAAGAATGCAAACTCAAGGCATGTGCTTGGGAGTTCAGTGCAAGCACAACTGTGCTTACAGAAAAACAGGTTGGGAGAAAAATCAGGAGATTGACACCTGAAGAACTGAGAGCATGGACATGGCCTCCATGAACAGGCACAGACCCCATAAGGACACAAAATGCTGCTTGCTGAACCAAGAACAGGAACTCTGGCCTTCCTGCAAAACACAGCATCATCCCAAACCACTGTGGTAATGTGAGGGCACAACCTGGTAGTCCAGGGCCAGAGTACAAAGGCAGATAGGTCAGTTGTAGATTTTGACAGAAAAAAGCACTAAAAAACCTCTCATTTCTATTTTAAGACTTGCTGCTTTGGAGAGCCTCGGTGAGAAGTTGCCTGTACTTTCCCCTGTACTTTACCTGCTGGTACATTCCAGGTCAGAGGAGGTTTGTATTTTTGTCATATTGCAATACTTGCCTTTATGTAAGTGCTGCTAAGAATAAAATTAGCAGTGGGAGAAAAACATCAGTTTGATGTCTAAATTTGGAAAACTTGATGAATAAATCTATTAACTTCGTTGTAGGGAGAGAAAAGAATAGCAATCCTTTGTTTAAAGAAAAGATAAAATAAATATAAAATAAGAACTAATTGCCCTCTCTGGTTATCTGAGGTGGGTTCTTAAACATTCTGTTGTCCCTTTCAGAGGATAAATATGAATTGCCTCTGATTTGTGGGACTCTGGCTTGAGAAGATATGGTCAGTTGGATCTGAGAGGCTTTGACATGATTATCAAATGCTCTCAGTATTTGTGAAGGGAGGGAGCAAAGGGGAAATTGTTTGTCCCCTGGAGTAGGTGACCTCCCAGAGGGCAAGTTCCTGCCAGCTGTTGGGCAGCACCGCTGTCCTCGCTGGCACGGCCCAAGCAGGCAGCCCCTGTCCCAGGACACCAATTAATCAGCAAGGAGCAGCACAGGGCAGGGAGAATCCCAGCATAAAGCTGCCCCAAGCACCACCAGTCTCTTCCTGTGCCTGCATCCCAGGCTGTGTGGGACTGTGGGCTCCAGTCAAATCCCATGGTGATCACAGCACACATAAGAGTCTTTTGGCTTTGTCCAGAGCTTTGGGGGATGCTGCCATATGCACCTTGCAGGTACCTCTTTTTACCTGCCCCAAAGTTTAGCACAAGGCAGTAAAGTCCTTATCACAGACCATAGCATTTTATGGCAAGAACTGTCTTCTTTTGCCCAGTATCTCTGACAGCTGTACCCATCACTTTTCTTGGCATATCCAGAACAGGTCACTTTTACTTTTATTGGTAAATTAGAGATTGTCAAGTAAATGAGGTTGAAAACAAGAGATTAGAAATGAAAATATTTATTAGTCAGATACTATACTAGTACAGTCCTTGTTGATCTTAAGAGGTGGATAATTTTCTGGTCATCTCGTTTGTTTTCCTAATTCAGTCCTCTAAATCTTTCTGGAGTAAGAAGCTGGCATACAAATGTGAATGTCCTGTTTAGTTCTCCTTCCCAAGGGGCAGTCTTGGATGCTTAATGACCATTTCCTTCTCCTCTTTTGTACTTAATTGGCTGGACATGGAGGAGAGGCAGTGCATAAACTCAGCAAATACTGTTTATGTTCTTCCTGGAACTGCTCTTTGGACACCTACAGGTCATTAATTTCTTTGTTTCCAGTCAACCTGCCAGCAAGCAGCTCTCCTGCCCAGTATGGGCTGTTCCCTCCATGTGGGCTGCTGACCCATTCCCACTGAGCCATGCTCCCGGATGTGTTCAGGAGGGATCAGGACTCTTGGGACATTACTAGCTTTCTGCTGAGACTAGAAGGGATATAAGTGCTATGGCTGTAATACAGATAACCAGGAACTCTGTCTGTTTTCCCACCCTACCCTCCATATACTGACAGGGTTACCTGAAAGAGTGTTATTATTAATTTTGCGGGGACATCGGGCCTTGCTAGCAGGTGGGTGCTGCTGCTGGAAAGGGAGTAAGAGCTGTGACTATAGATCCATCACACAAAAGCCCAAAGCTGTTACTGCACCCTCCAAGAAACAGCCTCTGGTGATGGAAAGAAATCAGCGTCATCCCGTGACACTGCTGTTCCTGTAGGTTGTGAATTTAAAAGAAGGCAGGCTGAGGAAGGGAGCTTGGAAATCCCTGCTGATCAGGAGTGAGACTATTTTTCTCCTTTAAGAACATTTGCTCAGCTTTTTAATTTCCAGTGTTTCCAGTTGCCATATCAACCTGAGAAATTTGCCTGGCAATTGATGGCATATTTTTCAACGGAAGATTAAAAAACTTAGTGGCATCAGGTTCAGCATTTGTTTGCTGGGATTTCACTTTATGTTATTTTACTTCATTCCCAGTATTTGCTCTCCAAGCCATGTTAGCAGACAACCAAGGATCCCCACCCTGCCTTTGCCCAGGCACATCTCAGGTTCAGGAGTCCGTGTGCAGAAGTCAGGAGCCAGGTCAAAATGCAACCAACATCAGTAGCTGGGAGAAAGCCTGTGGGACACATCCTACAGGCTGGGAAAGGCCACAGGCATCAACAGAAACACTCTGGCTGAAGGCAAGTGGCAGTTTCAGCTTTTTTGTTGCTCTGGAGAGCAGTTGCAGGAGGCACAGTGGAGGGAAGGGAGGTTGCTCCTGGCTTTGCTGTTGAACAGTGTATTGGTGGTGTTGGAACCTGCATCTGCAGCCAGCACCATCGAGGTGGGGAAGGAGTCTGCACCCACTCCCAATGGTATCCTGAAATCCCTGTGTCCCCCATCTGTTCACCCATGTCCTCTCTCCAGCCCATCCCTGGCCATGCATGGGTTACTGGTGTAAGTGGGGACTAATCTGCCCCGGTGCAGATGAATCTGCAGGGACCTTTCTGTGGTGAATATATTGTTTGGTTTGTTGTGGGTTTGTGGTGGGTTTTTTTCTTTAAAAGGAATAAGAATGGAAAACAAGAAAGTCAAAAAGCCCTGAATCTTTACCTTTTTAAAGTGGAGACACCGCCACAGCAGGACATAATGGCTCGCTGTGGTGGTGGTGGTTTGCCTGAGAGCCTGGAGATTTATGTAATGAGAAACACAATTCCTGCAAAGAACATTGTTAAATCTTTTCAAAATTTCAGCTATAAGCCATTTTATTGCTAATAATATGGCTAGATTCTTCTTTTGAAGAATCTGGGAATGTTTGACAAGTGGGGAAAATGGAGAGGACTTGAGGCACCATAATCTGTATTTCCCATTTACCTTGCTTGAAGCTTGAACAACACATGTGCCACAAATGATTTGTTTATTCCTAAGCGTCCCCAAGGAGCCCAGTCTCCATTCTCAGGCATATAATGGCTATTCAAATGAAAGCTTTAATAGGTTGTTGCAGACCTGATACCATTGCAGCGAGAGAAAGAGATATGCAGATATTCAAAATTAAACAAACTAGCTCCTGCCCTTTGCCTTTGGAGGTGCAGCATCAGATCTGGACGGTGTCACCAGTGCAATGAGTCTGCTAGACTCAGCTCTCTGGAGAACGAGTTCCTTTTTCTCCTTTCCCACCCTCCTACTTTGCCTTACAAAGCTTTCACTTGAAAAGGAAAGTTTTTTTGCTTGAAATATTTTGTGTCTGTAGCACTCATGGGGAAGGAGAGCCCCAGTGAGGGCTGAAATACACAAAAAATGTTCAGGTTTGAGCCTGAGGAACATTGCTGAGAGAAGTTCCTCTGTGCTGGTCTGTTCCACATCTTAAAATAAGGCCCTTAACTTCAGTGCCTTCTCCTGGGCATTTCTTCATGCTGTAGAAACAATTTTGGAAGAGTGACACAGACAAAAATCCAATTAGGGCTTACAGTCTAAATAAAATCAGGGGTTTTACTGGTTCTTAACACCAGTTCTTCTGTTCCTCTTTTGCTCCATGTACTGTGTGCATGAGTCAGGCCCCAAAGCCACTTCAAAAATGTAAAATAACATGTCATCCACCTAACCATTGAAACTGTGCCAGCAGCACTGTGTGCACTGAACAGCGGTGAAAAATAATAATTTTACATCAAAAACACCATAAAAGTTTTTCAGTGCGTTCCAGGTTCTTGTAAAACTGCTATTATCTTGTCCAACCCCCAAGGCTTTTTGCACAATTATCAATTAATTCTGTGTGGATTTCAAAAAGGCAGTGCCAGAAACAGGGGCCGTGCAGCAAATCACACAGATGGAGGTGGAAGCGCAGCTGTGCCTCCTCCCCAGGATATCCATGCCCACCTCGATTCTCCTCCTGCTTCAGGGGCACAATCCCTGGAGCATCCCTGTACCTCTCTTGCCCTTCCATCTTCTATGCTCTGAACACAAGAGCTTTGAAGGAGAATTTGCCTGTTGTTCCATCATTATTGCTGGTGAACCAAACTTTGTCAGCAATAAAATATCTTCAGAGATCTGCAAACATCTATAAAACCCCTGAGCTACAGGGGTTCAGCTGAAGCTACAGCTTCAGAAATGAAGAGAGAGCCTAGTGCTCAGCAGAGGGCATGAGGGGGACCTTGCTTTGGTTGGGGTATTTGGTCAGTGTTCTGGCAGTAAGAGGTACCAGAGCGTGTTGGAAGCAGCATAGGAAGTGGGTTTGCACCTCAGAGATTTGAAGCTCTGCCTCACTGATGTTAACCAAGGCTGGACACCTCAGGGTTTCAGGGGGGAGGATCTGACAAGGGCAGATGAGGAAAGGGCTTCAGAAAATAAACATCCAACTTTAATTTAGCTAGTCTTTTCCTTCAGAACCCAGGAGGGAAAAGCCCAATAGCCCAAATGATAGGGAAAAGAAGATCTTCCTATGCAAGTGTGAACAATACCATACAGAAACGTTCCCCAAATTTGTGAGACTGATTGGAGCTGTAGCCAAAACCTATATTTGAATGTGGCTAGACAGTGCAATTAAAGGTGATCTCTGGCCATGTTTAAACATGAACTGGGCCATAAGCTACTTATGGGCTGTGGTTACAAAAACTTAGAAAGGGCTGACTCACAGTGGGAGAGCTTGAGGTTGGAAGGTTCCCATGCAGTGCTCCCTGCGCTCTGGAGGTGCCCATCCTAGAGATCCTGAACACCCCATGCTCCCCCCCAGACACCTCCCTTGACACTTGCAGGTCACTGGTATTTCTGACAGCCTGACTTAAAGGCTGCAGATGAGAAGTGTTTCTTTTGGCCTGTCAGAACATAAATGAGAAGAAAGAATGGAATTCTCCGAAGTTTTTCCAGAATGCATGCCCAATTCAAACAGACTCATCCGGCTTCCTTGCAAATGTGATTCCCAGATCACAGCTAAGTCTAGCACAGACTTCCCTAACACCATCACCAGTGGCATTAGTGTGCAGAAGCAGATTTGTATTTTTCTAATTAAAAAATATTTATTAAAAGCTGAAACATCTTGTGGGAAGCTCTTGATTTTGGCCCACTTGATTTTCAGTTTTAAACATTTTTACTTGGTCAGCATTTCATAATGAAATATATTCTTTTTTCAAAGAGAAGCACATGATTCTGGAGGGGAAAATATATTAAGGATAAAATAATATTTAAGCATGAAATAAGTCAGCATCTAACCAATTTTTGTTTCTTTCAGACAACAAATTTTCAGAAACTGAGATTACCAGTTCTGGTCTTATTTAAGACTGGGGACAAAATGCAAAATTCTGAAATGTCTGCAGGGTTGGAGAGCAGTTTTCCACTGAGCTCTCCTCAGATGAGATTGCAGAAATTCTTCTGTTTTCTCCTTCCTCCCTAGCTCTGCCACCAGGCAATTCTGTTCACACTGTTCTCCAAGACAAAATCTGAGCCAGGCTGAGATTTGTGCTGATGGTGAGTGTCTGCTTTTCTTTCTGTTTTTCTTTCTTTAAATAAAACAATTTCCTAAGGCTCTGAAATGGGGCTGATAAAAAGCAGCTTTTAAAATGCATTTTAGTAAATAGTTTGAAACCAGACCATAAAGTCTCATAACTGTAGGTTTGCCCTTAATTATACCTCACTGACAGCCCATTTTCCTTCTCCTCTGCAACCAGTCTTCTTTTTCTTTAAGAGCAAAACATATTGTATGCTACTTTTGAAAGATTTGTGGAGTTTCACACAAATTCGACAAGATCTGTAGGTAAACAGTGTCACCTAGTGGATAACCGGCATCGATTTTCCCAAACTGTGGAAGAAGTTTGGCAGCGTGGTTTTTCCATTTTGTTCTAGAAAAAAAATAATATCTCAAACTGGAAGGAGCCCTGTACTGAGAAATGGGATCGCTGCCAAATGGCTGCAAATCCAAAGTCGCAGAATGCACAGAGTGGGGCGTTTGTCATGAGCACGGGCACGGATCCAGTCCCATCACCAGCTGTAAAGGGGAAGGACCAAATCTCCAGCTCAGTGCCTGAAGAGCAAAAGGTTAGAGCAGCACATCCTGAAACATTTATTTCCTGCGTGTGTAGAGGTGTACTGGACTCTACATCATCTCCTGCACCATCAGCTGCCCCTCTCCAGGCACAGAAAACAAGAGGATGTCAGGAGGTGTCTGCCATGTGATCAGCTGAGGCTTCTGAGCAGTAAAAGTTAAAAAAAACCCCAAAACTGCAAAGTCTTTGGGGTGGGAGATTTGGCAGAGAGTATGGGAAAGCAGGAGAAAGAGTATAAGCTCCATGGAGAAATCTCTCATCCTGAGAGGGTGGGATGATAATTTTGGGGATGTGGTGTCAGGTATCTATGAGAAAAGCTGCCTAGAGAAAGCAAGAAATATGATAAGCCTTGGAGAGCCTTCTGAGTCAGAAGGAACAGGTTAGAAAATCAGGACACGAGAGCCTCAACTAAGAGTAAAGTTCTCCAGAAGGAAGGACATGCTCCTGAAAACTAAACTGAAGCTGGATATCCTGAAGACCACTTGCAGCACTTAGGTTTCTGCTTTCTAACTAACTTTGCTGTCAGGATCCCTTGGAGTCAAAATGGATTTGAACCAGAGCACTGCAGGAAGAAATAAAGATAAACAGAATTGAGACAAAAATGGAAAAGAGCTCTTTAGACTCACAGAAACTCCCAAGAGGGAAAGAAAAGGTAGAATTCAAGCAGCAAATGTGAGAACTCGGGTAACTTGGTTTCTAAACAAATCAAACACGCATTCAGCTGGCTTCATGCAGGTTGGGTGGGAAGTGGAGGTTTTATGTTCCCCTCTCGCTACCCATGCCCCTTCTTCCTCCTCCTGTAAGGTCATCGCTGCAGTTTGTTACAATTGCATTTGGGTTTTTTTCTGAAAATCCCACTGGTACTCTACTCCTTTCCTCACATTGAAAAAGAATGTGAAGGAGAGCAAAAGCATGGTTCCAGAGGTGGCTCTTCCCTGTCCAAGAGGCAGCAGGTGGAAAAACCCAGGTGAAAGTTCAGGATATTATCAGCATCTTCTTAACATAGACACCAGTTGTGGAGGAGAGCAGGATTGCTCTGTCACTGGGTTCCATCAGGCTGGCTGTGAGCATGCTCAGACTGAACATTGATAGCCAGGTCTTACATTGATGTGGATTTGGTCAAAAGCAATAAGCCAGAGCATCCTGAAGAACGTATAGATACATGTTAGAATTGTAGTCAAAATGATAAATAACTTATTTTCACAGGTCAGGAAAGCTGAGCTTTAGCACTTAATTATCTTCCAAATGAGAGGAAAATAGTGATTGATTCTTATGGCACATGGTTCTGCCAAGTTTGCATTTGGCCTCTGTTTTCTTCATTTTTGTCATGTATCAAATGGATGGTCTGTCATTCTTCTCCAAAGGAGGGAAAGTGATTATTGTGTAAAGCCCAGAGGAGCTCTGTTTACAAGCAAGCTAAAATATGCTGCAAGTCAGGACACTTTCTCACCTGAGCACACACTGTGTCTCCAAAACAAACACTGGCATAACTGTATTTACTCAGTTTCAAGCAGTTTTCCTCCAAACTATTTCATGTTTCTTTTTTGTACCAGTCTTCTTGGATCAGTTCCCACTGACTGAATCTGTGGAAGGCACCATCTTCTACTGGTCCTGACTACGGGCATTGGCAGGTACAGACTTTGTTACATCACTTTGGTTACTTTTTGCCTCAGTTTACTCCTCCATTAATGAGTTCTACACTGACTTTACCACAGTGCTTTTATTCCTAGGAGCTCAGAGCAATTCTCTTAGCTCTCCTCTCTCAGACAGTCAAACCATTACTAAATCAGATACTTATCATATTTTCCTTCTCAAAGAGAAGGTGATAATAATTCCTTTGCTCAATAAAGTATAAATGGAGAGTAATCCTGCTGAGTGATACTGTGAGATGTAAAAAATCACTGTATGAGGTCAGAATGTTCCCATGTGAGTTACAAGTCCAAAAAACAGTGAGTAAAAAGCTTGACTAGATCAAGGATCCCACCCTGGGAATGACAGAAGGAAGAAATAGAAGTAGCACCTGGAAAATGCAGCTCTCATCAAGAGGGGCCCCTCCCCTGTAAATATCTGCTAACTCTAATATTAAACAAATCAAAATGTACTTATTCTGTGGCATCCTCTTTTGCTTCTTTATCCAGAGGCACTTGTAGAAATTTCACAATAATTTTTAAAAGTAGCTCTTGTTCCACCAGGAAATCGTAATTTCTTTAGCCAAGAACATCTGGTCTGGAGTCTGAGGAGGGCTGGCTTTCTCTGCAACAGTGTGCAACGACAGCCCAAATATCTTAACATTCCCAGGCTGGATCCATCCCCTGTCAGCAAACCCCTTGGAGGCTCCTGCTTGGCCCCCTGGCTGCGTGTGCTCCCAAATCCGAGTGCTCTGACGGCACCACGCCGAGCCCAGGGTGGGCTGCCAGGTCCCCTGGGGCTGCAGGTACTGCCTAAAGAGAGGTTTTTCCAGGCAGCCTGCCTAAAGCTGAGAGTGCTGTTACCTGGATAAGAAATCCCCTTCCTCTGTGATAGCAGCACATACGAGTGTTCCCAAGCCCCGCTTGGATCCCTTTATACACACAGGCACCAAAAGGTGGGAGAAGTCAACTGTGAGGGCAAACATGGAGCCAAAAAGGCAAATTGCATTGCCCAAGTAAATGAGGAATCTCTGGCAGCCAGGAAAGGACATAAAAATATAATCACATTAACATCCATCCCTCTGGCTGTCCAGGCAAATGAAGATCCAGGGAAAGCAGCAAGCTGAGGAAATGGGCTGGTTGTAGAAAACTGTGTGTGTGTGTGTGTGTGTGTGTGTGTGTGTGTGTGTGTGTGAGATGCCATATTTTACCCATTTAAATGACCAGCATCATGATTATTTAAAAGAACAATGATAAAGGAAAGACAAACACAAGACTTCCAAGCTGTTTTTCTGCATCCCATCCTTCAAGGTGGCCACCGAGTAGTCACATTCCTGAGTACTGGGGAAATCTGAAGAGCTAATCATTTCCTCTGACTCAAAAGCAAAACAGCAAAGCAAAAACAAAACAAAACCCACTCATCATCTTTCTGAAGCTTTCTGTTTAAATCTGCTTTTCAGTTTGTGTAGCATTTGTTTATCTCCTAAACTATTTCTCAGGGTGACTCAGCTTAGAGCATTGGATGGTACGAGCTTGAGGACCTCAACAAATTTGAGGAGAAAGCCTGGAGAAACTATGAAAGACTCCATGTTTCCTCAGCTTCCCTCCCAGCTGCCCATTCAGATTTTCCAGGTGTGCTATGAAATAAGCTTTTTATCTCTATTACATTAGTTCACATCCAGTCCTAGAGGAGTTTGTGCCTTCCCATGAGAAAACACGGGGAGCTGTGGGAGCTGGTTCTCACACAGGGCCCATTCAGTGACATCTCTAAAATGTTAGCAGATCCCAGGTCATTTTCACGTGAAACAACCACATGAAAACCCACCACTGCTGCTGACTTTACTGGTTTAAGGCTGACTGGCTGTAGACTCTGATTTGCCCTCTTGTTCCTTGGGGTGGCCTGTCAGGATAGGGAATTAATGAGGCAGCCAGGAAGAGGTGGCACCACTTCTGTATGTGTACAGCTTCAGTACAATGCTTTCATTCCAGCACCTTTCCCTACAGGAAATGCAGTGAATATTCTTATTCCTGTTCTAAAAGTAGCACTAAATGGGACGGTTTAAGCTGAGAATATTTTCCCAGCTCCTGGAAAGGGTTAGACACACAGCCCTGAGGTGGGCCAAGTGTGTGATTGCCATCAAACTAAGCAGCCGTGTTCAGCTTGTCTTGGATTTCTTTATATGAGACAAGGGATGATTCATAAAAGCAAATGCTGAGGCCACACAGGTTGCTAAGTCTCTAGTCTAACCAGGTGTAATGACTGAGGTTTTGCAGACAAGCTGCAGTTAAGGCAAAAAATAACAGATCATGGGTCAAATCCATCCCTGATGTAACTCCAGCATCGTCAGTAAGAGTTACCCACGTGTGAATCTGGCCCCATGTTCCTCACTCATACAATAAAGCAAGATCCCTCCTGCAGCAGAATCAATTGGAAAAAGGAGAAGGGAAAAAATGCTTCTTTCTTGACCACATTAAAAATAATCACTTTTTTGTTGCACAATGGGGCAGAGAAAACCAGTCCTGGAAACCAGAGTACAATTTCCTCAGCATGTCACGGGGAGGGGAGAGAGGGGGAAATTGGCATAACCAAGAGGTTTCTTTCATCTCTGTTCAGTTCTAAACAATGCAGGGAACAGGTGAAAGCACACCTAGATATCGTGTGTGTGATACCTATCTATATCCATCTATATCTATATAGATATCTAGATGAGCTTTCTCCTCTTCCCTGTATCTATATCTATAATGTATACATAATATATGGATCTCTATAGATAACTACATCGCTTCCACAAACACAGAGTGATTTAGAAAAAAGAAAAGACTATATTCCTTCTGTTGATTAGACTTGATGTTTAAAAAGAGTAAAATAAAAAAGGTGAAATACAGTGTTTGGTGTCTCAGCTTTCCCTTCCCATTTGGCAGGTCGGTTGTGTTCGTGAGCTCTACGGGAATGCAGAAAAACACCTGAGGGAGAAAATTGCTAATCACTACAAATTACTAATCATTCTTTCACACTAAACAAACACCACCGAGAGGTTTTTAGTTACACAAAGGTGGATTTTTTTGTTCTTTCCCCTTTTCCCTCTCTTCTCCAGCTAATGATACATATGTGCAAAATGCAGGATATGACATCCTACTAAGCATTAGGTGCAGCATTTTGCAGGTGACAAGATCCAGGTCTGAGTCCAAAATAAAAGCACAATAGCCTGAAAATCTCCTACTGCACACTGCTAGCACTTTACAACCTAAATGGCAGGAAAAGCAATTCATACAGTCATAGAATAATCTTTCCAGCATAATTTGTATTCCAGCAGCAGTGAGGTCCCCTCTAAGACTGTGGCCCTGGTGCAACTGCCCGCTAGAAGAGCAGGCAAACTAATCAGATGAGACAGAAAGCTGGAAAAAAAAGATAGCATTTGATCTGGAATTCTTACAGCTAGGAAACTCAGAGTGCTTGGGACCTCTCTAGTGGAAGTAGAAACTAGACCCACTTCTGCATCCTAGAGTCCCAACCAGAGGAGTCTGCTGCCTCCCAACCACTCTTTCTCTCAGAAGGCCTTTGCTGACACCTCCAGGGAATGCAGAGCTGTTCTTCTACCCATTGTACTTCAACACACCCATTCACACCTAAACCTGCTCATTTGTCTTTGCCATGGATGCTCCTCCATACATTTCACTGGCTGAGGTCCCTTTGAGTTGGCTCAGCAGCAGCAGCGGGCAGGTGGCAGCGAGGGGCTCCAGGTGCTGGTGTTCATCCCCTTCTGCAGGAGGACACCGCACTCCTGCAGCCCTCTGCTCCAGCCTCCCTCATCCCATATGTCCCACCGAGGGGGATAAACAGGAATTGTGACAGCTGACAGCAGTGTTTCCTGTGGAACTTCCAGGGAAATAGCCCCGCATTCCTGGGCTAGCAACTGAGTAACTGAAACGGAGAGGCAAAGAATTCACCATAAAGAAAAAAGTATCAGTGGTGGCCCTGCCGCATTTAACTAAGCCATTAATGTATAGTTTTTTTTAAAATGAAAATCAGGATGATTACCCCTGCTGACTCTATTTCACTTTGGGTCTCAGAGCACGGGTGAGAACCATCTGCTGGCAGGGAGGTGGTATATTTTGTTATTCCTTCAGCTGGGGATTTCCTATCCCATTTGGGGCGGCTGGGCTTTCCTCATGCTCAGCTGCTAAGCCACTGCCCCAGAGGAGTCATCTCCCAGTGCTGCAATATTCCTGTTTTCCACTGGAGCGGGAAGAAAATGAAGGTGACAAATTTACCTTGTTTTCAGCCCATGACCAACAACTTTATTGTGACATAGCTATGGATCCCCCACCTCTGAAGAGGGCCTGTTACAGTGGCACATTGGGGTTTGATTCTCTGGACCAAATGTAGACCTTCTTTGCAACAGATTTTTATTTCTGTCCTGTTCCCCTCCATTTTTATCCTGTATGTGTGAGCACAGCAGACATCATCTATAGCAAACAGAGGTGCAATGTGGTTTTTATCACTGCTCTAAACTAGCCTGAAACTCACCTTTTTGTGTCATCTGTGCTCATTCACATTGCAAAACATGAGAGCCTCTCCTGAGCATTTTTACTACACTCATAAAGAAATAATGGAAAACCAAGGATGGTTCCTAGAGAAAGGATAGCACAAAGTGTGAGCAATGTCTGGCTACAGCTCCACTCCTGATCTCTTCCCTGGACTGAACAAAGTAGGACAGTGCACTTAAAATACATCTATTTTACAACGAGAGTAGTGGCTGCTTTGCTGTGGTGACGAGCAGTGATATTAAAATTCTGTGTCTGAGCTTTAGGATTAACACCTTGTGGGAAGCCCCTTGAGGAGCTCGCACCGCTTGGCTCTGCCCCTGCCACAGGAGCGCTGCCTGCACCAGGACTGCAAAGTGCTTTGGTTGGTGGTTTCTACGGCACTGAGTGTTTTGCCTTGAAATATTTTGCCTCTGGAGAAGACACACTGGAATTTTCTGAAGCAGAACATGGCATTACATAAATCTGATGTTTTGACACACTGATATTTTTAAGCTCGCGTAACTCACTGAATTCCACCTGAGTTTTTCATTTCAATACCTCAGAAGCATCATTTGTCGGTCAGTTTTAGGCTTCTTCAGAAAGATTTAATTTTTTCCATTGCTCCATTCCCCAGGGGTCCCAATGGGGTCTCCATGGAGGATCCTTAGCATGAGAGGCTGGTAGTGACATGGATTTTGTCAAAAGTGAGTATAAGGATCGTGCTGTAAAGTTGCTGTTTTGTGGCCAAAACATGCCCTTGCAATTATCCACCAGCAATAGCTCCTGGCATCTCTGGGAGAACACAGCCCTGCAATGAAGTGGGTTAGTACTAATTACAAGATGTTTATTCAGTCTAAGTAAAATACACTGTATTTTACTCATTAGCACCCAAAATGGCACATGCAATTGGAGCAACATTCTAATCCAAATAGGGGATTACAGCTAAGCAGGGTGCTGAACTGTCTGCAGTTAATTTATAGTTAACCAAGGTGCTCATTTACCCTGGTAAGAGCACACACCCACCCAGCAGCGCTGGGAGAGAAGGATCTCATCGCGCTTTAGAGAAGTATCTTTTCCTGCAGCAAACACATCAGTGCCAATAAGGTCAGATAACACAGGAGAAGACCCAGCTTCTTTATTGGCATTGATGTGTTTGCTATAGGAAGAGATACTTTTTCTTTACCTAGTTAAGGAGGTTAAGGATACAATGGCCTTTCTCAACTCAGCTTTTCTTCAGCTGATCACCTAATAACTAAAGCACAGTACAAATATAGTCTATTTTCTCATGTCTTGTGTTTGCTGAATCTTTCCAGTGTCCATAATCAGGGCTGATCCTCAACTAGTTTATAAGAGATTTATTATGAGATCACAGGCTGGTTTCATAAAACTCACACCCAAGTGAATGGACACTTTTATGACTGATGAAGCTTGGAATGATTAGGAAACAGTCTCAGCTCAACCTGAAGTGGTTATTATAATCCAAGATTAAAATGTTTTCTCAGCAGTTTGGGCTATTGAAGTTCACGTGTACATTCATCTGCCAACCCCTTGCTGTGCATTTCACCAAGCTACCTGCAAATCAGATGGAGAGCACTGTGAGTTGGCTGAGCCTTTTAATTGCTCTATTGAAAATGACTGAGGAATAAGCAGACCAATAGAAAAAGAGGGTGCTGGGCTTGTTAACCCACAGGTGAGGTCACTTTCTGTATGGAAATGGAGGAGAGGCTATACAAAGAGGAAAAGGAATGGAAGGCATTTTTGTCAGAAATAAGCATGTAGGAGTAATTTGAGACAAAAAAAAAAGAAGAACTTGAGCATTTAAACTCTTGAAAAAGTAAGAGTTATTGAATGGGATGCATTAATTCACTTGATTTGCAGTTAAAAAAAAAGTAGTTGCTATTTAAATTTTAATCTGTTCTTCCTTTTTTTGACGATAGTTTTACTTCTCTTGGTCTAAGGCATATTTTTGGAGTAAACCTCATTTTCTAGGCAGCTGTGGAGCTTTGTTTTGTTCTTTATCATGTAGGGCACAATGCTCTTCTGGTGGGATAACCTGGGGTTTCTGCTAGATGGCCATCAAGCTACTCTCTTGCTCCCTCTCCTCAATGAAGCAGGGGAAGAAAATGAGGTGTAAAAAGACCTTATGGGTTGAGATAAATATGAGGGGATTGCTTACCAATCAGCATCACCAACAAAACAGAAAGAAATAATTTTGGGGGGAAATAATTTAATGTATTGTCACTTTAAAAACAGAGGAGGAAAGTAGGAAATGAAAACACCCTCTCCACCTCACCTATGATCCCCAAGCTCAAACTCACTCCTTTGTTCCCAACTCTTCCACCCCCTCCCCATATTTGGCACAGGGAGATGGGGGTGGGGATGTTGTGGTCCATTCATGACACTTTGTCATTGCCACTCTTTCCCTGCCCCCTTCCATTGCTCCAGCATGGGCTCTCTCCCACAGGATCCAGGTCTTCAGAAACTGCTCCAGTGTCACAGCAGTTCTTCAAGAATGGCTCCAGTGTGGGCTGCAGCTTCCTTCAGGGCACAGGCCCCTGCTGCAGGGTGGGTGTCTGTTCCCATGCTGGCCTTCTTGGGCTGCACAGGAATAACCTACTTGGACACAGCCTTCTCCATGGGCTGCAGGGGAATCTGCTTCAGCTCTTGGACCACCTCTTCCCCCTCCTTCATCACAGACCTGTGTCTGCAGGGCTGTTTCTTTTGCACTTTTTCCTCACTCCTCTCTATTGTAGCTGCTGGGCAGTGTTTGTTACCCCTTCTTAGATATCTTTTCAGAGATGCCACCAGCATTACTGCTGGGCTCAATTTTGGCTAGGTCCTTTTTGGAGCTGGCTCTGTCCAATACTGGGGCACCTCCTGGCCTCTTGTCACAGGGGCCACCCCCACAGACCCCCCCACTACCAAACTGTGCCACATAAACCCAATGCAACTGTCCTAATTCATTCACTGTGGTTTTGTGATTGAGGAGGGAGAAGGAAATCCTGAAACCATGCACATATCTGTTCTGTGTTTATGCCTGACTACGTTTAGTCTCTAGACTAAACACATGTTCTTGTGCATGCTCTGTAAGCTCCTTTTATCGGCTGTTTCTTCCTATTAGGTGTTCATACTAACAGGTATCGCTATGCAGTGAAATCTCATCATAGTGGTCTGGGCTTTTTATGTGGCTGGTCACTGTGCCCTAACCCTAGATGTATGTGCTGAATAACCACATTGTTCATTTATAATGTCCTTGGCTTTTCTATAGCCTTGTCCCTATGATATTACTTGTGGACACAGTGGGCTGGATTGAAGACAGTGAAGTTAAAAGTGGTGATGTATGCAGCTATGTAACTGTGAGAAGAAATGTATTGATTCCCTATACCTCCTTTTCTAACCCGCTGTAAGGTGTTTCATCATGTAGGACATCATGGAGATCTTATATTTGTTACTTAACATACATTGAAAGGTTTGACTTCTCTTCCTTGCTGGCTTTCTGAATGGGAAAAGCTGTTGTTAACATGTCTTGTGTGTCAGAGATCAGGCTGCTCATGATAGCTCATGAAGCTTTGAACGTATATAGTAATAGAGAGGAATGGCAAACTGTTATATTAATGTAGCTGAAGCACAAAAAGTGAAACTATTGACCTTGCCAGCTCTGCATTTGGGGCAAATGTTACTGCAGTGAACAGAGTAACTTTAGCTGGTGTTAAACAGAAGTTGTTTTGAATTTTGGTTTGTGTATTTTGCTCTGGTACAGATAAATGTGAATGCCTGAGAAGGGCTGAGAAAATTGCTAAAGATAGTTGCAATTTTACACATGTCAAGATTTTTTTTTTGTGATAACTTTACTTGTAGACAAAAGGCCAATAATAAAATAGAAGCAAAATTTATTTCCATGAGTTCTTAAGTCACTGAAAAAATGTCTGTTAATCAACTTCCTTTTCTGCAATAATGCTCTTTTAAATCAACAACAAAACAAAAAAGCCTTTGCTATCGCTCTTGCCTGGTATGGAATTGGTATTCCCCAAATGGAACCAGCAGGTATCCAGTAGGTCATCCAGCACAGCACAGCTCCTGACCTCCCTCAGACAAAAGATCCTAAGACTTACAGTGGCTGCTACCTGGAGTATATAAAAGACACTGCAAAAACATATGTCAAGAGATATTAATAAGGTTGTGTTGAGAGGTACGTATGAGCTACAGGGAGAAGCAAAGTGTTGAGCTGCTTTCCATTCCTTTCACCCAGATTCAGTATCAAAATCAACCTTGCAGGGCAGTGTATAGGAAGATACAGCTTATCAATAGGCTGCTTCCCAGCTCAGAGGTGTTATGTGCCTGCCCAAGGCTCCTGCTTCATGGAAGTAACTCCTGCCCCATAGTTGATTTACATGGCCTTTCCACTGTGTGCAGCATCACATTTGCTGAAGCAGCTGCTGCCCCAGCAGGGTTTGAAGATGATGGGGGCAGAGGTGCCCAGACCCCACACTTGGCCAGCCAGCTGTGGGTTCATGTGGCTTGCATTGCTTGGGGCAGCCCAGGAACATTGCCCCTGCCTCTTCCACGAGGGAAAGCCTCTGCAGCTGATCCCTGTGGTTTCCCAGTCCCAGGCCAAGTCTCTGGGAGCAGTTTCCACTGAGCCCCTGGCACACGGGTTCCTCGGGCGCCGCGGCACAGGGAGTGTTCCGGGGAAGCCCGAGCCGTGGCCATTAGCGCTGTGCTGACAGCAGCCTCTGTGGATAACGAGAAGCCCTTCTGCCTCGCTGCTATTAAACTGCTGCCTTTTCACGAGAGGAATCCTGAATCTTTCCTCAAACCTAAACAAAAAAGTCAGCCTTTTATTCGTTTCATCATTATCTAGGGCTGCCACATTCAAATGATTCTCCAGCAGTCCCTTCATTTCCGAGTGCACACGTCGAGAAGGGATTGGAAGCCTTTTGATTAAGAATAAGAGGTGATGACACTACAACCAGTGCAGGGTTGTCATCATTACCATGTACCTGCACTTCCACAGAGCTCTCGCTCTGGGTTGCCTCTGATATAAAGCTGCTGTACTCTGTGCCCTAATTGAATGGAACTATTTTATAAACACGCATTCCCTGAATCCCAGAAAAGATCCTTTTAGAGGGGAAGATATGGGGAGGGTGGTGGGGAGGTGAGGAGCTAGATGGGCTCAGTTCCTGGCAGACCAATTTTGTCTGTGAGAGAGATTTCTTTGTTCTCTGCAAAACTGCTTGTCGTCTACGAGCAGATATCGTGGGGTTTTATTCCCCTGCAAGTCAAATGAATGATCTGACCACCCACTTTTAATCCTGTGATTTTCTGCTTTTGGCCTGGATTACAAGTCACCTATGGCCACCTTTAGAGCGTTGCAGGCTCTAAGTTTACACAAGGCACCTAAGGGGAAAAATGTCCCTTCCTCCCTGGCCCTGTTTGTTAACTGTTCACAGCTGATAATTTAACTGAGTGATTTGGTCACAGTAATGACCTTTTGGTAGCAGCACAGGGAGGAAACCTGCTGTCTACCCACCAGGATGCTCTCATGTGTCTCATGAGGTTGTAGTCTTGTTGCATCCTAAACCCACACTGCTGATCACGGGAGTGACACTCTGCAGAGACTTGTTAAGCAGCATCCCTCTTTTCAAGCGCTCTGTGCTCACACTCTGGAATACCCACTGGTGATTTACTGTTTTCCAGGTTAACTTTTAAGTGCTGATTTTGACCCATATTCCTGTCCTGGCTATTTCTCTCTTCCCATGTGACACAACTGCAGCTGTAGCAGGTACAAGTGCTGTACCTGAGCCTCAGAGGATGCTGGGCCAGTGCCTTCACACAAACTTGTCCCTCAGTTGCAGTTCAATAGTTAAACTAATTCTCTGCTATCTGTGTATTTAAAGGTGAAAAGCTTTTATTGTTAAAGAAGCTTTCCCTGGAGCCTACGTTTTAGTAAGAATACTCTAAAACTGCTGTATGAAATTATATTAGTAGACAACAAAATTACAGCCAATTCCTGGTACTATTTCAATAGCTGTGTATGAAATTTACTGCATAAGGGATGTTGAGTTAAAAGTGGTCAGAGGAGCTACTTTTATCTTGGCTTACATATAGCATTACATTTACACCTGAACACAGGGTGAATTATCATCCAGAGGAGTTGAGAAGGAATCTCTTTTCTCTGGGAATGGCAATTATATTTGATTAGGTACATGGGAGCTTTTTCCTCTCCTGGCCAAGGAGCTGAGGGCAGTGCTTTGAAGACACCCAGCCTCATGATCAAGGTGTAAAGCATAATGACAAATGTGAAGTTCCTGCAGGGTCAGAGTCGGCTACAATAGTTCAGGGGAGAGGGCATCGGACTGGGACTTAAGAGGCTTGACTTGACTGCCCTGTTCTTCCACTGGGCTGCAGGACAAATCACTTCCTTTCTGTGCCACAGTTTCCTTATCTGTGAAATGGTGGTAATGAGCCTTTCTTCTTCATTTCTCTTTGTAATCGCTCCAAGAGCTGCAGGTAAAACATGCTATACAAGCACTTGGTATTACTGTGTTTGATTTGTGGGATTTTTCTGTGTGATGTCCTAACGCAAGCAGTTGTTCCAGATTTGCACACATGAGCTCAAGGACTGTGGTGTTTGTCATCCTGCTGTTAACAGCTCTTCCCTGAAATCATTTGGATGTAAAGGTAGTACCCTGGGTTTGTTTTTTTTAGGATATCTGCAGCCTGCAATCTTAGTGCAACAGGATTTGGTAGTGAAGCATAGCCCTCAAACAAAAGCACCCAGAGGATGTGCCTTGTCAGATGCTCTCCTTTGCACAACGGACCCCCAGGTCCTTTTGCCCCTGGTGTCTCCTGGTCCCCTCCTGAGAGGCCTCCATGCCTGTGGTCATCAACAGTTTGCCAACATGATGAGGAGGAGGGGGAGGAAAAAAAATCCCACAAAAAAATGTGTAGTAACCTAAGCCTCATTCCAAATGTGTTTGCTTAAGCATTGCTAAGGTTTCCCTTCTTCCCCTCCCCATCACTTCTCCCCTCAACCTGCCTTTGTTTCAAGATGGGAGGAGGCTGCTGGAGGGGTGGGGGGTTTCTGTGGCTGTGCCTGCTGTGATCTGGGCGCTCTCTGTTTGACAACGTGTGCAGAGTCCTGGCAACCGTCTCCTCTTGCTAATGAAATACCTTGAGATGCAGAGTCCTAATTGTGAGGTGATACCCCACCGAGTGTCAGAGCAGGCAGGGTGTGCATGATGCTCTTTAGTTTGGGTCACTGGAAGTGATAGATGCAGGAGGATGGTAGATTAGTTCCTGCTGAAACCTGAGAAGCTGCCTGTGTTGGTGAATGTCACCCAGTGCTCGGCAAATGCATTCAGACAAAATCGCTGAAATCTTGGGTTTCAGGCCTAAGTGACCACAACAGGCACTCGTAGTTCCTGCCTGTGGAACAAACATTTGCTGGACACATTTCAGCATAATAATACTTTGTGCAGCAAGCAATCTCTCACCACCCTCTGTCTCTCCTCAGTGTTGTGACAATCCAAAGGCTGCTCAGACTACAACTATGTCAATAGATCTTAGAATTGTTTTATTAATAGGTTGCTTAACTTCCATTGACCAGATGTCAGGGTGCAATATTTCCTCATTGAATGTATTTTTATGTAACGTGCTGGTTTACCCCTGTCTGTTCTGTGGCGCTGGACAGCAGGGCACTAACAGGAGATGCAGGACATGGAGCCTTTCCACTCTTGTAATATACAGATAGTGCTTGGTGCTATTGGTGACCTGAAATATAAAATAATTTGTCCAAGGACACGTTTCCTCTCCTCCACGTGTCCAGCTCATCTGCTGAACACCATTTTGGAGTAGGAGCTGTACAATGTTGACCAGTGCTGTGGGACAAAAGATCTCGCTCTGATGCAGTGAGATTTTTTTAGTGGTAAATAGGTTCTCAGGATGTCCAACAGAAAACTCTGCTTGGAGAGCGAGATCTGGAGCCACGTGTCTTGACTCCTAGCCCAGCATGTCACCTGCAATGGGATCTTGTTCCAGGGTTGGAGCTCCAGGATGCTACTACACTTTTATGCCAGAGGGCTGCTTGGAGTTAGGTGTGTGCTTTGTGACTGTAGAGCACTCATAACAAAGTGAGGACAATGGACAGTACTGTGGCTTCAAGGTTATGAATACTATGAAGAAGTGCTTCTCTTGCATTTTATTTGGCCTTTCTGCAGTATTTAACCCTCAAATCAAGTTTCTCCTCCCGTTTCCAAAATTTATAGAGCCAACCATGAAATTAAGGACGTGTCAACTGGAAATAAGGAAGCACTTGACTTTGACACTAAAATTAATTAAACTGTTCTTACATTGATCTCTGCAGCATCTGTTCCACTTGTATGCAGAAATGCTGGTGTGCGCTACGGGGCCATTTCATACCGGTGGAATTGGATGCTGTGATCAGCCATATGCTGATAAAATTATTCTTTTGTCAGCATGTCTGCCTGGAATTGCTTCAGGAGCTGGAAACAGTCAAAGCAACAATGCTCAGTGCTGAGTGCTTAAGATTGCTTATGTGAAAGGGACTTTTGGTGTAGTTCCACACTCCACATACACTTCATACCTCACAGGTTGGCAAGCCTGTTCCTGTGTAAGCAACTAAAAATGGACTTTTAAAGCACTTCAGTTTTGATACCAAACTTTGTTTACTGAATGGGTTATAACTTCTGTTTGCTCCATTCAACTTTAGTCCACTTAAATCTGGTTCTGTTGCCACGTTGGGGGAGATTGGGTCAGACCCCGGAGAAGTTGGGGTAGAAGAAAGCTGATGTAAAAACCCTGCTGACTGTGTCAGGTGGAAGGTATCAGTAATTAGGTTTATTTGTTGGGTGGTCCTTTGTGACCTGTGTGTTGTTTGTGCAGCTTACACAGAGATCAATCTCAGCCACCAAAATCCATCAGAATATGAAAGGTTTGTGAGGCAAACAAAAGGTTTGTGCACTCACACTTTGCCTTCCTCTATGGTTTGCATCCAGAATTTGCAATGAGACCCTATTTCACAGTGCACAAAGAATATGAGATTTATCAGATGCTGGGAGGGGAACTGGAAAGAAGAAAAATGAACCAGCCACTGCAGTGGTTTGTAGAGTAATGACAGAGGAACTGACTCAGTCCTGAAGTCATCTGCATTCCTCCCAGTGTGGTCAGCATTGCACATGATTAAAAAAAAAAATTACATGGGCCAATTCCATCCATGGGTCAAGACACCCTGATGATGAGCAGAGCCTCATCTGATTATCTGGGTACTGTCCATATCAGTAATTAGTCCCTGAATATGCACCTGAAACACAGCTTTTTTTTGCATTTTTATTTTTCTTTTTTCTCTTTTTTTTTTTAAGAAAAGTGGCCATTTAAAAATGGGTATTGTGTTGGAGAATTTTCATAGTTTCTGTTTACAGTTGAAAGCAATTCTCTTCAAGCCTTGAAAAGGATGTAATTATTTGCTTTTACAATTAAAGCCATAACAGCAGTGAGCTATTGTTGGATGCTCCTTGAAAACAAGCCACTGCTTTTGATGGCTGTGATATCATTAACCAGTTAGTTATCATCACTGGTTTAGGATAAAAATGCCCAAGTAAACACTCTTTAAGGAATTCATCTGAACACTGTTGGGTGTTTTGCACGTGTGTTGTTGAGCACTTGTTGGGGCTGTGCACAAGCACCGGGCGCTGGCTCAGCCTCGGCTCAAAGCCCTGCAATGTTGGTGCTTTGTAAGGACTCCATCAGATGTCACCACGAGGTATTTGTCTGTCGGCAGTGGCCAGCTAAGTGATTAGCTGACACAGCTCCTCACTCTATGGGTCACTGGCAAAACAGACAGGCTCAAAAATTTAAGACATTTGTTCCAACTCCTCGTGCATGTCTCGCCTGCTTCGTTCAGCTATCAGCTCACTTGTCTTGTGCAGGCAAAATAACCCACGTTGACACTTAAAACAAGCTGCTCAAAAATAGCCAGTCAGCCCATGGTAGGCAGAAATACTGATTTTTTTTTTTTGGAGGGGAATTTTTTTGGCCTTCCTAGGGCTTTTTGCTGTATCTGGTAGAAAGGAATAGAGAGGCAGCTCCATCTTGCATTCTGAGGACTGTGTGCACCCACACTTCCACCAGAGCTACCTGATAACTACAGTGTTTCCTGACTCTGGGCTCAATTTTGTGTCCTGATTTCACAGTGGTAGGAAAACCCACATCAATCCACGAAGCTGGTTTTAAGAGACAGGTATAGCTTTTTTTGTCTCCAGAAGTGTATCTGATCCCACACTGAAATGGGAAATTTGTTTTAATCAAGTTGCATTTCAAGCTTGTCCCTCCCACTTCTTTTACTCAAGCAGAACTTGTGTGAACTATAACAAAGAGGCAGTTTGGTGGCTTAAAAAAAAAATAGTGGTAATGTTGTAGCCCTATAGATAAGAAGTATAAATGAGTGTTATATTTGTGAGCTGTAACTAGCCATAAAAAACTAATGCCCAAGGACAGTAACAGAAAATACCAAAGATCTGTAGTGGAGCTGATGGGTTAAGAAAGGAACAGTCCTTTCTTGTTACAGCACAAGGAAAAAGCTGATCTGCTTTGCTTAATTAAAGTTGCATTTGGCACTTAGGAGGGGTAGAAGTTGCTTTCCATTTAACAGTCGGTTTCTTTGAGAATTACCTCAGTGATGCTACATCGAATTTCAGGGCCTGTTTTCTTGTATTGCCTCCCCTCCACTCAGTGCACGATTCTCTCCTGAAGTGGTAATGGCTGGTGATGAAAGCTAAGGGTGGGCCCAAGGTGATCCTGCTGGCCAAAAAACTTGCCTAGATGGAGGAAGGTAAAGAGCAGTTTTCATGAAATATAAAAGAGGCAAGTGTGATTGAAAGTCAGGGGATATATTTAACTAGAACAGGATCGTGTCCTGTGTCTAGTTTCCATGGTGTCAAAGTCTTAGCTAAATCCTCATATCATAAAAATAAAACTAGACAGAAATGCACTGTTTTAATGTGTCAGAGGGGCAGTAGGATTTGAAGATCTTGTAAACAGACAAAACAGACAAGCATTATTCTTTTGTAGGAATCGGCACACAAAAGATACTACTCAGTTGACCACAAATACAAATGTTGAGAGACACAAGTCAAAGAATGTTTTGTGCCATGTGTGTAAAGCACTTTATGTGATATATACTGGGCTTAAAGCACCCTGAAAAAGGCCCACATTCTCCTAATATTAAGGGTTTAACTTCAGGCTGAGAGGGAGCAAAGTTGTTCAGATCCTTAAAGCAAAATGTTCTGCTGTATTGGTTGTGAGAAAAAGACATGCAGCATCCCACTGAGAAGCAAGGCAGAGGAAAATACATCTACCACTCCTCCATGCAGACCCCCAGTCAATTTACCACTCTTTTTTCATGAATCTTCGCAAATATCAGTGGCTGAATTTCAACATATGCCTCTTTTTTATTTCTTCTTCCCCCAGAAGATGTGAAAACCATGAAAATGCATGAGTACTTTATTTTTTTTAAACCTGAAGAAGAGGAGAAAATTGATCCGATGACACATTGCTTACTTTCATATGTCTGTGAGCATGGTTGAAAGCAAAGATGGCCTTATTTTGAGGAAACTCTTGGGTGCACACTGCAGTATTTTAGCAGTCCTGTCCTCAAGATTACTGAAGTTATACAAGTGTAGGGAAGCCAGAGACTCTGCAGTAACAACTGTGGCTTTGCACTTGGGCTAATTACTGCTGAAGTCCAAGGGAGCCAGCTTATTTCCTGCCAGAGCTGCAGCAGAATGAATTCTGTGTGCAAAACCATTTGTGTGAGTTTTACTGTTTTCCATCCTGAATCCTGAAACTGAGGCAGAGCAGAAATTAAGCAATTTGCCAGAGGCTGAAGAGAGGCACAGACTACAAGGGGAGAGGGGTGGGGCTGGTGACTCCCAAGACACATTCATCACTTGGCAGATTGTGCTGTCCTACCAGCATGCATTGCAAGGAAAATTAACTACCTAAATGAGATGATTTTGAAAGGACTTTTTTTAGCATCTCCCTCTGCTGTTTTTTTGGTAGAGGAAAATATGGGAAGTTAGCCAAAACTGTGTTCCTGTAATGGCCAAATGTTATTCAAGCACCATTACTAATGAGAGCAGGATTTGGCCCTCTGTTTGCCCTGTGCTCTTCTCTCTGCTCTATAATACGTGATGGTGGATCAGGTGTTACTCATCACTGCTCAGAAAACAGGAGAGGCATATTCACAAGAGAAGCTCTAAAACTCATTGAATTCACTGTTAATTAGGGAGAGGAGTGAGTCCTGTGCCTAACACTCTTGCTGAATTCTTGCAAGAAAAAGTCCAGCCTCAAGTGTATTTAAATTTTTACTGCCAAGTTAAACCCTTGCACAAAAAAAAAAAATCTTACAATGGAAATGCTGACAGGTCCTTAACTATAGTAGCAGTAGCAGTCTCTGCTATAATAAAGATGTTGCATGTTATCAATAATCCTCTTTTTGCCTGAATCCCTGTCTTCCTTAAGAGAAAGGGCTTACTGACTGGGCAAATCTATTTATAAATTTTGTCTTGGCACAAGAGGAGCACATCGACAATGCAGTGGAGATCTGGGGAGGCAGCTGGCCTGACTGCACGCAAGCAGCAAGCTGAGTGTCAAAGCAGGGCACTTAAATTTTCTCTCATTCCTCTAAAAGAGGGAGTGGGAGGAATTAGGAAGGGGGGGGAAAAAAGCTTTCCTTTGAACAAGGCAGGGTCAGAGGAGCTACAAAAGATTGAGTAAACTGTCACCCTTGGCTCTCTGAAGAGCTTTGAAGGGCTTTCACAAGCTGCTCACCAGTGGACGGAGTCATCTGAACTGGGAGCCAGAGTGTGCGTGTATTTATACCCCGTGCTGAGGCACGTGTGCCACGGCAGCCCTGGCTGATAAGGACAGCTCTTCCTGTAGTTTGATGACAATTTGCTTTGAATAAAACAATGGAGGGGTGAATCTGGAAGGGAAAGAGATAAGATCTCAAGGACTTGCTTTTTTCCATCTCTCTGTCATTTTAAAAAGGTGTTTTTCTTTGGATATGCTATGGTGGATTTTATATCTGTTCACTCCTAAGCAAAGTCTTGCAGAGAAGATGATGGACTTACTTAATCAATAGAACAAACTAACAAAAAAAAAGTTGAAGTCCTGTCCTTTACCCTCTTTTCACATTAGTAATAGTCTAGTAAAATTGGACTTTTTCCCTTCAAATGGTAAGAAATAGAGATAGCAATACTCCTTAATGTTCCTGTACACCTGCAGCCATGCAATACCAAATAATTGTCCTATTTTCCCAGGACTTAGGCCCATTCCAGTGTGATAGAGAATAAAGCATCTAGATATTTACTAAGTGACCGTGAGAATCAAAGCTTTGTGAGTTTATTCTTTCTCCTTTCTGCCGTTATGAATGATTTTGAAAATCCCACTCTGAATGTATATGGCTGTCCTCTATTACATGGATGTCAAGTTTCCCTCTTCTTATACCCAAAGGCTAAAGTTTACTCAAAGCAAAGAACAGCAAGGATCACATTGCTCTCATCAAAATAGCTTACAACATGCAACCAATAAGTAGGTCACTTATCTGAATGGGATACTGTATAAGTAGCATGTTTGCCACAAGAGACTTATGAGCGAGTCCCCTATGGTGCACATATAATAGTCTGTCAGTCTGATTCAATTCCCACAGATATTTCAACTAGACCTTGGTTTAAATGGGGCCGCATCAAGGGGTGTGCATCACGTATGAACTGTGGACAGGCCTTTTTCCACAAGGGCTGACTGAAGTCACTGGGGATGTCACAAAAGGCCAAAATTGATTGTATAACTTTTTTCAGTCTTCACAAACTACTTGAATGATCCAGACATATTCCTGCAGAAAATGCAGGGGAGGAGAATAATGCGCATGGCAGCGTTAGCTTGGGGCATCGATGAACTGCTCAAATCTTGCAGATGACCTGACTCTGACCCTTTTAGCAACTAAAGAATTTCTTTTAGGTTTGTCTTCATTCTCTGCTGGCTTTGGAAGAATTGCTCAAAGTTAGGAGGAAAATGATAGAGACAAAATTCCCAACTAAAGCAAAGGAATTCTGAAAGTCTTGCTGGAGAAGCTGTAATTTGGGGAATTGTCTGCTGACTGCTTTTGCTGATGGAGCACATTACATCCAACGGCAATGCTCTGGGAAAGGGGTTGTGATTCCAGGCTTGGAGCTGCTGAAATTCTCTTCTGGTACTGTGTGGTTCAGCAGCACTAGAGGAAAATCTCCCTCCCTCTGCAGTGAAATTCCACGTAGGGAAGAGCATGACCCAATGTGTTTAAGTTTACATTTTGACATGGCTTACATGGAAGATAACCTTTGACTGCAAGGGCCCAGGAAAGCGCTCACTGCAGGAATCATCCAGCTGAAATCCCAGTGACGAGTTTGCTTCCCTCTGAGTTTTGAAGACTGTGACTATAATTAGGAGGTGCCTCTGATGGATTCCACCAACACCTCTTCTCCAAAAGGACAGAAGTCAGACTTGTGTGGCTAGTGGGAGATCAAGTGTGAAGGCCAAGACTCCAACTCTATTGCACTGGAAGGCCACAAAGAAGGGGTGAGCATCATCATTAATTTAAAATTATTTAAAGTGCTGATAACAAGACACAGAGAATTGGCACTGAGAAAAGATTGTTCTTCAAAAACAAGTTAGTTCTTCTTCAGTTGTCATCACAGGAATTGCCTTGCTTTGGGGAACTGTTCTTCAGTGGTAGAGTACAACATTTTTAAGTGATTTAAAGAAACACACCACCAGAAAAAAACAGCTCTCTTTGCCCTTTGTGTAACTGCATATGTTCAAAGTCTGGTGGGTCAGTCTAGGGTAGAAGAGTTGAGCACTGAACAGAACTGAACAAGAGCAGACTTCTGGACTGGACACTACAACCACCTGTTGTTTTGTAAGGGACAGGAGATACCTCTGAATTTATTGTCCTGGGTACAGTATCTGGAGTTACCTGATTCCAAGAAACGTAGGAAGAAAAAAGTTATGCCTTATTAGATGCTCCATAAACACCTTCCTGATTCCACTCTCACTTCTCACCTTGTTGTTGGTCTCCCTACAGGCAGCACAGGTTTTACATAAGTCTATCTTTTGCCCTCGGTATTTGCACAAAATTTCAGTGCTGAAAAGTATGCTTAAACCAACTGTTCTGGTTAAGGTGTAAAATTAATTGTGATCATCACTCATGCCTGGACCACGATACTTCACTTTAAATCTGTGTACAGGAACCCTGGGTGCCACCATCACAAATTATGTGTATGTGGTGTGTCCCAGAGAAGGAACATGTGACCAAGACCTTCATTAGATGGCAGATTTCCACATTAAAATGAACATTAGCAGTTTCAGCCTCAAAAACACTTCTTCTGAAAACAGTTAAAAGGCGCTGAGAGCAATAAAGTATTAATCATTAGTAAGAAAGTCAAATCATTCCCAAGGGGCATCTTGTGGTGCTACAGCTTTGCCTTATGCACAGTTTCCTATCTCACACTTCCTTCCTCATTAGGTTGGCATTGGGATAAAAGAGCAGAATGGGTCAGGAGGTCCTGTTCCAAGTAATTAGAGAGTTGCTTCTTTTATCTAAGTGTACCTTGTTAAAGTATATCAGTGTCAGCCAGGTTAATTGGAACTTTAATACATAATTGATGCTAATTTATGGTTGTTTTTGTTCCAGCATTCTGATGCAGACCCCAAAGTCCGGATACAGTTTTCTTGTTATTAATTCTATACTGAAAACCAATATGCCATTGGAAGGAAACCTACAACTTATTATGTTCTATAGATTTTCTGCCCCAAAACCCCTTGGTTCACTTTTTTCATGTTGTTTTTTAAAAAGCTCCTATTTAGCTTCAACAAAAAAAAAGTAAATATTTATTTCTGTTTTCATCCATCAACTTACTCAATGGAAATGTTCCTCAAATGTGCTGCTGCAAGGAGGGCAGGACTCTAACTCTGTAGCTGAACTATTGTTCCCAAAAAATGCTTTTCCTCCTCAAATTGACAAAATATCCATGAAAAAAGAAGTAAATGCTATTGCTGCATTTTAATTAATTTTAAAAGTGAAGTCAGGGCTGTGCATTGGTGGATGCTATGAGAAGGAAACACCTAAAAAAGACGAATGAGAGCCGAGTGCCCTGAACCTTTGAAGCACATGGATTTCCCTGTCTGAGGTTTGGACTGCCCATGGGATGGGGGTAGCAGCTTTCCCTGAACATCATTATTTAGTGTGGTTGGAGAACTGCGGTTTTCATGGTGGGGTTTCATCTGAGGTACCTCGGAGCCTTTTTCCCTTATCACTGCAGTGACCAGGAGGTACAACAGGGAGGGTGTGGGTCAGTCTGCAGATCCCATGTACGATATGGAGCTGCTTAGGAAAATCACAGGAGGTGTAGGATGGCCAGACCATGCATTTTCTTCATAGTTTGCACATCTCAGATTCAATGTCTATGGGCTCTCAGTACTTGTACAGACAAAACATGAGGGATACTTTTCCCTCTTGTCAGTTTATGTGAGATTTTAATCAGATTTTCTCTAAAGAGGGTTCTTTTAGCATCTAAGTACAGCAGGGATTGCACAGATAATGTGCTGTTATCAGATGTCCCTGCTTAGACATATCCAAAAATAATGCTGTTTCTGGGGTTAATGATGGTGCTACAAGTACACTGGAAGTTCACCTGCTCCTGTATGTTGCCAGATATTTGAACTGGTTAGATCTGATATATATACAACTGGTTCCTCCTTTAATTTGTTCCTCAGTTCATTTTGTTCTCTGGAAACCAGATGTGGCATAACATGATTACATACCTGTAGTGAGTTATGCTGGAACATGACACAACATGTGTCAAGTTTCTTTTGAACCTTTCTGAGATCAGGTATCAGTCAAAAGGAGGTCATTTTAATTATCAATGATTAATTAATTACATGATTGTTGGACAGATGAATCCAAAGATTATATAGCACTCTTAATCAGTGTCTGTAACCTAGATGAAAAATGAAGATTGTTAAGATGAAAGCATGGAAAGATTGTTGCTCAAAATGTCAGTTATTTGTGTGACTTTTGTGTAGCATTTTAAAAGTGATGAAGTGAAGTAGCATCTCTCAGTACAACCTCATGAACAGTGGCAAATAATTAGGAATCACACTGCACTTCAGAAACTACCTCTTGATTTAAATATATTCCTACCCCATTTTGGTTTTTAGATGTCCAAACTGAACTATTTTTATTCATGCTGCTATTTAGGGATTTGAGTGCTGTGCAGAGCCAGGCTGAGCCAGCAGTCCTTGCCCAGTTATTCCATGTGGATCCTCAGGCTGATGCTCTGGCTGGGATGGCTGGGGACCTGCAGGGTAAAGTGATCCTGGTCAAATCGAAGGCAGCACTGATCACACAAGGCGAGGTGCAGACATTGGAATGGGGATGGTTTAGCAGAAGAAAAATCCTTTTGGTTGGATCTGCTGTTTTTAACAATGCCTTGTGTGTTCCACAGCTCCATAAATGCTGGGGCCCTGAGGGCACTGGTGCTCCTTGCTGGCCCTGAGCTGGACAGTGACCAGTTCAGCCCAGTTGTGTACACAGCTCAAGCACTCCTGTGCCCAGTATTGTACACAATCCAAAGCATGGCCAAACTTTGGTACAAGAGCATTGCCTTTGAAAGGATAGCATTTTGGAGACCAGTTTACCCAGGGACAAGCTAAGGGGATGTTAGCACTTTGCTTCCTTCAGTATTTCACTGATGTAGCATTTGCCTTCGCTGTATGTGAAATGTCCATATTAGAAAAAGGTCCACCACTGCCCCAGTGATGATGAAATTCACAATGTGAGGGAGAAGAGGAAAGTCTGGAGGCCAGTCCGTGTTTTCCATCAGCAGCAGAAAAGTGCAGAGGCACCACTGAGCTCCAGCTGCTGCAAAGTGATGAGGAGTTAGGAACTTTGAGTAACAAAACTGCATTTGTGAGTGCCCAGTCAACAGAAATTGTGGTAAAGAGGACGGAGGGTTTGGCAATTTGATCAAGTTCAGTGTTGCCTGGATGGCTCCATGGACCACTGTTTAATGTGCCAATTTCCATGTGTCTATAACCACTCAAATTTCCTTGCACTCAATGCTCTTTGCGTGCCAGGCTGTACAAGGTAAATCTCTTCACAAAGTTTTGGGATCTTGAGTGGTTCTGGTAACTCACATGATGCTGCACTGTAACTTGCTGTGTAGTACTTCAAATATGGCACAGACTGGGTGGTCTTGGCAAATTAGAAGTGCAGCTCAGTATTCAGGGGTTTTTATTTAAGGAGTAATTTGAGTATCTAGCAGCATGCTTTCCAAAGATGGTGAGACTGAGACAAACACCATTAAAAACTGAAACAATCTTGGGGCTATAAGGATTGCATGAAAATCTCCCTTGGCTTTTTATCTCCTTATTCTTTCCTGTCCGAGGATTTCACAAGAGAGGACTGAGTGGAATCGATTAACCTCACAGAAACTCCAGCAAGACTTAATATTCTCAAAGGAAGGTCACCAGGTTTCAGTTTGTGCCAGCACTCACTGTCCCGAGGTATTGAAGGCTGGGGAGCTGGAAGTGAACCCTGGTCTCCAGCAAAAGAACTGCAGAAATGTGCCAAGCAATTTGAATAGAAATTGATGTGGCTGTAATTTTTTTCCCTTTTTTTCTTTTTTTTTTTTTTTTGGAAGTTGCTCCTGTTTTCAGGACTGTGCTCACCTCAGAAAGGAGGCTGGGGAATAAGAGAATAATGCTTCACATGGCTGATTGTCATTTTGTGGCACAAAATAAACAGAATGGGGAAGGCAGCAAGTGCATTAGGGCAGGGGAAATAAAGAAGCATTTCTAACCTCTCGCAGCAATAGGCAGCAGGGCACATAATGAGCTCTGCTGCACTTGTGTGAACTAAGGGAGGTTGTTCTTTCCCACCTCCCTCCTGATGGCACATCTACTTGTGCCCTGTGGAGAGCAGTCAGCCAGGGTTAGCAGCAGATAACCGTGTCTTATTAAGTGCAGGGTCTGATTTTAGGGGTTTCTTATTGGATTTGATTGGAGGATTTTATTCTCCCTTATGGGTGGCTAAGTAATGTTCAGGCCATCACCTTGGAGTTGGTTGGGGTTTTTCCAAAGTTGGGATAGAAACTGTCCCTTATCTTCATTGTAGCTGCAGCTGCTCAGGTGAAGAGCCAGAGCTGCAGTAAATAGCCCTTAAGAAAAACAAACCTCCTTTTTTCCTGTAAATGTTGGCAGTAATTATAAACAAGTGAATCATGAGTTGTCTGGAATACCCATAGCTTTGCATCTGTACAGGCACAGGCTTGGCATGGCAGACGGGCTAGTGGTGGGAATTTCCTTCCTCTCAGACATTTCTCAGCTCTTTCTGAGACTGCCTGCTCGCCCCTGCTGCTTTCTGCACCATATGCACTGCTTTACATTAACTGAATAATGTTAATGAGTATATTATTGACTTGTGAGTCTCTTCAAGACAAATAACATGAAAAAGTATCTCAAGGTCACCTGTTTCTAAGCAGGCCCCCAAAGAAGTCCATGGGTTTGTATTTTTATTCTTTTGTAGGAAGAGACTGTAGAAAACAAGGTATTGCACTTCTTAATAAACAGTTAACTCCAGCCGTGACTGAACAAAACTGGTTAATCAGAGCTCCCTCAGGAGGGCCAGCAAAATTGGGAAGGGCACCACTGCTCATACCAGAAGAGTAGCTTTTATAGCTTCATCACCTGCTAGAAACACTTAAAGTGAGAAATACTCTCGTGCCTGGTCCCCAGCCCCGGGATCAGCCCTCCCCAACCATCGCTGCCTTTGGAGGTCCTTACAGGTTTTGATTTTTTTGCCTCAGGGACACTTTAAATTCGGAGGCTGTGCTTGCCACGCAGCAGATGCTGTTCCCTGGGGGGTTTTGCTGCTTGGTGTTTAAATCACACTGCCATTGCAAAACAATTAGGTTTGGTTTTTGGGGTTTTTTTTGGTGGTGTTTTCCTGGTCACAAGAGTCCAGGGGTGTTTCTGCTGAACTGCCCTGCTTCCTGTTGCAACATTTTGGCACTAATGGGCACTGATTGCACTGGCGATGCTGCAGGAATCCGAAGCTGCCGTGTGTTTTTCTGTAACAGGGTGATGTGTGCCTCGGTAAACATTGCCTTTGTGACTGAAGTATTCCGGTGTTGCACAGCACCCCTTCAAAGCCGGTCACATTAAATCAGTGCAGGTACTTTATTTCAGACGTGTGTTTCTGTTGTAAGCTGCATGTGATGTGTAGCCACGTTTTTAAAATCTTAGCCTTCAAAAATTGATGAGCAGGACTGGGGGTTTATTGAGCCTCTCTTGACAAGCTTAGGCTGTAAGTACTTTTTACACCAGTTACAGAGTTCGGCTCGAAAATACAGTATATCTTGAAGACATTACTGGGAAATACCCAGTGAAATGGTGCATATCTCAAATTTTCTCAAGGTGTGCCCTGTTCCCCAAAGAGTTTGTAGCCGCTGTGTTGCAAAGGTGAAGTGAAGGAGCAGATTTATTTACATTTCGCAAATGACCCTGTAGATGCCCCATTAATTCCATGTACCTGGTTAGTGGAGGAGGGAAGAGAACGGGTTTGGTGACATTTGAAGCGAGAGGCAGAGCCGAGCTCTGAGCCTGGAGCTCCCTTTAGCGACCGCGGCGGGCAGTGCACGGCATCCCGCATCCAACCCAGCTCCCGCCCCGGAGAGCTGCTCACAGAAATCCCGGTTCTCAGCAGTGTTAACACGAATCTTAAAAGGAATCTCGCTTTGAGACGAGGATAGATGCCAGCGCTCCCAATTCCCACCTGGCAACAGAAGACCAGCCGGTCCTTCATTTAAAACACTCTGGCGAGCAAAAGGCTGGACTCCTTCACAGGCTGCGAGTCTGGACTTGAACCCCCCAGCTGAGCTGGTTCTCCTGCTCGATTTAGAAAGCAAGTGCCTCTTTAATGCCACGCTCTTAGAGCTGGGACTGGTGGGACTTGAAATGACTTTTTCCTTCTTTGGTCAAGTGGGTTATGAAAACAAGTGTGCTGTTGTTAACTGTGGGCTCCAGCCAAGGGCAATGGAAGACCTCAGGACCCAAGAATTTATCTGTGGAGAGTAAAAGAGGCCAGATGGCCTCTTGTCCATCAAAAGCAAAAGTCAGGGAAGGAATAGTGTCTCTCCACTGAGTGTGAATTTCCCTGTCACTACAAGGACACCCTGCAGTACTCTCACATCTCAAGTGCTGAGAGTGTGACTTGCTGGTTTCACCTTCCCTCTCCCCTCCTGCTGAGGTGGCTGCACCTTGGGCATTTGGAGCACTGTATCCTATGGTCTCTTTCCCCCTTTTGGACCCCATGGCCAGACTGTGCTGGCTTCTCTGGAAAAGCAGGTTCTGGTGGGTTTCTCTGGCCAGTGAGCTCTCCTTCCCTGAGACCCTGCTTCAGGAGTGGATGCTATCAAGCCTCTCCTGTACCCCATGGCTGTGGATGTGGTGAGGGGGGACAGATAACAGGTTTGTACTCCAGCCTGTTCCCAGCAACTTGTGTACATTGTCCTCAAACCCTTGAGTTGATGATGTAGGGTACTTTTGTTGTAGCCCTGCAATCTATGGCAACATAAATTTTCAAGGAAATAATCTATAGCTTTGATCATAAATATTCAGAGGGCACTGATAAGTCTCTTCCCTGAAAATATATCTTTATTAGGAGACTCTAAGTCCAGTCTCTGTATCCATTCAGTACAGATAAATGAAAACGAGTGGTCTGCATTGCTGGCAGCTTATACTGAATTTAGACTGATGGCCTGGATGTAAAATGTTTGATTTCAATACCAACTGGTTGTCTGGTCTGCAAAAGCTTTTCTTTGCCCTCTGCAGAGATATTAGAGTAAAAATGCAAATTCGAACCCCCTGTGTTGTAGGATTTGGTGTGTTTCGGAAGAAGATAAAGAATGAATGGCTTCCTCAGGAGCAGGAGCCAGTGTCCAGCTTTGGAGCAGAATCTAAATTTCCTAAATTCCAGGAGTGATCAGATCTTGTGTTGCTCGGCTTCCAGCACACTTCGGGGAAGACAAGTTGCATGGGGTAGCACATTCAACAAATGGGCAGGAAACCAGCAGCAGGTCTAATTGATGACTGTGAAAGATGGGGAGCTGGCAGGAGAGAGCAAGGGATAAGATCTTGACAACATTGCAACTTTCCATAAACTTGTTTTGTTTAATTCCATGGTTTTGAATATATGGTCCATCAACTTCTCATGAGCATTTAAATTTCATTTCCTAGAGCGACTGAGGGCTAGTTATTAATGCAGGATGGTGGGAGGTGTGTTCACAAATCCGTTTATCAGATAATGGGATTAATACAAATACCTCCCGAGCACTGCTTTAGAAACTTACTTCTAAATCTACATATTCAGTGACTACAGCAGCCACATTACAGCACAACAAATGAAAGTGCTGGACAAGCGTTTTAAGGCCTTCTCTCACAGTTCTGATAATAAAGCAGCAGCCCAAGACAGGGACAAACTCTCTTGTTACTGAGTGGGTTGGAGGATGTGAGCTCCTCCACTACTGAAAAAGTGAAACAAAGGCAGAGGAGATTGCAGCTGCATTTGAAGGAGAAAAGAGCAGCAGCCAAACACTGAAGGATGCTGTCCTGGCTGTACAAGCATCTCCTTTGCTTCTTATTTCAGCAGGAGACAGAACGGGCACAGGCAGAAGAGGAAAGAGGCAGATGATTTAAATATAAGACCAGACCTAAACTGTCCTATATGTCTGGCCATTCCACAACCTCTCTTTGCATGCAATGGAGTATTAAGACTTTTTGTGATTTCATATCTTATCCCACACAAATTCCAGGCTTTGGTTTTTCTCCTACTTTCTCCCATATTCTTTATAGTTAACTGCTTTTTTAATATATAAATTGGGGTTTGAGGTTCCTTCTCTGCAGAATAGTCTCATCTCTAGAAACAGTTCTTTAGAATATGATCAACCACTGCATTTTTACTATTGCAAGCATTTTACTTTCATTGTAAAATAAAAGTACAGGAAAATGCATCAGAGGTTCTCTATGTGAATAAGCAGAACAATGTTCTGTTCTACAGGGAGAAGTACCTTACTTAGAGTGAACTTCTGTGTTATATTTGGCCTGCCACAAAGCCTCTAAAAATTATTACCATGGGCAAATACAGTTTAATTCAAACATTACCATTTTCTATCTTTAAAAAAAATCCGTGAATGGAAAAATACTGTTGTGGGGTTTATATCAGGAGAAGAATGGCAAGTTTCTCTTTATCTTTGCTGGTAGAGAATTGAACAAAACTAAAGCTGACACTGTGAACCTGTAAGGGTTGTCAACACAACCTGTGGCTTTGTAGCACTGGCCTTTACAGTTCTCTCTCTGCTTGTTTCATTTTTGCAAAGCAGAGATGAAGGAGCAGTTTTGACATGCAGAGAGCATTCACCATTTGCAGAGTGATGTGGTTTCTAAGAGGTGCTGGTTCCTGCATATATATCACCCAGTTTTGGTAAGAAAGCTCTGTTAAAAATTCCCCTCCTGATACAAGAACCTGCTGCATCTCCTTACTGCCTTACTGCCCTGCTGCAGTTCCTGCCCCAGCCCTGTGGTGCTGACGGTGCTGGTGGGGTGGGCAGGGGTGGAGGAGACTTGCCTTACCCTGACTTTGCAGCTGAAGGCAGCATATCCAGCATCCCCTAAGTGCAATGCTCTCCCAGTGCTTGTGTTAATGTCCACCTACTGAAGAACATGCACAAATTCAAAGATTAGCAATAACACAGCAAAGTATATTGTGAGATAGGATATGGAGTTTTATGGGGGAAAAGGATTAGTAGATATTGCAAAAAGCTTCTGCAGTAAAAGAAGTGCTGAGATTTTAATAACCTAAGGTATTAAATTTTTATCTCAATTTTTCTAAAGCTCTGCATCAAGGTTTTTTGGAGGCATAGGGAGGATTTACACACATGCATCATCTATTAATGGAACCCTGAAGTCAAGCAGAAACTCCAGGCATCTTGACACAAATCAGGCTCAAACTTAGTGGTTCTTCTCATCATACAAGTCCAGGGTGCAGGGACAGGGTCACTGTTCTGTTTTGGCTCCTAACTTTCAAATGACAAGGTAGGCTGGATCTATATGAGTCCAGCACACACATTTCTCCCTTTGTACACTCACAGAAGTAAGACCGTGTCACTGCACGTGAAAGGGGGCTTTTCTACCCTGTTCTGATACGGGACTGTGGAGCCAAATGAACAAAAGCTTTTCCGTAACTCACCCTGGTTGCACTGGCATGGCCAGCCTGTGCCAGCCAGCACACGGTGTCTGACAGGGGAGTTCTGTAAACAGCAGTAAGAGCATATGAGAAGCTCAAGGGGGACATGGCAGGAGCAAGGGAGAATAAAATATATGTGCAGGAAATTTAAATCCCTAAGTCCCAGTAGGTAGTCAGGGTTTTTTTCCTGTTTTTCCTAGCCCTAACTTATTTTCTCAGTTATGATTACACCTTGACCCCCTTCGAAAGAGAAGAGAGAACATTCCCTCCCAGGGAATCGAGTCCATACCCCGATTTATTTATTTTTTCTTAGCGTGTATCACTCCCAACAACAGTGTGTCCAAATCTGACCTTACAGGGATTTTTTTTCCACTAGATGGAGCTTGAGTATCTCCTCACCACACATCCCTGCAGTTCCCTGCATCCATGCTCTGCCCAGGAGCAGCAGCATCCAGCAGTGCAGTTATGGCTCTTGGCCTGCACTGTTGGCATCGTTCTTGCCACACCGTATCATTAATAATGCATTTCTTTTCCTCTGCTGAAAACCACAAATTATTTCTTAGTGGAAAGCCAGACCCCACAAGCTAATTCCTTGTGGGAGGATTCCTGAAGTCACACACTTGTTTGCAGAGCAGCGTCACGTCCTACAGAAAATCTGAGTGCTTTTATTTTGGAAGTCTTCAGTGTAGCTGTGTTTCATCATAAGCTTTGGGCTTTATGGTCTGGGAGAGTAACTTCCAAAATATGGCTGGACCCTGTTCTGGTTCAGGGCCATTTGATGGCAGAATTGTCTGAGCCCACAGAGCTGTAGTGATGATGGTGTGGGGAGAAGGAGCCAGTGGGCTGGTCAGGCTGTGCCGTATATTGGCTCTGAAGGTCAGTTACAGAAGGGTTCATGTCACTACTAAAATTCACTGCAAATGGTTCTAGAAAGATATGAAAACTGTTCTGTGAGGGGCTCTGTGAAGACCAGATAATCATTGGAATTTCATTGAAGCCGGAGAGGAATGAGGAGTTTAACTGTGTTTCCTGAAAAAAAAATCTGATTTCCCAGTCCAAAAAGAAAAATAAAAAACCATCCATTTCCTTGTATCTTCTGAAAATCAGCAGTAAGCCTACTGGGTAATTTTCTGAGGTTTTAATACTGTGTATGTGCCCTTCTCAACCCACGCATATGCTAATTTCAACTGCTTTTATACTGTGTATTCCACAAGCAAAGTCTTCAAGCTCTCTGAATGGAAAAGGAGTTTCTGTTATCGGGGGAGGAGGGAACTACCAGCTGCAGAAAGAATTCAGTGCTCAGGGGAGTAAAGCTTAAAGTGAAGTTGCTGATTTCCTCAGACCTGCGACTCTACATCTCTGAGGAGATGATACAAATCAGTCTTTTAAACCAGCTCACATAGGTCAAAAATGGTCATCTCCTAAGTATTGTTTCCCTATACAGTTAGGAAAGATTGTTATTAATCTGCATCTGCATTAAATCCGTGACATAAAACTTAGAGCAAGTAATTTTCAACAATTCTGACTGAACGCCTGGAGCAGGACTGACATCACCTTGGGGGTTCACGTGAGGCTGTACAGAATGTAGTATGAATAGACTGAAATGTCTTGGAAATCACAGCAATATGAATAGGAAATGTGCATAAACGTGGGGTGCACTGAGCAAGCAGGATTCCTTAGGGAAACTTCGGATAGTAAGATTATTTCCAGGCTATTTTGTTGAAATTGAGGCTTTAGCTGCCAGGTGATTTATCAGCTGAAAAACTCAAGATGCTCCTTAAACTGAATTTTGCTGATCATCATTAAACTCTGTTGAAGAAGTGTTTTCCCTTCTCCTGAACAGGAAAGTTGGAAGCTTGCTCTTGAAATAGCAGTTATTTTGCTACAAGTGAAGATTTTGGCCAAAATTACACCGGTCATCTTTGAAAGCCCAGGCAGGTCTGGGGCCTGACAAGCTGCTCAGCTCTGAGCCTTCCCCAGGCACTGGCACAGCTCGATGTGAGTGTCAGTTTTCTGACTCCCCTTGCAAAGTGCTTTACTGTGCTCGAGCCCCAAATGATCAGTTGATTGTGCACTGTCTGCCCCAGCGAAGGGTGTCCCTGTGAATGGCTCCAGCTGCATTAGCTCCCCCAAAATACTGATTACAGGGATAAACAGTGTATGCTGGGAACTACCCAAAGTGATGGGTGAGCTTTTTGGAGCCTGCCTCTGTTGAACACTTCAGTCACAAAAGGCATTGCCCTTTTTTCTCCTCTTGTTCTCTAGCTATTTTGAAAGTGTGTTTGGTTTCCAGAGCTAATGGTGACATTGTTTGCTTGCCAGTCAGCTGATTGGCAATTGTACTTTTAAATCAGAGGGATTTAAACTAGTGCTCTCTAACTGTTCTGGAAAAAATGTAACTTTGCAACTGGGCTCAGATAGTGGCAGAGAGCAATGCCACTCACTGTTGCTGGAGGGCTGCTTTCAAAATGGTCTGTAGCTGCAGTGGGGGAAAAATGTTGACTGGCAGCTGGTAATGTAATGATCCAGCTGATGTTTGGATGATGCTGTTATAGCTGGTTTGTCAAGGGCACCTGAAGAGTCAGCTATTGCACAGCTATTGCACTGGAAAAGCAATGGAAAAGTTATCCTGGGAGCGCTCAGAAACTAATATACCACCATTTCAGGGTCATCCCTGCAGTGTTCCTTTGCATTTCCAACACTCGTTTCTGAAGGGAAAAGCATTTGTATGATACTGCTTGACTTTGGTGTTTCCAAAGGCATCTCAGTGGTTGGGTGCCAGGTCAAGGCTGAGACTGGCTGTATGAGTTAAGCTGCTGTGAATCCTGTCTGAAAGCTGAGGAGACAAGCACATTTAGGGCTGAAATGAGAAAAAGTCCAAGATGTGTTCAAAGGGAGGTAAGAAGTCTGTCACAAACCCAGAACACGTCCTCCCCGCAGAGCACAGGAGCTGTCAGACACACATCTCCGATCTGACTATTTACAGCATTCTCACTCTCCAGGCTTTTTTATTTGTATTCACAGAGAGGGACAGAGAAGGGTGCTTCTGCTTTCAAATGAGGCTAGAGCAGGGGAGTAGAAGAGTGCACCTAGTGTTCCTTTTTATCTGCCATCTTTCCACCTGCCTGCCTACAGTAATAATGCCCACAGGGATTTGCACCTCGCAGCTGGAGCAGAAGTTCTCCAAGCCCAGGGAGGAGGGGGAGGCTCACTGTTTCAGAAAATACCAGAAATAAAACTGCCGGGGCTCAGGGGAGCACAGATCAGAGACACAGATTTGAAGAGTTAGAAGGAGGGGAGCAATTCACCTGTGGGGATTCAGGATCCAGCTACAGGGCAACAGCAGTGCTGAGGATGAATGTAGAAGTCAGAGAGAGTAGCCAAAGCCACATAGCAGGTTCTTGGGCGCCGGGCTGTTTCTTCAAAGGCTGCCATCTCCTCCAGAGGGGAGCACTTCATCTCGCAGTCAGTGCGTTCGTTTGTCAGCTGCCTTCTCACCCAGCCCTCCCACGCTCTGCGGTGACTTTCTGAACCCTCTGATGCTCCTGTGCTCAAATGTATTTCCTTATTATTTTCCCCAGAGATGAATCTCTCTTGTCACTGCACTTCAGGCTATGCTCTAAGTTGTTTTTTTGTTCTGTTACTCTCTGTAAGTGCTGGTGTATAACTGAGCTGTCACAAGAACAAATCAGCAAAATAATTGTCTCTGACGGGGTGTTCACATCATGTAACTGCCAGTGTCTGGCACAGATATTCAAACTAGCCAGAGAAACAGCTCTGAATCACAGAAAGGCTTTGATTTTTGAATGTGTTGTAGGTCTGGGTGTTAACTGCCCATCTTGTCTCACCCTCCAGGTCCCACTCCTACCCCACCCTACCCCCCAGTTTGGACGCAGCCTTTGCATTGCCATCATGTCCAACCTGGAATATGAATTGAATCTGTGAAAGATGGAGAGAACAACACAACTGTCTCAAAACAAGCCTCTCCATACTTATTAGCCACAGTCCTGTTTAGTGGCTCCAATTCATACTCAGGGATGGGGTTAAGGATCTGATTTAGTGGTGGGGCTGGTTGAGCCCAGGACAGCGGGTGGGGTTACTACTGCTGCCTGTCCATCCCCTCATGCTCCCTGGAAGCTGGGATGGTTGTGGCTGAGCTCCAGCCCATCTTCAGCCTCCAGCTCAGCACTGCAAAGCCAGGCAGAACTGATAATACCAGGGAAGAGATGAGAAACTGCACTTCTTACACAGGCATCTTATTTAGGCACACAAAAATAGGCTGATTACATGCTGGATTGTAATTTATCCCGTTCTCCCTTCATTTTGATCTTAGAAGGAACAAAGACTAAATTTTATGAAGTGTATTCAAGTATTTAACTATGCAATTAGGAAATGCAATTTGAAAGTCACACTAATTGCCTGTCTACACCGTGAGCCATTTAAATAGTTTAAAAAATTTATCCCCTTAGTACTTGACCCTGTTTCATAGAGCAACTTCCTTCCACTTGGGCACCCAGCCAGTACCCTGGGTGCAAAGGCAAGTGAGTGACACGGTGCAGGGGAATCTGCCTTTAAGAAAAAGAGTCTCTCCTGCAGCCTTGGGGTTTCTTTCTCCTCCCATTTATCTGCATCCTCACTCCTCCCGTTGCAGACAGATTGACAGTAGCCATGAGGAGGGAAATGCGTGGCAGTAAAACAGGGAGGATAGCTGCACTGCAAGTGGTGGTGGGGAAATTTAGGAAGTCGAAAGCCCTGAGGTTGCTTTGACTCCCGCATAGCCAAGATCATTTTCAAAATCACTGACCCGCAGACACTGACAACTGCAATGTCCGAGTGCACTGCCTGAAACCAACACCAGATTACAAGGAGGGCTCCCTGAATGTGTCCCTCATTCTTAGTCTCTTTCCCTAATCTGCTGCTGACTATTTTGGAACACTGGTTAAGGCTAGCTGTTCATATGTATGCATTTATACACAGAAATATTTTCTTCTGTGATTGCTGAGGCGATTGGCTATGGCTCTGCCTGTTAGAGTCAAGAAAGTTATCAACTTCAGAAAATGTTTATGAAAGGTTTTTAACTAGCGATTTGGTTTAGATTACATAAACATTGTTAATAGTATATATTGATGAGGAGAGAATTGCACCCAAGACTCATGTATGAAGACATGTAATATCAGAGTAGGTCAAAATTTGTTCTTAATACCACATATAGAGATAAGTTAAGATTTTTTTATGTTCTTAAGTAGACTTTAGTACTAGAAAACTGCAAGCTACTGCTAATTATCACTGTTATTAAATGTCTGTCTTAGTGCAGAATACAGCTTATGAGCTTTAAAGCTTACACTAATCAAGAAGCATGATCAACCAGTGATGTAGGTCACTTACAGCTCAGCTGATACGTAGCTGCTCCTCATTGATGTTACTGCTTAAACATTTATATTGATGAAATAAAAAGTTACAGTTTCATGATGTGAAGTAAGGGAATAATTACATTTTGATTATTAGGAAGTCAGTCACCAGTTCCATTTGCACAAGACGGACAGAAAACTAAATGGGTTTAGTAATACAACATCTGAATTGTATCGCTTGTAAAAAGCACTGGAGCTTCCATGAAAGTCTTCACTGCTGCAACATTGTTATTTTAACCTCAATTACTGTTTAACATTGCAGAGGTACTTAAGAGGCATGTGGTAATTGGGCTGTGGGCTATTGAGAGGGAATCTTTCTAAATCTCTCCTTTGTTTATGTAATGCAGAGAGGGTCCAACTCTTTTTTGGACAAAAGGACCTGAACACACATCACAAGGGCATGTCCTGACCACCATGGGATGTAAACCAGTAATTACTTTCTTCATTCGCTGCAAAACTGTTTCAGTTGGCAGGCTGCATCCCACGGGACACTGTTGCTTGATAGTCAGAGCTTTCTCCTAGAAGTGATGCAGATGTGGGTCTTCATTTCACTCCTGGCTCAGGTTGCTCTCTTCACTTGGTTCCTAAGGATATCTCCTGTGAAGTGCCTTAACATGCTTAGAAGAAAGATCTTGTACTGATGCTTGGAAATAACTAAGAAAGAAATCAGAGTATGTCAGCAGCTCCAGAATAACTCTGCATCCGGTGAACTACTGAGCTACTAATTCCTACTTATACTGATTTCTGGGGAATGCAACTTCATTATTTTTATGTATTTATCATATTATAAGAACTTTTGCCTTAGAAGTTTAGAAACTTTATGCATGCTAAGTCATCACGCTGGTACTTACAGCTTGGTTCTCCCTTCATTCACACTGGTGTAACTGAGAAGTGGTTTGGTGAGAGGGGATGGAGATCAGCACAGCACTGCTGATTCACAGCCGTGGTTCATAGTTCCTAGTAACTGTGGCTCTTGCCCAATAGAGTTACACCAAGGTAAGGCACTACAACTCAATCCTTGAATTCAGTGCCATAACTGACATCTTACTGCTTGAAACTGGAGGCAAGTAGTCCACAGCTGTGAGGTCTAGGGCTGCTTAGCACAAGTACAGTAGGAGAATATTCAGGAAGAATATAAAAAGGTTGAGAGTTAATTAAAACTTAGGAAGTCATTCACACTCTTTCCTTGGATTACTTGGGTATGTATTTTAATACTGTCTCCTTTCTAGTTTAAGTAATATTGAGGTCACAAACCAAAGTAGCAAAACCAAGAAAGTTCACAGTTAATGCTGACATTGTCCTTAACCAGAACAGGAAAGGAGCCTTCATGATATAGCAGAGGACTCTAAGGACACAGCAGCAAAAGTAACTCATGTTTTGCCTCTGGCAGTGTACAGTGCAAGTGTAAAATAAATAATTTGGTTTCAGTTGACAAATAGTATGGGTGAACAAATGCCTGAAATGGGCTGCTAGGGATACAGCCAGTTTTTATCCTCAGTTCCTCACTTAGTGGTGCTATTCTGGATTCTTGCATTTATATAATAATTTGCCCAGGGATAAAGAATCTTATGAAGGCTTGGTTTGCCTTTCCTTGTGCTTACCAGTGGATGGTCTTCCATGGAGTGCAGTGAATATCGGGTTAGACCCAAAAATAATTAATTTTCCAATAGCTTGTTCTAGAAGTTGTTTTTAGTTTATCCTGGCCTAGCTGCATTATCGTTTTGTTAAGAGCATGTTGGTAAAGTAACTCAGTCAGAGGTACTATTACACACAAGAATCCATAAAGCAACATCTTGTGTAACAAGAGAGATGTAACAGGAGTTATCAGGTAGGAGTTAACGTTTCCATCAGCTCATGGTATGAGATCCTGTGCAACATTAAACAATCCTGGTTTACAAGTTGAAACAATCCATCAATGTGAAACTAAACACTCACCGAGGAGGTTTAAAACCTTAATTCTTGCTTTTAGCTGTCTCTGGTGTAAGGGTACATCTCTGTCTAGGTGAACCCTGTTCCATTTTCCAAGGCTCTGCACCAGGAGGTTTGCAAAGCAGTGGCTGCCTGAACTTCTTACCAGGTGGCAAACTGCCTTCTCTTTTTCCTAGCTTCATTCTTGTAATTGGCTGCAGTTGTTTAGAGATAGTTGGTTTTGGTTTGGTTTTTTTTCCCACAGAACTTGGCCTGTTGCTGATCCCAGCACAAAAAGTCACAGCAAAAATTTCAGAGTGGAAAATTTGGCCTCACTTCTTTAAACAATATGTTAAGCCACAATTTCCAAATCCAACTGCCTAGACACAGCTCTCTGAAGTGTGTCTTTGAAGCCACCTGCAAGGATTTAAGAAGCAATTGCCTACGTGTTGACATGGCCTTTCTGACAAGATTCACCACACATGTCAAGGAGGGCATGAGCCCCTAATTCAGAGCCTCCAGTTCCTGCTGTCATACCAACATAGGCAATCTAAATTGATGATTTCTTTAGGATCAGCTGTGGGAACAACAGAGCTTGAAGTTAAGCATCTGCTTGAAGTTGTGCATAATGCCAAACTGGCACCTTAAATCTGCACTGAGGCCTCTTAACATAAAGCTGAGTGTCTTGGCAAGCTTATGTCCACATTAATAATAAATCCTAGTGACACAACCCCTTTAAGAAGAACAGTAAGAGCTGAAGCCTCTTTAGTGGAAGCAATCTGCTTTGTTGTGTTTCAGTGCAGCCAGAATACTTGGCAGATGTATCTATTTTATTCTGTTCTCTCTCTCGTTATCTGAGTTTCCAAAAGCAGTATGGTTCACTCAATATTGTTTTAACTAGCTTGTTCCTTTATCTGGTTAGTCATTTTAAGAGCTATCTACTTGCTTAGGGAAGTCTGTGTATTTTGATTTTATTTTTATTCTGAATGACTGCAGTCATCTGGCTGTTTACGTGAATGATTAAAGTCTTTAGAAGCCCTGATGGATTTTTTTACTCTCTTACTCCTGTTACATTCCAGATTTCTGCAAATGCAGAAGAATGTATGTCATTTTGTAAAAGGAAAGGCTGTTAACAAACAGTAAATAAACTAAACTGGACTTCTATTATAATGGCAGACTAATGAGCCGAGTAATTTGAGTGGTATAAATAAGGAATGGCCAGAAGTGAGGGAGGTTGTAAGAGAGTCCATTGTAACAGGAGACTGGGTTTACTAAAGCCTTTCAGCAGAGTGCTTATTTAATAAAGAGCTTTATAAGCAAAGGTCCTGGGCTGGAGCCTGCTCATGGCTCTATATTGCTGATAACAGGGTAACAGTGTTAGCAGGATCTGGTTCTCTTGAGTTCCAGTAGAACCGGAGGGGAATCTGGTCTTATTGATAATCCAATATGATGCATTTGATATGTGTACATACAACAGATGTTGGAGCATTGCAGTACAGGAAATATATAGGCATAGGCCCTGGAGATGACAAGTGCAATAACAAATGAGCAGGACACTTTAGGGATTATCCTCAATTATTTGAAGAAAATGAGTGGATCTCATTGCACAGCACCAAGTCCTTTACAGACATATTGCTGGACAGAGAAATGTTTCTATTACATCAGCTTTCAGAACTGGTTTATGGATATCTTTAAGACAGCTTCTTCCTTGCACAAATCCTGCCAAGGTATGGATGTATCCAGGATTTCTATTTGTATAGGGTGAACTGAAAATGTGCTGGTAAAAAGAAATCCCTGCTATCCACATATGAACTCTTCCATAGCAATATTAAACATTTTCTCAGTGTATCGGCTGCCAACAAGTGGCACAGGATGCTATAAGTACTTTTCACTCCTGTCTCATAGTTTCCTGTAATTTTTGATTGTGCTTACTTATGGCTGCGTTGAAAGAAGATGGTGTAAATCAGAGAGTTTTAGCTGTTCTGTTGTTCCATTCTGTATTCAGGTTTTCAATTATTTTAAGTTCATGCCCACAAAAATGTCCTTTCCATCACCTGTGTTTGGCTTCCAGGCTACATACTGAAATTTATAGATATTGTGCAGCTTACAGATGCTTTATGGAGATTTTTGAGAAACTCTGTTCTCCATAGGCTTTGAAACTGAGACCATAATTGAGTGGAAATGGTGTTCAGGGAACAGAAAAAAAAGAACAGGCTGAGCAAATGCAGTTTCTTGTGAGAATAATGGCTGGAAGTCTAAAGCCATTAAAAAATGGCCGTGAGAGATTCCTGCATTATTTCAGGCACTGCAGAGTAAATGTTCAGCCCCATTTGTACGATCTATGGTATGATAAGAACCGAGATTCATCACCTCAGTTTCAAGGTATTAGTTGATGCCAGTAAGATTCAATTAGCTTTTCGGGCTGCCAGGAATCATTCAGTGCAAGTGAGAATGGTCCTCAGAGAAGGACCACTGAATGGCAAACTTCCAGCCAATGGCTCACTGGGCTTTGCATTTTTTTGGTTTGGAATGTTGTGTCATTGTATAATGTGTCACCTTCTTCTATTTAGATGCTGAATGGCACTAAGCAATGGTCTCTGCTGCAAGCAGGGAGTGGTTTGTCCTTCCACAGCATTTCTGAGTTTTCAGAAATTCCCAGAGAGCTCTTGGGACCTTGCAGGCGCAAGCAGACAGACATCAATGCTTTTACAAAAATACATATGACTGGCACTGTGCTTTAAGCTGAAAAAAAAGGTCCTGTAATGTCCTTCAGATATTTGTAGTGAGGATCTGAAATTGTAGCTTGAGTAATGCTAATAAAGTGGGTTAGTCCAGCTTATAATACAGAAATATTTCTGCTTTACAAATACTGACCACTCTTCTCTGGACTGGTTCAGCTTGCTTTTGATTATATTTTGAATTTGTGTCATGTTGAGTTTTTCCCTGTAGCAGGTGCAGATGAGCATGAGAACTGAAGCAGAGAGCTGCAGCATGTTGCTTGGGGAAATGGCAAGTGTCTCTATAATTTACTCAGTGGTGTGTTTCTCCTTATAATTATTGCTAATTCAAAAAAAATCACTGCAAATTGCATGACAGCATTGTGTAAGATGAGTGTGGAGATAAAACATGAATACAACCCGTTCCTTGTAGGCTGACAAATGAAGTGTAAAGTGCTATTGTTTGTTTACTGACTGCCTAAGCATGAGATGAACGATTATCTCTGCCTCGAGAGGTAGCCCAAGGTTTCCAGTGGTATCAATCTTCCTGTTTATGATTCATTTGTGCAAAGAGTAGAAAGCTGAGCATGCCACTGTGAAGGCGATTACCCAATTACTTCTCTGCCCCTTAAAAATTATGTTGCTTCTCCATTCCCTTTTGAAACTCAGGATTGCACTGGAGCAAGACTGGGAGGGTGAGCCCCACTCCTGGACGTGACAGGGCAGGTCCAGACTCACAGTCCTGCCTGCAAACCTCTCCACCGGGAATTGCTGCTTCCCAGCAGCAAGATGCTTCTAATGAGCTCACAGGGAGTGGAAGGAGAAGCCGGATTCACGGAGGTGCATCCAGGGCTGCCGAGGTGTGGGAGCAACCTGTCGTCCCTCCCTGGCGAAGGCTGCACTTCTGTCAGTGTCAGGAGGCTGTGGGACAGGGCTGGTTTCGGGTGTGACATCCTTTTTGTGGTCCCTGAGCAGAGACGTGAGGAAGCTGCAGGGGGAGGGTTCCCCAGCTCGCACCGCAGCTGTGACAGCAGGATGTGAAATAGGTGCAGTCCTGGGCCTGCTCTATGCTCTCCATGGCCCAGCTAACAGCAAACTCAATGGGGAAGCTGGCCTGGGCAGTAAAAAACAAATTAATTAGTCGGGTGTGAGCCTGATGGGTGTTTGAGTCCTCTTCTAACCTCAGTCTTGCCAGGACAGGTAACACTGTTTTCCTACACCAAGCATTTAAGTGATGTTTGGCCTTCACAGGTGCTTCTTTCTTTCTGGTTTTGATCTGTAATACTTCATTCATTCCACTTCTGGCTGTTTGATTCCCCACAAAGCACTGCTTGTCTGCAAACCAGCTGGAGGAGTAAACTGGAAACTGAACAAAGCTCCCAGTGAAAATTGTAGAAAGCTTAATCCGTTTAGTGGATTAACACAAAGGTGAAGTGGTGACTAGACAGTGGTTTGTAAATATTTACATAACTAAGATATCTGATAGTATTGGACTCTGAAATCCAGTGGATACCTTAAATTAGATTAGGGATAAAGTCTTGCCTCCATTTTTAACAAGGATGGGATTGAACACTGCAACAGCTTCGTAAGGGAGGGCTGGGCTTCTTCTCATTTGAAGTCATTAAGTGAATAATTGGTTCTTATTTTTTTAATTAAGGACTAAAAATACCTGGTTTCACCAAAAAGTAAAGTCTGCATATGGGACATACCGAGTGAAACTCCCTGGCCTGTAGGAGGAGAAAGTTTAGACTAATACAACTGACTGGCCTGTGAAACTACACTATCATTAACCACTTGAATAAATGTTTTAAAATTAACTTAGCAGTTCACCAGCAGCTCTTGAAGAGAGCACTAAAAAGTGAATTGTGGAACTGTAATGAAAGCAATACCATTACAAGACTCAGAGTCTTAATCTCCCAACTCACCAGGCCATTGAGGACCCTGGAGAGAAACCAGAATCACTTCCTGGTGTGAGAAGGACCTCAGAAGAGCACCTCTGTGTAACAGATCTGCTCACTGGGGCAAATAAAACACCAATGACTTAAAAATGTATTCCACATTGTCTGTGTCAAGTGTTGTTAACTTTTGTCAGAACCGCCTTTCTTTCATGGCAGCATTGGAAGGATGGGGACAGTTGTCCCCCAGGAAATGCACTGTTGGCACAGCCAGCTCACAGCCCTATGGACTAAATAGGAACAAAAAATGCAAACAAACACAAATCATTATTTGACCGTACTAGCTTTCTTCTGGAACTGAGTTTGGGTGCTAAAATAATGTGCACCCCACTAACTTCAGTCCTGAATGCTCCTGGTTTGCCCAGTCCTTGTTTGTGTAGCTGAGTGCCTGGCAGGAGCATCACTGGAACCTGATGATGATTAAAGAGGTTCATTCCCATGGATCTGTTGGAACTAATCTCCCAGATGATTGACTCTCCGTATCCATACAACATTTCCTTTCTTTCTTTGCTCCAATTCACCGTTGTCCAGCTTTTGTTAAAACTGAAAAAAAAAAGATAATTTTTTCTGCAGGAAATAGAGATCTCCTGGGAGAGTTTTTTCTTTTTCACATAACTCTTAATCTAGCAGCATCACTGCATTGCTATCAGAGTGGAAATGTAGACAGTACAGGCTGCAGCCTCAGCTATCTGATCTTATATAGCACAGTCTACCCGTGTACCAATTTGTAACACGTCCAAAGCCTTGTGAAAGCATCCCCATGTGTAGAATTACATGTGTCATATTTATTTAATGATAGATTTGCTAATACAGCACCTGCTCAACAGAATTGCAGACTACACTGAAATCAATCACTGTATGCAAACTGCTTCTAGCAAATGGGGTAGGATATCTATGCAGCTGAACTGTGCAGATCTGTGTGTGTTCGGTCATCTTTTTTAACATAGCTATTAATCTGGACTGGCAGACTTTTCAGACACATATTAGATGGTTTTCTGTTTCTGCTGTGTTTAACTAGATGAAAACTGGTGCCCTCTCTAGACTTGGAACCAATTACAGGAAATCAGTGGGTGTCAGGAGTCAGGGCCTCTGTGTATTTAGGCAGAAAATTTAGTTTCCAGCCTAGAGCTCTTTCTAAAGCTAGAGTTTCTTCTTTGTGTGCATGTCCTGGGAGATGCATTTAGAGATGTTTGAGCCTGAAAAGGCAGTATTGGGGTTACCACTTTCTGGAGATGCCTTTCTGGGATGCTTGTGGCTGCAGTGAAGTTCTCATGGGCTCTGACCTGCTGTCACACTGGATCATGTTCTGCTCGCCCTCCATATCAGATATGCCTCAGAGAGGGAAAATCCCATTCCACTGTGGTATGTTGATCTAAAACAGCCCCTGGGCAGGGAAGCATGTCTGGGAGCCCAAGGGTCTCATTCCCATCCCGTTTACATCCCTGTTGTAACTCCACTGGCTTACCAAGACTTCTTCCTGGCAGACTAGCACTCCTAAATGCCCCCAAAATACAAAAATAAACATTTGTCTCTATAAATTTCAACAGAGTTTCCTTGCTTTGGAAAACTGTTTTATTTAATTTGTGGTTTTTATATTCACTTGGAAGCTGGAAGTACTTGAGTTATAAAAGGAGTTTCGGGCAGCAGATGCAGCAGATTTGATTTCCATCATGAAAAATACATGAATCATCAGCTGCAGGGTTATGTCTTGAATGTTTCTGAAAGTGTCCCCCAGAAAGATGGCCTAAAAGCTGAGGTAAACAAAAGAATCTAGTTAGTTTGTATGTGGGTTTTTTAAGGCACTGGTATTAATTATAATGTAAATAATGTGATATTAAATAAATATTACATTAATGATAATAAGTTAATGTTTAATACTTGGTTCAGTAAATAAGTTAATGATTCCATATTCTATCAAAGGCTGACATGGGGTTAATTCTTGTCATCACTGGAGGGGAGAGCCAGAATCCTTCCATGATTAATATTAATGTCTTTTATTCACGGTTCTGGATGAAAAATGAAGTGGGTATAAAAATTGGTAGTATTTCCTTAGCTTCAGAGGCAACTTTCATATTGGTGTTACAGGCCCTTACTGTCATAAATCAAACAAGATGGTTCATCAGTTCCTTTCCATCTACACTTCTCACTTTTTGGTTAAAAGACAATTTTTCAGACCTGCCACAACAGCAAGCTTTACCCGCTCAAGTATTGGAGAGCTTTTCTAGAGCAGGAGGTACCAACAGTAAAATTGTTGCTCAGCTGTGAGTGTGCCATCATTGTCACTCTAAAGGGCACTGGCAAATGAAAAATATCTGACAAATTGACAACTTGACAGCGACCCGAGATAGTGAATTAAATCCACCTTGGCAGAAGGCTGTTGATGAATATTTAAATAGGTTAATAGTCAACATCAGAACCCTGAAACCAAATACAGGCTGGCAGCAGTAGGGAACAGGTAAATCTGATATCTAAATTATACTGTTAGTAGTATGCTTCAATCTCAGAATAGAAATCAGATCCTCAAATCTGAAAAGAAAGAGTTAATAATCTTTCCTTACAGATATTTCTCTGAGCAACAGCCTTTTTTATCAAAAGAAGGTGCTTGTTTCTTCAATTTATGTGTGCCCTTACATAGGCAAATCCCCAGTTCCTTATGCAGCTCAAAGACACACGCATTCAAATAAGAAGATAGGTAAGTTCACAAAAGAAAAATATATTCAAAATAAGTAAATCCCACTATGAATTGACTCATATCCACTAGTCTCTTAGTTTCTCTGTTCTTTCTCCCAAAACACGAGAAATACTTCCTGTTTTGACCATGTATGACAGACAGGAACACGTCTCTTTGGGGTGGCTTTCATGGTGTTTTTACAGCCAAGATCTGTACTCCTGAGCGTACCATCAGCCCAGCACCAGAGCTGGAGTTGCAAGAAAATGAGAAATGAGAAAGGAACATAAGGATGTGTAGCAGTGGTGTAGATGATCCAACCTCAGCTCTTCACTGCAGTACTTTCTGGGTCACCTGCAGTATTGTTTTGGCAAAATGCAGAAGGGCAAGCTCAGCTGGCACCACACACATTTACCTTGCAGAATATCATTAAAAATGTATGAGTTGGACAATGCACTTTGTCCGTATCACTTTCAGGTGGCATTCCTCCAAAGGGCTGATGCAGCTCAATAACAATGGTTTTAGCCATCTGTGGGGTCTGTAATGAATTCTTTGACTAACCCAGAATCCCATTTGGCTCAAGAAAGGCTCCAGGGCAGCCAGGCAAGTCAGGTGCACTGGAATCTATCTGTTGTCTAAGGATAACTCAATTCCACGTTAATTATAAGAGCTAGTGCTGGTCAAACCCATTTTCATTGCATAAATCGAAGAGTGGTTCTTGTGGGAGTCTCTTCTGGGTCCAGTACTAATCAGTATTTTCATTAAGCATTGGGATTAGGGAATACTGTTATTATATTTGCAGATGATACCAAGATGGGAGGCACTTTGCAAGAGAAAAGGTAAATTCAAAAAAATCTTGGTAAAGTAGATAAATAGTCTGGGTGGTGCTAAAAAAAAAATGGTCATTTTAAAAAAGTAGGAATTATTTAAGAATAATAAATTGCATGAACATTAGATATAAAGTGACCAATTTGGCCTGACAGAAAAAAAGTTTAAAATGTCATAGCAGAGCATACATTTGCCAGTAGTCAAAAGTGTAATAACTACAGAGGAAAAAACAACCGTATCTTAACCACAAGAGGGTTATACAAATACATGTGAGATAAGTGAAATCACTTTTCCATTGCGTGCAGCACAGATAAGCCCTCCGTTAAAGTACCAACTCCGTTTGGTACTTGTAAATTTGGAAAGGAAGTGGCCAGGATAAAGTCCAGATGAGAGCAACAAAAAGAACAACAGGTTTTATCAGAAAACTTAAGGAAACTGGATGTTCTTCAGGTTAAAGAAGTAGGATTATTTTCAGATAGTACACAGGTATTGCTCAGTATTACATTTCATATTTGGGCCAGGATAAGAAGCAAAACATTTACATATTGGTGAAGAAGATCTAGGTTGGAGGTTCAGAAAAATGTAATGCTTTGGGAGATATTGAGCTTTTGTGATTGATTTTTAGGAGCAGCTGGATGACCAGGATTGGCTGGTGCAGCAGGCCTTGGGGAGGAGTGTGGGACTGGAAAACTGCTGCCCGTTTTATTTTCTAGAAAGCAGTTGCTTAAGTCGCAGCTGATGTCAGTGATACTGAAATATCTGAATAAACTTTGTGGAACAAGAAAAACTGAGGATAAGCAGATGAGGAGGAAATACAGTAATTTAAAAAACATGGAACACAATTTTGCTTGCTATGGCTCATCATCTAATGGTTTCTTCCAGATATATTTTAACAAATAGATTCTTTTTGGAAACCAGGCTGAGTAACCCATGAGTGTTTTATTGGGCAGTATGATATTAAAAAAAATAAATAAAATAAAATTGGAGAATATTTGCAGGCTACATTCACCAATTTATAAATGTGAATTTTCTCTGCTTAAGAATGATTTTTGTTTTAGCAAGCAAGAAATAGAAGGAATAATATGTCAAATGTGCACTTCCAAAGAATAATTTCAGTAAGATCTACAGAGTAGGGATAAAGCTCCAGTGGCCCAGCATTGTTCCTACTGAAGTCAATGAAAACCCTGCTATTTTTTTCAGCTGGACGATCTCACAGTTATTTTAGCAATTAGGTTCACATAATGAATTAATTACATAAAATTATAAGCAATTTGTAGACAAATACAAAGAAATTAAATTAACTGGATAAATTATATGCTGTGAACCATTCATCTGTAGTACTTATCTTTTGCTATTGTGCACCCTTAAAAATATTCTAAATAAGAAATACAGTTTAATAAAGGTGAATTAAAAAATATAATTGTTACAAGATTGTTTAATTGATATGTGGGTTATTTTATAAATTTTTTGGTGAAATTATTAAGTAAATTCCAAAACATCTTGTGGAAATGTATCATAAAACAGAATCACTAGCACACACTCCCTTGTTTTTCTGAGTCCAGCATTTAAATCTGCACTGGATCCTGTCCCTCCTGGCTGTTTTTCATTGAGCCAGTGAAATAATTTCAGATTATAGCAGTGGCACAAATCCTAGGGTAAAATCAGAAACAGGGTCAGGTTTGCTCACAGGGAATTCAGTGTTCCAAAGCTAGAACTGATTTATTACCAACTAGTTTGTTTATAGCTATCTTTGATATCTTCTGGCTACTTTGAATTATGCATTGTTGACATACCCTCAGCCAACCTCTACTGGTATTAATAAAACATTGAAAACAACAGATATTCAACTAAGGACAGAGCAAAAAATGTTTAAAGACCTCTAGATTTGCTTCAACAGAGTGAGGCTTAATATCTTATAGCAATAACATCAGTACTGTACATTTGCTGTGATCAAACATATAGTACTGTACGAAAACTATCAGAAGGCTAAAAAACAAACATCTCATTCCATCAGAACCATTAGCAACTAAAAATGTCTGCTTTCAGAAAGGCAGGAGCTTGGGAAACAAAAATAAAAATATGTGAGGAAATCACAAAATATGGGAGATTTATAGATTTACAGCTGCAGCAGGCCTAGATGGAGAAAGTGAGACAGCAGAAAAGGGATTAGGATTAGGATGACTTATGCACTTATATAACGTTTGTTCTAAATTTGATTACAGTACTCAGTAAAATGAGAACTCAGTATTCATCATGCACAGCAAAAAACTTCACGTCAGCATCTTCATTTACATTTGCAAAAATAATTAGGAATCATTTGTAAAATGCTTTAATTATGTTAATCAGCCAATGTTTTGCTAGACTTTGAAGACAGAAAGCATTGTAAGAACTTCAGACAGAGCAACCATATGTTTGTTTGCCTCCTATGGCTGTAGGAACATCATCTGTCATGTTCACAGCTACTTTTTTTTTGTCTGCAGAGTCCCCAGTTATCCCTGCATGGTAGATTATTGCACCCTACTTCTAGAATACTGGGCCATGAGGGGATTTTTAAAAAGTAATAAATATATGCACAAACACTCTCAAATTTTGAGTATCCATCTCCAGATTTATAAAGCTTAAGTGCTAAACACTTCCTATGGGTTTATTTATTCTGTAGCTAGTTCTGAAACTTGACTGAAATTGTAGACAGGTTTTTGAAACTCTGAGCCTATGTGACTTTTGTTATAACTTAGCTGGAAGTGAAATGTGAAGGTGGTGTGGAATCAGTGGTACCATGACCTGTCATTAGACTTCATATATATTCTTCCTATACAATACACAACCTGTCCTAAAAATCACCTTTTGGTTATGGTACTCCAAACTAAAGGCTAGTAAAGTCTCACTCCCCGAGACCAGTGTAAATCAACCCATTTTACTCTATTTATGCCAAAATAAGGTGGGTGGGAGGGGGGAACCCAACCAAAAGCCTTTTTTGTGATTGCTATTCAAACCCACCAGCGTGACCTAAACAACAATGTGCTGTGTCTGTGTGAGGGGAGCGTGACTGACATGCACAGCTCGGCCCGGGACAGGGCTCCGGTGGGAGGGAAGTCAGCAACTGTTGGGAGCCAGCTTGGCATTCCTGGTGGACACACCTACACAGGAGATCTGCCCAGAGACACGCAGGGTGTTATCACCACACATGTGAACACACTTGGTTGGTTTAGGTAGGAAGGATGGTGGTGAAAGGAAAGCTGCTGGAAAGACAGGTCCCATCATAAAAACCAGCTGGAGATGTGATTAATTTACAATTTCTGAAGTGCCAAAAACTTTATTGTAAACACTGTGTTAGAAGGGAGAAGTGTTTTTGCCATCTTATTCTGTTTGGTAAATGCTTTTGTTAAACTCTTTTGCTGTATAAAATGCACCTCTGTTAGCAAAAACTGCTTTTACAGCTGTACTAATGAACAGCCTCTCCAGTGTTGAGCAAGTACAAGTGATTTTGTCTTCATCTGGGAGACCCTCTCCTACCCACTGATATATCTGAAACCTGTGTTCCTGGCCAATGTTGGCAGAGCTCTTCTATTTCGTCCTTTGTCACCCAAGGTGGCTGTATCACTTTTAGATGAGGCACTGAAATTTTCTTTGCCTCTCCAAGGTGTCTGCCTCGCCTCTCCAAACTTCTCTGCCTTGTTTCCTGAGGCATTTGTGTAACCCAGACACGCTGGAGCCCTGGGCTTTGTCACGGACACGCCTGTGCAAGGGAGTAACCACTACTCTTTAAGATACCTGCACAAAGCAGGTACAGGGGTAAAGTCAATGGACATGAATTTACCCTCTCACCCTTGAGAAAGGGAGGAACTCACCAATACTGGCTGATATCCTGCCACTTGCCATTGAGGCACGGGCTTAAATAGTGGGAAATCGATGGAGAGCACTGAATTAAGGCTCTCTTAAATTGTTTTCCCTTTTCCCTTGGATGAGTTGAGAGAAAAGAGAACCCTTGAAAAGGAGTCTGTATAATCACAGCTCATTGCTGCTGGGACAGGTAAGATCCACAGGCATCCAAGGTAGGTTTTCAGCATTCAAGCTGGCTACAATCCAGCCAGCAGCACAGCAAGGAACACCCTCAGGAATATCTACTCCATAATTTGAGTGCAGGATAGGAACATGTTAGCTGGCTTTACATGAGCTAACTCAAATACTAAAAATCTGAACACTGGACACATAAAAATATGTTCTGTTACTTATGACAAGCTTACTTCATCCCTAAATCCCACAGAGATTTATGTGACTTGTAAAGTCTGAACCAGAAGGTGCTCTCAGAAAACCCCTATCCATTTCAGCTGTTTTTACTCCAAGAAATGGGAAACTGAGGTTTTACACGAGGGTGCTTGAAATCCTACTTGCCACTACCTGGAGAACATTCCATACAGCAGATGTTACACTATTTTGAAGCAAGCTACTAAACTAAAACAGAGTGTACAACCATGAACAGAATCCCTGTGTTCCTTTTCCACAAAGACCTCAAACTCCTTTCCAAAATAACATCCCTAGGTGTGTAACTGTTTGTATTACAGTTGTCAGGGTAATGTCCCAGGTGACTGGTGTCAAGAGACCTGGATACCAGGCCCTGTGTTTATTCTCCAGAATTCAATCTCTCTTTATCCACTCAGTGGTCTGAACTGAGGTGCTACAAAGCAGAAAAAAAATTTCCCTGTAGAATATTATGAGTTTTTTATAGAGATGCATTGTTTTCTGCCTGGAAATTTTTTACAACAGTTAACCTTGAGGTGATGTATGAATGCCAATAATCACCAGGGCTTATAAATTAGAAAAGTAAGTTGCTATAACAAGATGAGGATAAGAATGAATTATTTGGAAAAGTGTATTTTTATAAATCATTAAATAAAGAGTCTGGAGAAAAGTTCACATTTTATAAGGTTATCCTTGTTTATAATACAGAATCGCAAAACTATGTCACTGTCAAAGAGATAAAAGAAATTAACTGACTTACCTTAACACATTTCCTCACAAAACCCTTGTTTTGCAAGATTATGAGTCCTCCACTTTCCATCAAGACAGGGTCATTGGAGATGTTCCAATCTTTATGAGCCACAGGTTAAAAAAATGTATCTCTTCCCTTAAAAAAAACAAAAGAAAGAAAAGAAAGAGCATGAACAATCAGTGTTTTATTCTTCACCCATACTCAGCTTCATGAAGATAAGGGATGGCTTTTCAGGATTTCCTATTTCCCCTAGTCTTGGACTGCTGCCCCGGGGAAAAAGAAAACAAAACAGCTTTAGAGAAAGCCACAAGCTAAATATAATGGCCTACAGGCAACACGTAATTAAAAGGTAACAGTGAGACTGAAAGGGAAGATGAATTTTAATGCTTTCCACAGCTTCCTGTTATCCTGGGGCCTTGCAAAGCGAGTAGCACTGATTGTAAACACTCTTGACTTGCATTTAGCAGGCCAGGCCATTCCACACAGCCAGGGATGAGGTAAGTGCAGAGCATCTTTTGGTGAATCATGGTGCAGTGCAAAGTTCTCTGTGCCTGCAGGGGACTGACAGGTTTGACCTTCTGTGTGTCACATGGAGCCCCTCACCTGGTACTGGGGATCCAGCTCTCTTGAGCTTAATGTGTCGGGTAGAAGTTGAAGTTCTACACTCTAAACAAAGCTCTCAAGTGAAAAGAAGAAAACAACGATGGAAAGGTGAGGTTTTACGTCAAGATCCAGGTTTTAACGACTGAGAGAAAGGGTAAGAAGAAATAAAAAAATAACGCATTATTGTGGAGATCCAGTAAGTGTCTTGGAAATGTCACCTTGTGCATCCTGTAATTTAATCTGATCTTATTTCTTGCAGGGCACAAAAAAGGAGTGACAAACTGCATGCAAGGTTTTCCTTTAAAAAGTTCAGTTTGTTTTCTAACTCTTTTACTTTTTCCCTGAAGACTGGTTGCTCTAGGTAAGAATACATGTGTCGTTAGATGAAAAGCCTTGTGACTGAAAATCAGCCACTGATAATCTCTATATAATTGATGCTTCAGCCAGTAAGTGAATGTTTGTGGAATAAAGATGCCTTGAAGAAACCTTGTATCTCTCAGGCAGTCCTTTCTCTCTACGGATTAGAAACAAAACAGGCATTTTTATAGTGTACCATAGCACCATAGTTATCTAAGTAAATAATGCATAGATTAAAATACTCATTTAGAGAAATTACAGAATATTTAATTAAAACCAAAGTAATGACTGAGAGGGATTTTCCACCAGGAAAATGATACAGTAAGGAGTATTACTGGTTTTTGCTACACAAACCTACATCCCTACTCTTCACCTCTTTGGCTTTGCTGTTTTTCTGTCCCAAAGGACAGAGGTGTTTTCTAGATGCAACACAAGAGCCGGGCTGCGCCAAAGTCAGTGCACCGGAGCACGCCACCCCCTTTGCTATCCCATGCCTTGTCTGCACTGCAGCAGCACCCTGGGAGCCTGGGATGGGGCTGGTGCATCCGGGGATGGGGCAGGTGAACGGGCTCAGCTGCCAAGCACGTCAGAGTTTTCCAAGGCAAGAATGCTGCAGGCAGCTCACTCTCTGGTGTCAGTGCCGCACTTCCATCTCCTCTCATCATGTACTGGATGTGGCCATGCAGCCTGACAGCACCTCACCAGCTCCTCCTGAAAAAGGGCCCCAAAACACCATTCACAGCTAATGGAAAAGGGTGAATGTCTTGCACAGGAACAAGCTCGGGGAGCAGCACCAGCAGCCCCAGTGACAATTTGATGGTTGCGTGTTCAGGCAATGATTCTGTGGTTACCAATGTTTAATTTTATAAACCTAAAAGTAGCACCATTGATTATATAAGAATTACTCATGCACATATAAATAAAAGCTTGCTGGACCTAACATTTAAGAGTGTGTTTTTATGTTTATGTAAATATTTCATAATCAGACAACATTTGTATCCTGATCTTGCCAAATGAACATCTGAAATCATTGCTCTCATAGATAATTAAGGGGAAAGCCTGGAGTCTAATCTAGAGAGCCTGGGCAATGGGTTAAACCTAATCTTCAGAAGGTGACTTTTTTTCAGCAGTTGCTTTTTTTTCTGTATAAGCCTGCTGTGTGAATTCAGGTGAGGCTTCGGGGCACTGTTTTAAAGTAGGATCTCTGATGTGGGAATCTTAATTCTTAATACAGTTGACCTCTGATTTGAGAAGTGCTGGAGTGTTACTGGCTAATCAATATCTGGCTTGGCTGCTCTGCTTCAATTTTCTCTTCTGAAAACACTTTATCTCTCAAGGGTGAGATCAAACTTCATAAATGGCTAGTGTGGGCTTTTGAGCAGTTTAAAAGGTGCAAAGTTTTACTAGGCAGGATGCTAGGAAAGGATGTTTTTCTAATGGAATTTTTCTGTATATTTGAAAAGGTGCAGTCGGAGCCTTTGCTGCACAGAGCAAAATAATTCCATCCTATCAATATACTTTCATCCACTAAAATACAAACATCTTAGAGTGAAAAATACAAACTTCAGGGTTCAAATCACTTGCAAATTGCTTCCAAGTTTTGTCTGGTGAAACAGTATCATTACAGCAAATGTGGAACAGACAGCGCCAAGCAGCTTTATGTAACGCAACTGCAAGCCATGGAAACAGAGGCTTGCAGAAAGTGCAACTCATACTTGAATTTGGCAGGGACAGAGTGACAAATATACTTGCACTTCAGAGTAATGGCATATGAATTTTAGTGGGTAGTGGTCAGGACCCTGTTCTTCATCTGATGATAAAGGAGGAGCATGAATATTGAGTGTATCAGTTCAGCTTCTGGCCTAAGGCCACTCTCCAGGCAACGTGCCATAGCTATGAAATCACTCTGTTATTTTCAACTTCACATTGGATGAATAGGGTAGTGCAAGCTGTTTGCAACTCAGCTTTGATGTATTTAAATGTTTTGAAATAATGCCTAACATTTAATACAGAGCTTTGCTAACATTAGCTTTCCTAAGTGCCTGATAAAAATAGTTTTATGTCCCACTGTTTAAACGTTATTTTTCTAATTAAATGCAGATGCTTAAACCATCAACACTCACCACAAGATTCAGTTGCTCAGACATTATATCATGCATCTTAAATCCTGAATTATGTTCTAAATTTCTATATGAACACTAAAAACTAAAGCAGATATGGTTATGATTCGTTGCTACAAATCATAATTCTCTGGGAACAAATGGGAGCGGCAGGAACAGTGCTCTTCACACACAGAAACACTTCTCTTTAATTCAGTGTCAAACTTGTCACTGACTTCAGTGACAACTGTATTTGGTCACAAATGCCCAGTCTTTACTGCTTAAAATAATCTCCTTTAGTTCTTAGTCACACAGGCGCAGAAGCTGCAGACTTGTATAGGTGTGTCCAAGTGTTTGGCACTGAACGCTGTTTTGTCTCCATAAGCAGCAGCTGTTTTTAGAGCAAAATCACAGATTTTTCAAGGTTGGGAGGGACCTCTGGAGATATCCAGCCCAACCCCCGTGCCAAGGCAGGGTCACCCAGAGCAGGTGACACAGGAACGCGTCCAGGTGGGAAGATTTCTTCCAGTGGAAGATTTCAAAGAGATCACTGCTTGACATCAGCACCTTTCGAAGCCCGATTTTAACAAACAGCAGTTCATGACAATGCTGCCAGCAGCAGGGCGCCAGATCCTCCATCATCTACTCCGTTTTGGGAGACCTACACACCATGCACTTGGGCTTTAACTTTAAACCAGTGATTATCTGGCCTCTTTTCAAAGTCTTTATTCCAACATGTGTATACTTAGCATTTTTTGCAAGAAAACGAAGATAAAACAATCAAGTTGCGAAGCAGNGCACTGAACGCTGTTTTGTCTCCATAAGCAGCAGCTGTTTTTAGAGCAAAATCACAGATTTTTCAAGGTTGGGAGGGACCTCTGGAGATATCCAGCCCAACCCCCGTGCCAAGGCAGGGTCACCCAGAGCAGGTGACACAGGAACGCGTCCACGTGGGAAGATTTCTTCCAGTGGAAGATTTCAAAGAGATCACTGCTTGACATCAGCACCTTTCGAAGCCCGATTTTAACAAACAGCAGTTCATGACAATGCTGCCAGCAGCAGGGCGCCAGATCCTCCATCATCTACTCCGTTTTGGGAGACCTACACACCATGCACTTGGGCTTTAACTTTAAACCAGTGATTATCTGGCCTCTTTTCAAAGTCTTTATTCCAACATGTGTATACTTAGCATTTTTTGCAAGAAAACGAAGATAAAACAATCAAGTTGCGAAGCAGCTTCACTTGGGTAGAACAGGGGGCCCTCATACGCTGAAGCCCTGGCCGAGGGGGCTGAGCCCTGAAGGGCTGCGGCCGGAGCCCGTGTGGGGAGCTGCGATTTTTCCCGAGGGACACCCGGGCCCACGCACGGCTCTTGTGCCCGAAAAGCCGCCCCGCGGGGCAGCGAGGCAGCCGGCCCACGGCAGCCCAGGCCCGGGGTAGGTCACGGCGGCTCCCCCCTCACGGCTCCATCGCTCACACCGGCCCCTCTCCCCGCCCCGTCACGTCACTTCCCGGGGCGGCCGNGGAGGAAGCGGGGGAGCAGGGCCGGGGTGCGGGAGGGAGGAGAGTCCTTTCCCCCGCAGGGGCTGGGGAGACCCGCAGGCTGCACTTGGATCGTTATTGTCGGGTTTCTTAATTTTATTTTTAACCCGTATCCGAGGGTTTGGGGTGTTTCGGGTTTTTTTTGGCTTTTAGTTGGGCTTTTTGTGGGTTTTTTTTTTCCTCGAAACCCCCTTGGCACAGAGGACAGCATGTTCCCTTACGTGTGGCCCCCGTTGGGAAGGGCTCCCCAAACTTCCCGGAGAAATGACGGTGCCTTTTTCCCTGGACCGACACTTCAGAGATTCGCAGCTTCTTCCTCCTTCCCGTTGCGAAATGTTTTAAGGCTTTTCCACCCGACGTGCGTGTCACTCATTTATTTCCCCGTACCTGAGCGCTTTGCAGCCGCTGCGTGCTGAGGATTTGAAAGTGAAAGAAATGGAAGGAAAACATCCATGAAATGCTTTTGGCGGGGGAAACCACTTGGAAAAGGCAGCAGTGGGGGTGCCTGTCCCCCCACACAGGCGCTGTTTGCTGTGCTGGGTTAGAGCGAGCACGGGAAGCCAGGCGGCCGTGGCTGTCACGTCTGTGCTGCTGTAGCAGGGAAGTACACTGAGTTTCACAGTTTTCATTTGAAGTATTGGCCGGCTTCCTGCCCCGACCGGCATTATCCCACTTGCACTTTCTGTAAGGGAGAAATTCTTTCTAAATGATGTATCTGTAAAATAACTTCTTCCATTCATTGGCATTACTTTGCATCACGGATGTTGTCCAGGTTAGTGCAAGAGCTTACGTTAGTTAGGTTTTTAGATTTTAATTGTTAAAGCTTCTGTCTCACAAATGATTTGCCTGATTTGTTGCATCACTTTTAAAAAGAAAAAAAAAAATTGTGTTTTCTTTTTTCTCCTGTTCTTCCCTGACCTCGTTTCCCATGGCCCATAGATTTTCCCACTTCTGTGTCTAAGGCAGAGAGCTTGTGGTGATGGTCTCAGTGCCAACTTGACAGTGCTCACTAGTTTGGTCTGACACCAAGAGTTACTGACCTGGAAATTAATTGCTCTGTTTGAGCTCTGACTGCGCTCTTCTGTTCTGTTACAGTCGTACACACAGTTTCTAGAAAAAAAAGCCTGTTTGGTGTAACATAGCTGTCATTTTTTCCACTTGGAGGTGGCTTGAGGTTTATGTGTGCGGTTTTTAAAGCAGCATTATGCTGNCAGCCGCTGCGTGCTGAGGATTTGAAAGTGAAAGAAATGGAAGGAAAACATCCATGAAATGCTTTTGGCGGGGGAAACCACTTGGAAAAGGCAGCAGTGGGGGTGCCTGTCCCCCCACACAGGCGCTGTTTGCTGTGCTGGGTTAGAGCGAGCACGGGAAGCCAGGCGGCCGTGGCTGTCACGTCTGTGCTGCTGTAGCAGGGAAGTACATTGAGTTTCACAGTTTTCATTTGAAGTATTGGCCGGCTTCCTGCCCCGACCGGCATTATCCCACTTGCACTTTCTGTAAGGGAGAAATTCTTTCTAAATGATGTATCTGTAAAATAACTTCTTCCATTCATTGGCGTTACTTTGCATCACGGATGTTGTCCAGGTTAGTGCAAGAGCTTACGTTAGTTAGGTTTTTAGATTTTAATTGTTAAAGCTTCTGTCTCACAAATGATTTGCCTGATTTGTTGCATCACTTTTAAAAAGAAAAAAAAAAATTGTGTTTTCTTTTTTCTCCTGTTCTTCCCTGACCTCGTTTCCCATGGCCCATAGATTTTCCCACTTCTGTGTCTAAGGCAGAGAGCTTGTGGTGATGGTCTCAGTGCCAACTTGACAGTGCTCACTAGTTTGGTCTGACACCAAGAGTTACTGACCTGGAAATTAATTGCTCTGTTTGAGCTCTGACTGCGCTCTTCTGTTCTGTTACAGTCGTACACACAGTTTCTAGAAAAAAAAGCCTGTTTGGTGTAACATAGCTGTCATTTTTTCCACTTGGAGGTGGCTTGAGGTTTATGTGTGCGGTTTTTAAAGCAGCATTATGCTGTCTTCTGTAGAGTTTAGATTAGGACTGTATCAGTGCTAGCAATTAATATATCAAATGTGGTTGCTTTTTTCACTGCGAGTAGTACACTGACCAGCTTTCCAGAAATCTGTTTGCCCTTAATAGAAAGTAAAAGATTAGTGGAACAAGATGAGCAATAAACTTGGCAGTAGGAGGTTTTAGTACTTCTAAAGGAAACTGGTGGAAAATGGCTGTTTAAAACTCACACTGGTTTTGACAGGGAAGAATTAATGTAGTAGAAAAGCAGGACAATAAAAAGTCAAGATTCTTGGCAGACATTTAAATATAATACTGATGAGAAAAAATTATTGCAATGATGTGTGTTTTGTGGGTTTTTTTTTCTATTGACGTCACAGGTGTTAATGGCTTGGTTGTTTCACAGCTCATAAAGATGAAAAATGGCCTAAGATAGGTATCACACTGCATGTTTCTTCCTAAAGACACGTAGACAACTCATCCCTGTGTGTAATCGCTGGTTTAACATAGATCCCACCATATGTTTTCTTCTTCACATGGCTGTGATGTTTAGATTCTAAAAGAATGTCAGAGGGCTAAAAACATGGGGAAAGATGCTGACAAAATAACCAGAATGAGTGGGAAGAGTGGGGTGACAGAAATATTTGATTTAAAAGGTGCCAAAATCTGTGTCTGAGAGGAGAAGAGAAGAATGCGTGGGTCTGGATGCCTTTGGAGCGTGCGTTTGTACCTGTGCTTGATGTGGTAATGGGTTTTAAAAAAAGGGTCCTCATCCATACAGGAGGGTTGGAATCAGGAAAATACTGTGGGAGTGATATAAGGGGGATGTTGTAGTAATACAAAAGAACAACGTTGGTGTGCAGAAATGCTGGAAAAGTAGTAAGGGATTGGGGAAAGGGGGAGGCACTCATACTTTGCTGAAGGTGCTTTTAGGTAGTTATTCAGTACTCTGTATGAAACCAATGAATTGTTTTGCAACTTCTTGTTTGCTTAAGAGAGCAGTATTTCATATACTAAGTGCTCGTGAGTGTATATGGCCTTGAGAACTTGCCTTGTCAAGGGTTGTAAAGGTGACAGGGAAAATGAGGCAGGTGAACTTAAAGTAATGAGAGGACCTGGTGTAGAATTCAAACTATTTTAGCTAAGTTTTTAAACTGGTGACTTCGCTGTGCTTTGCTCTGTGAAGACATGTGCATGCCTTTAGAGCTACAGAAAGGGATAGAAAGGCATGAGGAGTCCTCTGAGGAGACATGCTGAGAATGTAAGACTTCCTTCATCGTTATTATCATCTTACAAGTCCATGACAGTTTTTTAACTTAGGTGTTAGATGTTTTTTAGTGATCTGTTGTATCTAAGAAACTGGTGGCAGTAGTACAGCCTTCAGTGCCTATGTGGCACAAATCATCAGGTTGTTTGGTATCTTGGCCTTCAGTCTGTTTTTTTTGCTCAGAAACAATTCACACCACCCTGCAGAGACAGTTTATCAGTTTTTCTCCATCTAATGCTGCCTCATGCTAAATAAGCTGCATAGTAAGTCATTACCTTTCTAGTTAATGTGATGTTATAGTATGTAGTTAATAGTTGGAAGTACTTAGGTTTTTGTAATGAAAAAATACAGAGACAAATGGAGTTAAAATTCATGGCTTTGAGTAAAATGCCATGACAAAGACAAGCTTTGGGGGGGAGAATTGTTTGGGTTCCAGCTCTGTTACCTTGAGATCTCAGAGAGCAGTAGGCATGTGGATTTGGAGGGTTGCATAATGCCACAGGCACGGCCGACTCTGCTTGAAAAAAGCAACCGGATAAACAACAGTTGATAGGAAGCATCATTAATATTCAGGAATAGCACAGTATGTTTTATTTGCATTTCCAGATATGATGGGTTAGACCTCATGGCTAATCTCTGTACAAAGTGCTATTGTGGCTCCCATGGTCGAGTTTGTGCACTACCAACACAAAACAAGAGTACAGTGACATTTGTAACACTCAGGGACTTTCTGTTCCACTTCTCATTTGGTGGGTTTATTCCAGCGTTTGGGCTGTGCTGGTGTCTGATGGTGCACAGGGAGTGCAGGAGCTGTTGCAGTGCTATTAACAGAAAGTAGTGACACCTTCAGTCGTCTGGCAAGGAGGTCTCTGAAAATTGTGATAGAATGTACGTTTGATTTTAGCTGCATAATTTTGAATTATTAGTCTTCTCAAGTGGAGAAGGGTCTCAGGATTTCTCTTCTGTTGCTGTTATGAGGAGTTTGAGCCTTTTGATGTGTTGTCTAGCTCAGTGATGTACAGAGGATACTGCATGGAGAAAACCTAAGAGCTGCCTGCCTGGCCCGTCTTCTATAAATGACAATTCAAGACAAGTGTTGTGCTGGGTTTGGCAGAGTATCTTTGCAGTTTCAGAATCTGAGTGCTGTAGTGCACAACAGCTTTAATGCTGTGGAGAGCTGGGTATTTGGGCAAATACAGCTTTCTTATTTAACTGTCAATCAAAGATAAAATCTGTCAACTGTAAAACCTAGTTACCAGACTATTTTATTTATGTTGTGGTTACAAGGATGTTCAGATTGGGAGGGACATCAGGAGTTTATCAAGTCCAGAAGTTCTCCATAGGCTGCATTGAGGGAATCACAGGGAATGTTTTTGACTGTTCTGTGTAGGTAGTCCCTGTCATACCTCACACCCTCCACAGCCAGCACTATATCTGTAGGAGTGTTCTTCTTCATCTTTTAGATGTGTTCTAATGAAAAATTTCTACTAATAAGGGAATGTCCTCAAATAGATTAGCACTAGAGGATTGTATGTCTGGGATGGTTTTTTTTTCCTTTCAGATACTGGTTACTGTTAAGATGTTCTGAGAGGACAGATGGTATTTTGTAATACCTTCCAGTTACTGGCATCCTGAACAAGGTGGACAGCATTTATCTCATTGTTTGCACTGACAAGTGTGTATTATTTACACTTAATCATTTTACAGAATACAGTTATCTTTTTCTTCTCCCCCCGCCTCCCCAAAGAATTCCCTCTATTTTCTGAATGCCAAAAGTACTTTAAACTAATCTAATGACAGAATCTAGCTTCTGAAATCACCTGACTAATCTGGAATACAATTTTCCCCCTTTTATTTGTCAATGAAGTGTCTTCCCCTTTCTGGTTAAAACTAAGTGGGTGCTTGTTATTTTATGCTAGAAAAATAAAAAATAAATGCGTGTTTTCTCAGAAGAGTTCCCGTGGTCCAGTTTGCCCAGTTAATACCTTCTGAATTGTCACTGAGGGATCAGCGAGGTGCGTGTTGGAACAGCCCAAAGGTTGCATTGCTTTATTAGAGTAGTTTGAGAGCTGGAGGTCACGGTCTCCCCTCCTGTAACTTAGCACAGGAGAAAATGTGGCCCTGTTTTTTTGCTAGAGATGTTCTTTGATCTGCTGGACTAGTGGTCCCATGTGTTTGGGTTTTTTAACCTTATTTTCTCTTTGTATTCTGCGATTGCTGAGGGCTGATACATTTGCAGCACAGTGTGTTCCAAAGCGTGCAGAACCTGGCCCTGTCTTCAGCCAGCTGTCTGTTCCAAATGGAGACATCCGTTGTGTCCTGTGTGTAATTCTTAAGTCTTACCTCATGAAAATTAAACTCTCAGTCTAAGAACTGCATACCAAAACGTAATCAAACCAGTCTTGACACTGATTCTTTCAAAGACTCTTTTAAAAATGGGAAGATCGGTGTTGTCTGATGTGCTGCCTTGCTGTGAGACTTGGATATTTGACCTGTATCTTGTCCCATCCTCTTTTCTTTTTTTTTCCTAGCCATGAGCTTTTTAAGCTGCAAATTTTTGTTGTGCCTAATTTCCACTTATCACTCAATAATAGGACTATTTAATTGACTGTATGATATTCCTGCACTAACAGGATCCTGCTCCCTTAATAACTTCTGTCTGTTTATGGGTTTTGTGTGACTGAGGGAGAAGAGGGACAAAAATGAGGGAGAAAAATAGAATTTTGTTGTCAATGAGCAAAACCTATTTGTGTTCTGGTCAGTAAGGAGTGTCTGGTGGGATGGGTGAAAGGCTCTGTTTATTGCTAAGAGATTGTTTCTGTACTCTCGTGGAAGGTAAAATTCGTAATCTAAGGCAAGTAAATATGTGCTGAATTTAATAAAATTCAACATGTGTTTTGAATAACACTGGTATTTGTTTTTCTAGTTTTAAATGGGTTGGCTGACTTCATTATATGTTACATTTGCTCTCCTGAGATGGAGAGACAGAAGTTATAAAAGAAAAATATAACAATATGTTTAAATTTCATTAAAAGCATCATGACTTGTGACTTTCACTGAAGATCTGCTCTTGCTTTTTCTTGACTGTATTGTGACGTGCTCAGTAGTTACGACTGTTTTTGTAACTATGTCACCAGGAAAAAGTTTACCTCTCAAAAAAAATCCTTCAATTTCTAGCGCTAAATCTGTTTGTTAAGCCAGCAGATAAGAACTGCAGCAAAATAGATGTGACAAAGTGTCTCTGTAAATGCAAGGTCATATCTTCTAGCAAAACACAGGTGACATACTTGCAGATAGACTTTTTTTTTAATACAAAAGTCTTTTCACCTGCTGTTGAGAAAACCACTTAACATTAGTACAGACCATGGTAGAAAAGAAAAAAGGAGGACTGAGAACTACACTGTGATTTAAAAAACAACCCCCTGCAATTCCTTGGCCTCCCACATGCAGTGACTTAAGAGGATTTTTTTCCTTGTTTACTTTGAGTAAAAATAAGCTTGGGAAAGGAGAACTTTCCTGTAAATGGGAAGGAGAGATAATGATGTAGACAAAAGGCAAACTGTTTTTATCCTGAAATGTTTTACAAGGGCAGAGGTTTTTCATGGTTTATCCCCCAAAATACATGTTGTCATCTGTTGTTGCGTTTTGTTACTCCTTTGCACGTTTTTGTGCTACTTTGTGTGGCTGTGCACATTTTTGTGGATATTTGCATATCTGTTTGGAAAGGGAATTGCAACAAAATGGAAAGGAAGCTTAAGATTTAGCAAGCTTTAAGGATAGACTAGTTTGTACACGTGTCTGAAAGCAGGCATTAAACTGACACTTAGGTCATAAATCATGTTTGAAATGGAATTAGAACTAAAAATGCTGTTGGACGGATGCAGTAGACTCAAACTGTAATGTTTTACAGAGCAGGCTTTTTCAAAGCATGTTAAAAGGAAGGGCTAGACAGTTCCAGCTATGAACTAAATTCTTTTCCTGTGAAATTTGTTGAGCAGCCACTGTCAGCAATTGTCAGTATAATTTTGGGACACATTTTGAAAAAGCCTTAAGATTTATTATTTAATGGTGATTTTGGGGGAAGATGCTTTTGGAAAGGGTTTGTTGGGTTTTTTCCATGCTGAAAGAAAATGTGAATTAGACTCAGTGCAGGAGCTGATTGGCATAAGTAGCTATTGCCTACTAGAACAAATCCAAATATTGAAAACGGGGGTTTCAATAATGGCTGTATGAATAGTCCAGAAGAGGAGCCCTTCATGCTTGTGTAAAATACTTTTATAAATGATTCTTCAAAGCAGAGGGTAAACAGCATTTCATTTTAAGATAATAATGTATATAGAATGCCAGTACATGGAGGAATGTACGATTGCTCTGTATTTTTCCTGTCATGGACTTGACAAATGTCATTTTTTATGGTGAAATTGCTATCTACAAAATTTGAGCTGCTTTCTAGTTTTAAGAGAAAGTTCATAGCCTGTCACAGATTTGAATGCTTTATTTAATATTGAAAATATTCTATAAACCTACTTAACAAATGCAGGGAATGTAAAGAGAGGATGCACTTGGGGGGTTCTTTTTCCGAGATGCTGTGTTCATTCAAGGTATGTGAAGGATTTGTATATTAAATGTTTCATTTCTTGCATTGGTTCTTAGTGCACTTAAGTTCTTTCTTGCACTTATTTTTCAGTGTGACCTGTTTAGTAGCTGCTATTTCTGTGATTGATTATTGCAGAATTGTAGCGCTTTCCGTGTTCAATGTAGTTTATATATTTTGAGAAGTGTTCTGAAAAAGTGGCTTGTGACTTCTGAGCTCTCAATTCTTATTTTATGAAATGTGATGCCCTATAGTTGTCTCCTGATGGGTGTTGGAAGTCACCCTTCAGCTTTAAAAATCTTGCCTGCTCTCCTTTTGTACATGCCTGACAGGAAGATGATATTGCAGATAAAGAAAACTAATTGCTGGAGCCCACAAAAGGAAACTTTTAGTTCTGAAATTGGAACTGTGTGGTTGGAACTTCAAGCACATCTTCATTTCCATGTTAGAGCAATGGGCTGCTTTGGGAGCAAATGGCAAAAGACCAAGCATTTTGGACCACAGATACTGTCAAGCCTCAATGTCTCTTCAACTTCTTGGACTTTACATAAAGCATTTTTTTAAAAGAAAAAAAATTAGAGAGCACTGACTGGCCTTGAAATGTAACTTGGAAGCCACTAGCCCTGCCTTTGGGATCGAGGCTTGCTTGTTAGAACCTGAATGTTAACTAAGTTTCTTCCTTCATTGGAGCTGAAGATGCTTATTGTAAAGACTTATGAAGACATTTATTGTAAAGTCTCTTTTCTTCCAAAAAGCGTCTGAGCAAAAGTTATTGATGATCTGCGTGTCTGATAGGGAGCAACCTGAAATAAAGCAACTGACAAGGAATATATTACAGGCATTTGCTTGGTTAAACACATTGAGGCAAGAGGATAAGCCCCATCCAGCCTGGCCTCGAACACTTCCAGGAGTAGAGCATCCACAGCTTCTCTGGGCAACTGTGCCAGGGCCTCAGCACCCTCACAAGGAAAAATTTCTCCCTTATATCTAATCCAAATCTGCCCTCTCTCAGTTAAAAGACATTCTCCCTTGTCATATCACTACATGAACTTGTAAATAGTCCCTCCCTCTCTCTCTTGTAGGCCCTCTTTGGGTACTGGAATAATAATCCTGTAGGAAAAATGTGAATCTTTGCATTCTGTTGAAGGCAGTCATGAAAGAGCAGCTGCTACAAGGTCTTAGGCTTGTTTTATCATATGAAGTCCAAAATGGATTATGCTTTGTAAATACTGTGATTAGGATTGTAGGGGAGGGTAAGAATCCATTTCCTTCACTGATGCAAGTTGGACTGTTTTAGAATTAAACATTTTACCTGAATCTCTATTCAAATCCTTTGCTGCTAACAAGAACTGGACATACCGTAGCAGTCTTTCAGAGTGCTGTGTTAGAAAGCATAACGTGCCTGTTGAGCTCATTTTTCCTTTCTTATTTTATTGATGTCACAAGACCAGTGTGTTTGGCATCAGTGACCCGAGCAGAGAAACTGGCGCAGGGCAGTATGTTAGCAGTGAATGAGGCCAGTTTACCTTGTTTGTTGTGTTTGCAGATAAATAAAGAGAAGATAGGTGATTTTTTAAATTTCAAGTAGGGATTTTTCCCAAGTTATTTTTGGTGGGCGTCTTGACAAAATAGTATGTAAAATAAGAACAGCTGAGCTCTGTGTAACCCGGACTTTGTGGCAAGCACCAGTACGACTTTTCTTAATACAGTCCTAGGCATACTTTAACTTTGTGAAAGGAAAGGTTATTGCCTCATGATTTCTCAGGCCTTGTTGCCTAGAGGGTGTGTTTTCACAAAATAATGTAATCTGGTTATAGGTCTTTTAGGAGGTTACAACATGATTTATTATCAGATATTTTGAACAGCTGTAGATACAGTAAGTGGGAAGAGGAAGTTGCACGAGTAGTGCATGACTTTTAGCACAGTTTTATTTCTTTACTGCGGTGATATTTAAAAGGGGAGGAACGAATTGCATGGCACTGTGTACACATCAGGGTGCTTCAGCTGATTCACTATTTTAGTTGTTAGAGCAGTGTTTAAAATTGCTGTGAGAGGCTGTTTCTTCCTTCATGCTAACCTTTGATAAGGCAAATTCAGTTTGACTACTGCCCAGTTACATGACTGAAAGAATTACTGGCTGACTGTATGGAGTACAAATTTACACAGACTTCTGAAAATGGGCATGGAGTGTGAATAGATCATCTTATCTGACAGAGGGAAAAGTATTCTATGTATATTCAGAAGAAAATCCAAAGCAAGAAAATCCATTTCCTCAAAACACCTTTAATCAAAATATATCTTGACAGCAGTGTAATAGCAGACTTTTGGGCTGTCTGCCAGGAAATGTGGTGTTCTGCTTCTGCAGCCACGATCAGTCAAGTCACTTCCCTAGAGGAAAGGGTTTCTGAGACCAAGTTTTCTTCTGTTTATTAGCTTTATTAAGTAGTATGTGATATTCAGAAGGTTTTTGGGGGAACTGCTGCTTTTGTCTGTAGTGTTCAGTGTGGGTTTTGAAAGAAGGAAGAGGCTCTGAATGAGACTTCCTTCTTTCAAACCCCCTTTCACTTTTCAGTGATCACATAGCAGAAGTTCTTTTGGCAAATACAAGTTTGGTTTTTCTTCCCTCCTGTAAAAGCTGTGAGTAATGAGTAAGAAACCCTGGGAGATGATATTAAAATATACTAAGTTTATGCAAGTCATCAGCAAAAATCGCCTGTCAGATGATTTGTGATTATCAATGCATGTATTGCAAAGCTTGATAATGAGATTGATTTGTTGTTTGCAGGTCTCATGTCACTAATCCTTGCTGAAAGATCTGGATTTCTGCTGTCTCGCTTAACAGTGCTGTAGAGTGTGTGGGGAGGGCATTGGTGCACACTGCCATGTGTTAATAGTGGTATTGAAGTGTTAAAGAGTCTTGCAGTAGATGTGTGTGTTACAGCAACAGGTTGACTGCAGAAGCATTTTTTTCTTTTCTTCGTTTGCACTTGCAGGTGTTGGGAGGGTCTTTTTTGTAGTGCTGCTTCTCATTTGCTTCCTCTCTGGTTGCCTGATTTGTTATCCGTGTTACTAAGGCTTCCTCAGCAGCAATGTAAAACTCTTCTTTCATGGGGAAGCTTTTTATCATATGACCAGACAATTGGCATGACATTAAAAAAACTGGGAAAAAATCCCCAAAAGAAACCAAAAACACAAACCAAAGTGGGAAAATGGTGGTTTGGTTGGATCAGTTTTCCTTACCTGATGGCTGATGGGCAATTCTCCAAGTGCAGTGGTTGAGATGCAGACAAAATGTAGGAAAGGGTTATTTGGGGATGGTTGCTGAATCCCATTTCTTTCATGAAATAAATTACATAAAATTGCAGTCAAATATTTCTCCTCAGTTCCCCGGTGCTGTTTTAAAGGGGCCTAATTACTGCACAGAGAATGTCTTTGTCTAACTTTTAGAACAGTAATGAAATCACTGCTGAAGAAGTTTAGTAAAAATTACTTCGACTTTGCTTAGAGTCATTCAGATTTATAAAAAATGAAAACTATGAATCACTTCTTTCTTTTTCTTTTTTTAAAGGTTATTTTCATTTGTGCTTTATAAATCAGCTTGACTAGAGCATCTGTGTACTGTGTATAAGTGGCATGCTTTTAGGCTATTTTCAAAGCCAAAATATTAAGTTCATCTGGGTGCAGAACTTCTGCTGGGGAGGTATGTATCAAAGATTAAATGAGAGCTGTATTCCAAGGGTAGATAACACCTGGTTTGTGTTGATAAATCATCTGAAGGACTGAACTTTAGCCAATAAATCTAGATTTAATTTGCAACATGAAGGGGAGAAAATCAGGTCACTTCATCTTATGGTCAAGTTTTATTTAAAGGTGATTCATGTAATATATATGCCTGTAACATACCTTGGTCAAGAAGCCTTAAATACCAGTTCTTGTAATATATTCAGCATTATTTGTTATGAAGTCAGTGATCTGTGCACTTGGGTAGAAATAACTTCACTCGATAACTGCAGGAAAACTAACTTTTTTTGAAAAGAGATTGGTGGCAACTTAATCATTTTGCAAGATTCTAATTTAGGGTTTCTCTGCTCATGCTGTTTAGCTGCAGAAATCCTTTGACAAGGGCATGTTACCCTACTTTTGCAGCTAAGTTGGAGAATGACGTTAGAAAGAGAGAGAACTGTCTATTAAGTGAAATTAGGAAACAGTGTGCTTTCTGCACAGCTTTGCTGGCTGCATAGATTTACTATGGAAAATCCCTTTGCTGGGCAGAAATTTGGACTACAAATCAGTTTTGTGTCAGGAGCAGGCTCTGTGACCAGCCCCATAGTTAGAGGAGAGTTAAAGGCATTTCAGCTCTTGAACAATGAAGTTCAACACCTGTGCAGAATTTTCCTTGGAGAGATGCGTAATTAAAATTTCTGTGGAAGATCTGCTTTGTTGTGGTCTCATCAGCTAATTATGAGATGGCAGAGTTGTTGGCTGATTTCAGGTGATTTTTAGTAGTTACAGCCATAAAACTTAGGAAATCTGAGTTTTGTTCCGAGCTCTGAGGCTCACTTCCCGCTGTGACTACAGTCAAGCCACTGAGGTTGTCAGGGATGTGTCCTTTTCCAACCACAGCTCTGACAACTGAAGGGTTTTTGTCCCCGGCCTGCCTTGCGTGTGCTTTGTGATCTGCTGACTGCACAGCCTCTGTGCCTTCTCTGTGGCAAATGTCAACAAAACAGAATTAAATCTGTATAGACTGCAAATTTTAGCTGGTTTAACTCCACAACTGCACCTGTAAACTTGTATGGCCTGAGATTCTGATTTATTTGGAAAATAGAGTTCTTGCTTTTAATCATCTGAGTCTGCTTCAGCAGAGGTACTCATTCTGATAGAAGTGCTTGTGCAGTGAGGCTAGAGTTGTACAGAGGTCTTTACTCTTCATCATAAAATGTCATCAAACTCATCAACCTTCAGGTGCTCAGATAGTGGCCTAAAAAGGGCATATAAAAAATTTAGTGATATCCTAGTCACTCAGTAATCTTTGATTTATCTTTTAATAGCGTTCAGCAAGTGGCATGCAGGTTAGAATTTATCACTGTCAGAAAGAAGAAGACTGCCACTTGTTTTCTTTGCTCTTTGTGGTTTTTTTCCTTGCTTTACATCTGTTTGATTTAGAGTGGAATTTTTTCAGGCTGTAGAATCTGACTTTCCAAAGTGAGGATGTCTGGCATTTTGTGAGTGCCAGACATTTTCTGAAATGTAGAAGAGAGCTGTGTACGAAGTCTTACTAATTAGGCACATTTTTTCTTGCTTGCAAAACACTTTTATTTGTGGCATCTTCTGGATTGATTTAAAAATACTGTGTCACTAATGTCAGAAATCCAAGATGCTTCTGCTACAAACACTGTTCTCTTTAAATTTTGTGTCAGCAGTTAACAGGTACATTTTTTTTCATCTTCCTTTCATGCTTGTATTTCTTTTCTTAAAGCTGTGAACAGCTCTTTGCATTTTGCTTTTGGTATCCTGTGTAATTTTTTCCATCCTTTCCCCTATCTGCTTTTTGTCTCCCTGCTCCACTGTTATCTTTGAACAAGTTTTCACCCTGGAGCACGTGACTAGACCAGCCTTCCACTGCTTGTCATCTAAAGTTTATTCTCCTTCAAATCTCTTTGAAAAATCCCCCTTCCTTTCTTTCTCCCTCCATTATTCTGGACCTCTTTCTTTCTAAAGCAGAATGTTTCTGTTGTTATGATGCCAAACACAAACATTTGTATGTTTGATAGGATTTTTTGATTATTCCTTTACTTTCAAATGACACCATCCTGAATGTGAACATACCTAATGACCTGCGTTAGATATATTCATGGATTAAAAAAATTATTGTTTGGTTATACCAGCCATTTTTTATGTCAGTCATTGTGCTCACTGTTCATCTTCCATAGTTAACTGGTACAGAGGTATCTTCTTCTGGAGTTCTGTGAAGTGTCACTTTTTATTTGACATGGATAAATCTCTGAGCCTCATTCACAAGTGGAACACCACAACTGCAAATGAAGTTTCTTCACCTGCAGTAGTGGAATTGGTAATGCCCTTTCTAGCAGAGGACACCACCACTTGTCCTTGCACTTGGCACCAAAGAACAAGGAGATTGTGTAAACTCTGCAAGTTGGTTCTAAGATTAGGAATGTGTGTGATGCTGGAATTCACCACTTCACAGTCAGTCATTGATTCCCAATCAAACACCTGTTCCATATTTAATTTCACTAATTTACTTCATGTCTTAAAGCTTTTTGCCTTTTACTTTAGTAGTTTTCTTGGCCTGTTATCTGAATTATTACTGTTTTGTTGTCTTTTGCCATTACCTGCTTCTCCGGGTCAGAACATTATTGCTAGGAAGGGTTCTGGTGAGTCATGTAGCCCCAGGAAAGGCTCAATTAAAGATAGACTTGAATGACCTAGATATAAGCCCTTGTGTTACAGACATTGCAACCTTCCCTCATGACTTATTTTGGTGTTTAATTATTCCTTTCCACAACAAAGGAATTTGTTTGCTTTCCAATACCCAGACATAAGTTTTCCTACCTGCAGCTTAAGCCTACTTACTTCTGTTCTTCTTTGTCCTTCAAAGTGCCCGTTTCCTCGATGGAACAATCTTCTATGTATGAGGAGATTTACTGGGATATCCCGAGTTTCCTCTTCTCTAGGCTAAATGACTCTAATTTATTTGCTCTTTGCTTTTTAGATTGTTCAGCCTTGCGTTATATGTCATGTTTTCAGGATCTCTTGGGGCTCGTGTTCCGCTCCTCTTGGTGCTGTCCAGTTGGTTCACAGTGCTTCAGCTGCAGCTCCCACTCCTCCTCCAGCCTCCTCTGCACTGAAAGCCTTTTTCTCTGTGGGATGACGTGGATGACTCATGTCTAGCCTGTGATCTGCTATAGCCTTTGACATTTTTCTACAAAATTATTTTGTGGGCTTTTATTCTCTTTTTCTAGATGCAGTTTCTTTGTGCTGGATCTTTGTGTTCTGTGCATCTGGTTGGTCAAGAATTTTCTCTTTTTGGTGTTCTTGCAGTCCCAGGGTGGTGTCATCTGCAGATTTAACACTTGTGTTCCACTTCCTCTTGAAGAGGGAGGTGATGAAAACACTGACCATTAGACCTGAAGCAGGGCTTTGATTCTCAGGAACCTCACTCAGATCATCTGTTTTGGCAGGAAATTACTGATAAGTGTTTCTGAGTATGCTTTTTTTTTTCCCCATGAGTTTGCTTTCACTGTTGCCACCATTTATGTATGAATTGGTGGTAATGGCAAGAAATCACATTTGAAGTAAGACAAAATGTTAGTTCTTGGAGATAGAACTTGTTTGGAAAATTACTGCTGTCTGGTCAGATGCATACGCTTTTGGCTTTTCTGTGGTGAGAAACTTTTCAAAATCCAGTTTTTGAAAGCCACAGCATACTACTATAGCTTGTATGTTTTGACCTTTTATTTTTCTTAATATGTTTTATTAGTGTTATCGTGTGCGTGGCTGTGAGGTTTTGTAATTTATTTATGTTTCCATCTCCATTTCTATTTCTTCCTTTTTAAGTTTTGCACGGCATCAAGTTTGCATGGTAGCAAAAGTTCTCTGTCCTTCTTGAGATGGGGTTTTTTCTTTCATTTTTTTCAGAATGAGTACACAACCTCAAATTTGAGATTTTGGGTTTTTCCCCACAGTTTTTGAAAATTCTCTGGGCACAGCAGACTTCAATTTTTCAGACTTCAAAATACAATAATTTTCTTTACTCTTCAAAAACTGCTGCTTTATATCTGAATGTCCTTTCCCACAGAATTTTACAAAACAGCAGTTACTAAAATCTACTTTCTTGATTACCTCTTCTTTTATTTTATGTTTTAGGGTTTTGACCCACCGCATCAAAGCGACACAAGAACTATTTACATAGCAAATCGTTTTCCCCAGCATGGCCATTATGTTCCTCAGAAGTTTGCGGACAACAGAATCATATCATCCAAGGTAAGGAATCAATTTGTCATGGCAAAACCACTTGATGTGTTACTTAAGAAGTTGTGTGGCAGATGTGCACGTCTGTATTATGTCTAGGGGTGCATATACAGTATTCAGAAAGAAACAAGCTCTGAACTGTTTTGAGGGAAGAGCTAGCTTGCTTCATGTGTAGTTTGTCTCATTCTCTCACCCTTCTTTCCTCAAAACTCAAGTGCAGAGCAATTAAGCAAGTTGGTCAGGCTTTCTGAAGAAAAGTAGTTTTTAAACCAGTGTTGCCCAAACTGTTTAAAAGGCAGGGTGAAGCTGGTTATGAGGATTTTTAAAATAGCCAAATTGAACGCCGGCACTCTGCATAAAATAAATCGGCAGTGGACTGCAGTTGCAGGTTCCCTCCCAGTGTGTCCTTGGATGGAAATCAATTGAGCTGATGCTGGGGATGTGCCTCATCACTGTAGTGTTGGAGGGAATGTTACAGCTGCAGGAATTAATTTCTTCCCTCCTACCCAGGATACAAGCAGCCTAATGACTCCAGCTGCCCCTGTCCCAGTTGGAGGAAAACATTTTAAATTTGGCCTATAGAGGCAATGGAGTTGCTATCCTTGCTTCCCTGTTAGCTGTACTTAAAACAGAAGGAATAAAAAGAAATCAACAAAAATTGGATACAGCAGTTCTGCGTGGGAGAAGAGCAAGATTTCGGGGAGGGGACTTGGGGAATGAGAAGACTTAGAGTAGGAGAGTTCAATGGGAGCAGAACTGAATTTCACTGAAAAATTGTACATTGTGTCATAATTATTCTTCTCTCTCTCCTTTTTTTTCCTTCAGTATACAGTGTGGAATTTTGTTCCAAAAAACTTATTTGAACAGTTCAGAAGAGTAGCCAACTTTTATTTTCTCATTATATTTTTGGTTCAGGTAAGTTGAATAATACTTAGGAGATTGCAATTTTTGTTGTAAATTCTGCCACTGATTCTTTTTCTGTGAATTTAACTTCTCTACTTACATATTCTGTCTGTAGAAAGAACACATTTCCAGTTTCTCTAGGAAAAGAATATAACTTTAAAAATAATTATGTCCAAATTTAAGTATTATCCTTAGGTTTTATCTTCCTGAATGCTAATGTATTTTAGTGTGCAGCTTCAAAGTCCATTGCACAGGGATTCAATTGTCTGCCTCAAATACAACTTTAATCTTGTAAGTTAGTAATGAAATTCCAGATACCCTTCTTATTTTTGTGGGCGTTGGTGGTGTTTGAATATTTGTATATTTTCACTGTAGGTGGAGTCTTGCTTTTGTAAATCAACAGACTGTCATGAGACATGATTCTAAGATCCTCAAATTCAATTTGTTCACATAAAATGAACACACAGATGTTGATGTTAAAATCAGTAGTTTTCCAGTTTTGAAAATCTCAGTTAGTGCTGTTATTGTTACAGTTTATGTCAGCAATATTGCTGTGGCTTTTGTAGCAGACTGTATTTCCTTTAATTAAAAACATCCACAAGCAGAATAGGAGGATCTGTACATGTTTTGTGATCTTTGTCCCTCCAGCTCTGTAATGTACCTGAATTCTGTGGAGCTATTGCAGACTTAGTAGGTGAAGGATAAGTGGGAGAAGGGTTCAGAGGAGAGATGGTAACTTTTGGAAGACTGATTAATACCTGAGGCAGAGACAAGATTTTGGGGTACGCAAACTTTTCTTTCATTGTAAAATAGAATGTTTTGAACACGTACAGCCCTCCAGTGATTAACCAACATTTAGAGTGTGCATCTGAAAAAGATGGCACCTCATTTGACAAAGAGCAGGGAGAGTGAAGAGTTCGTAAAACTTGTCTGTGATTGTGTAGGCTGTCAGTATCAGGGCCAGGTCTGCAACTTTTGATCCATTGCCTCCTGTGTCTCTTGATCTTGTTCTTCCACATTTAGAAAGAAGGACATTTCTAGGCTGAAAATTCCTGTGCTGGACTATAGTCATACAGTTCTAACTTAGGCTGACAAAATGTGTTGTCCATCACATCTTCCTAGTTAAGAATATTGACTGTGTCATTCCTGTTGCAATGTTTCATGCTGTTTAACATATCATAGCATGAGGAAGATGGGAACGTGCTGAAGATGGAACATAAATGTTAGTAAAGTAACCACAGACAGCGGGGCTTTTATTTCTATTTAATGCAGATTTACCTCTTTAGTTCAATGTTGTGTCACAGTTCTTTCAAACTCTTGCCTTTCGGTAGTATCTAAATGTGATGTCCATGAACAAATAAGGATCTAAGGGCATAAATTCTGTTCTCAGTGTAATCCTGTTCTCAGTTCGTGTCAAGTGGATGCCCTCACATGTATGGGAAATGTCTTGTCTGTCTGTCTGCGTTCTTGGAAACAGAACAGCAGAAAAGCTGTGGTCAGTTTTGTTCATTTGTTAGAATGGAATTCTGGTTTTATTCAAATCCCTTTTGGAAGTTCATTAATATCTATTATTTTTTTCTTTTTATAAGGCAAAGATGCCTTTTAAAGCTGACCACCATGATACCTTCCCTGTCCTATGAATCTCGTGTGGCCAAGATGCAGTGTCTTTCATTACCACCTTTTCCACTGGGGTTGGCAGAGCTGGGGCAGGGTCTCGTTGTGTGATTGCAACTTGCAGCACAGTCCAATCCACATTGTTCACCACACATGTGCATGCCCAAAACAAGGTGACAGACTGCATTTTGGTGACACGAGGTGTGTGATGGATGTGTGTCCAGCTGTGTGGCAGGCAGAGGATCGTGGTGTCCTGGTGAAAGAGGCAAAAGGAGCAGGCTGGCGTGACAATTCCACCAGCACAGAACCTGCTTCATTTTCATATATGACCTTCTCTTGAGAAAGAATGAGAGAGAATAGATGGCAGAAATGTCACGATTAACCCTATCCAGCCAAAAATCAGATGCTTTTGGTAGGGGTTTTCTTGGTCAATATGCTGCCAAGCTGAAATTGTAGTGCTGCAGTTAAAGAACAGACAGTATTGCAGGCCAGGTCTCGTTTTTGTTGTGTTCTATAAATTATCTGTTTCGGTGAAAAAAAACAACCAAAAACCTCATGTGTGCATTGTAAAGTGGCATAATCTGTCTTCTCTGTGAGGTTCTTCCTCTGTGACAGATTAAACTTCATGTATGACTTTTCTTTTCTTCTTTAATGATTCCCAAAGCAATGCCATAAGTCTCAGGTAAAGTGGATCAAATCAGTGTCTGTGGTTTTGAATAGTTCTTGTGTATATTTCCTTTACAGCACTTGACCATGTTGATTTTTTCCTGCAGCAGAAGAGAACCACTAACATCCCCCCACATACAGAACCTTAGTGTGTACACTGCACTTTTGGCATGCCAGCAATAATAGCACAAACTGTAAAAACTGCATGTTAACTTGGGGCAGCTGGAAAGGTGCAGTCTAAGAAAAGTGTTCTCTAATATCTAAACCGTTAGAAATTACTGTTCTTAGCTTTATTTTCACTTCTAAAGTTGATGTTACACTCTACATGGCTGGTAAGCAGTAGATCATATAGAATGTTGAAACAGCTTCATGAAATGTAGATTTCTTTCCTTTGTAATATGCTTTTGAATTTCATTATTGTAGGATGAAATTATACCTTCTTTTAGTAAGGACCCTTAAAACTGTCACGTGCTTTACAAAGGTACCTAAGGCTGCTCTATGCCCTAAAACATCTGTTTGCATCATTATTGATATATTATTCAGTTGTCAGAAACCGAGTTTTGCTTGAGAAATTCGTCAGGAAATGTAGTAAAAATACTCACAGGTTATAACGAAGAGTTTGGAAAATAGTTGTCATCTTGCCTCATTTGGGTTTTGGGGTTTTTATTTGGTTTTTTTTTGAAAGTACACTTGTAAAAATAAAATTTGGGCTAATTCTCATGTTTTCTTTTCTTTTAGCTCATGATAGATACCCCTACCAGTCCTATTACCAGTGGATTGCCATTATTCTTTGTCATAACTGTGACAGCCATAAAACAGGTAAAGGGGAAAAATCTTGTGGCATGAAGTCCTACTGAAGTGAAGTTAATTCAGTAACAGAGTGTGACCAGGATAGTGTTTAGGTACTAAAAATACATTAAAATGGTGTCATTTTTAGAAACCATTTTGTATTTAATGTTTCTAGTTAGATGCTTGAGCTTCAGCATTTGGTTGGTTGTCAAGCACTCAGTGACTCACTGCAGTACCCTAAAATGGACAGTGGATGACTGTCAGGCAGCATTTTTGTCTAAACATTGCATGTCACTTGTTATCAGACCTTCTCTGAAAGCTCCTCACTGATTCCTTTGGCACACCTCGCTGCCTGTTAGAACCAGTCCTCCCACATCACACCCCGAGAAAGGAGCTTGGGCAGATGAAGCAGTGGTGCAGGGTGTGTTTGTCAGTAGTTTAAAGGCAAATTTTGCCCCAAGGGGAATGTTTCATGGTGTAAAATGTGTATTAACTGTGGTCCTGTACCAGGTAGAAGCTCTTGTTTAGAAAGCTCCTGGTCTTCTTCAGTTGCATAAAACATTTTGGAGTGTTTCATAGCACTTGAAATAAGAAAAATCTTCTGAGTTTAATAGAAATCTTGTTCACATACCGTATTACATCCTACTGAGACCTAGAGCCTCTGGAATCAGAATGTAAAAATAAAAGAAAAGAAAAAGAAAAACAAAGTCTTCTGTTTTCTTTATGCCCTTAAAGCAAGAGGAGAAAGAAGCAAGCTCATAAATAAAGAAGTGATGTGGGTAAAAATTATAATCTCTTCTGCAGGGCGGTAATTTTCAGGAACTGTCCTCTTCAAGGGATTTGACAGTGCTGTCGGGAGTAGATGCAGCCTCGCAACTGAAAAATAAGCAGGAGACTGTTTCAGAGCTGTAACTGGAATTTCAATTTGCCTTCTGTGCCAGAAAGACCCAAAGCCACCCAGAAATAGGGCAAAAGTAAAAATATTTCTAGCTCTCAAGCAGATAGAAAGGTGTTTGGGACAGGGTGGTTCTTAATGCTGGAGTAATATTTGAACTAACATTTCATCTTCTTGTGATGTGCAATTTGTATATGTAGAGTGCCCTAATCCTATTCAGTTGCAGTTGTTACCATCACCCCCCCAAAAAATCACATGTTCAAGAGCTATAATCATAAGTAGGCAATGGATAATAAAGCTCTGTGAACTAAAAGAGATTACGAAATGGAGTTACAAATATTAGATCACTTTTTCCAGAAAGAAGTTGGATTTACACAAGTCTAAAATAGTCCAAAAAAGTCTTAACACCACCTTGCTTCCAGATGTCCCATCTTATATTGGGAAATTTAAGTATCTTGTCATCAATTGCAAAGAACAGAGATTCTGTCAATCCTTCTGGAAGCTTTGAATCATTCATGACTTGCCAGGCATCAAGAGATTTTTCTGGCTGTCTCAGTATCTCTGCAAGGACTATTGGAACCACCTAAACTGATCTAATGGGCTCTCATGTTTCTCCTACCTGCTGCAAAGGAGGCAAGCAATATTTGCAGGCTGTTATCTTGAAGGGACAATGAATTGTGCTATTTCCAAAAAGCTGCCCTCAGACAAGGGAGAAAGATAAATCTGTTGGAGTGCAGAGGGAAAAATCCCCAGTATTGCCTCAAAATCAGTTCCCGTTTTCTCTAAACCAGAAGTGTAATAAGAAGCAGATTTTAAGGAAAGAAGCCACTTTTGAAAGCTATGGGGCCCTGGTTCTATGCAAAGTTACATCAGGATAAATGTTAAACTATGACTTAGTATTCTCTCAAAAGATGAAGGGGGAAAATAGAAGCATTAATCATACGAAGGTTTGAGAAGCTTCGCAGTGGATGGAAAAACTCCCCTGCCTTCCAGAAGACCAGTGAATGTGGCACCTCTGGCAAACCTCAGAACTCAGCCTTCTTTTAATCTCAGCCAGGGAGACAGAACTTTTTCTACTTGAAAGTGTAACTGCACCTAGGTCAGAAGAAGGACATACAAGACTGCAAAGTGATGCAGCTCATGCTGTGTCATTTTGTCTGTCTTGTTAGCCAGAGCACTTTCCTCCCTATGCCTGTGAAGATCTGTATGCAGTCGTCCAAGGAGTTCAAAGTTAGCAAATAAATAAAAACAAAAGAAAAAGTTAAAAAAAAATCCCAAGCCAAAATAGAACAAAATAAAGGTATTTCCCAAGGAACTTCAGGAAACTTAGTCCATTTTAATAAGTTCGTAGGTATTTAGCTGATGGAACACAGATGTTTACTTGACTGCCAGGTAAATTATAAACAACTGCTTTGCAGGTTTTGATTAACTGTAGACCTAAACTGAGAATGAAAAACCTGGTAATGTAAAATGCAGAACTTTGCTTAATTACGTTGATGCAGTTATTTAAGCAGGACCTAAGAATATAATTTAATTGAGGAATTTTAATCTTTAGTCCCTTTTCATGCAACTGAGCAACGTTCCCTGTATTCCTCTTGCATCTTTCTTTTTCACAGTATTTTTCCAATGTTTTCAAGTGAGGATAAGGAACTCTCAAAAATGCTGCAGTAGGTAAATTTGGGGGGAATTTGAACTGACCACACTAAGTTGGCTCTTAAGAATTCCCTGGTGTGAGGTGTCACCCTTGTGTTGGAGGCAGGAGGTGTCAGATGGAGAAAGCGCTGAAATCTGTACTTTCTAAAGAAGGTAAATTTCAGTTCTTTGCCAAATGCCCACATTGCTCAGCTGTTCAGGTTTGTGAGACAAATGCCCCAAGGTTACTGGATGTTAGTTAAATCCTTGTTTTTTTCTGTCAGTCACCTTTAACAAGGAGCTGTAGGTACTGACTCCTGCTTTTTCATACTGCTTAGGAAGGATTCTGAAAAGAGTCATACTTAGGGGCTTAAGGATTCTGGTGTCCTGATATCTCTCTGTATGGCTGCAATTATAGCACACTTCTTAATTAGTGATTTTTAAGCATTTGGCATATAAAGCTCTTTTCTTTTCCCCATTCCCTTCCTCTCATCTTTCTTTTCAGATACAAGTAATGCAGTTGTGCTGTTCTTATTCATTTGTGCTAGTAACAGTAGAGATGTGTGAAGGCAGAACTGCAAAACTACTTTTAACATGCAAAATTCATCATCTGACTTTTCCTCCCAACTCCAGTCAACCACAGAACTCTCTGAACTGCATCTGCATTAGTACTTCTTGTATTATGACATTCATGTAATGTTTGTAGGATGAGTTGGGATTATGCCTGCTGTTTCACACAGCTGCCTGCAGACTTCTGAGGAAATGTTTTTAACTCTTTCACAGTTCTTATACCTACAGAAAAGCATTTTAGGAAGTCTCTCTTATTGCAAATTATTTGCAGGAGTCTTGCCAGGTTGTAAGAGGCAGTTGAACTTCCTGCATGATTGATCCATTTCCTGCGCTTGCTAGTGGGGCTTTCCAAACAGTACCTAGACTTGGGGATCAGAGAATATTATGCTATTATGAATTCATACTTCAGGAAAACAGAAAGGGAGTCGTGTACCTGGATTCTCAATCTTGAGTGTTTGCACACACATGTGTGTGCATGGGATAAAGGGTGCCTAAACAGGTGTGAAATACCAGGTAAAGGAAAGCTGCTTAGTTTATCAGTTAAAAGCTCAGTTGCTGCAGACCATTCCATTAGGAGTCAAAAAGAACGAAAACCTTCTCAGTCATCTTCTCTGGCTGGACAGAGCTGATGTGTCAACAGCATGTCACACAGAATTAAATCTTGAGATTTTGTGCGTAGGCCGTGGCAGTAACTATAAGAAATGCTATGTGGTGTGACTTGAGAAAGTAATCTCCATTTGCTACTTCCTAAAAAAAAAAAGGAGTGCCCAAAGGAGCCTGGGGACTGACTGTTCCCAGTTTTGTGGTGTATTAATCCGTATAGATCAAAGATTTATTGAGTGCTTGGTCAGAAAATGTCACTGCCTGTTTGTTTTAAGAGAACATGAGACTGTTAAGATTCTTCACCACTTCTGCTGCTTTATTTGCCTTTACTTGTTTGTGTAAAGTGACAAAATTAAGAGGTTTACCAGGTTCTTGAGTAACAGCTGGAGCAGAAACTCAGGAGAAGTTAGGAACTATATTGAGACAATGCAGGAAGTAGTTTGAACACATTTTCTTAGAAGATTAAATTTAGTCTATTTTTTAGTTTTCTTGCTTAAAAAGTAGATTTTTATGTGTTTTCCACAGGGCTATGAAGACTGGCTACGACATAAAGCAGACAATGAAGTCAACGGTGCTCCAGTTTATGTTGTTCGAAGTGGTGGCCTTGTGAAAACCAGATCTAAAAACATTCGGGTATGTGGCTGAAGGACGAATTGGAAGTTGTTTCTATCACACAGCTGAAGCTCTTGTTTTATTACTAATCACTGTGGTTTGGTAACAATGCTGAAATGAATTCTGCGCTTTAAACCTCTCTTTGTATCTTTCTGATCTACGTTCCCTTCTGTAGGTGGGGGACATTGTCAGAGTAGCCAAAGATGAGACTTTCCCTGTTGATCTGGTGCTGCTGTCATCCGACCGAGTTGATGGTTCATGCCATGTTACCACTGCAAGTTTGGATGGAGAGACCAATCTTAAGGTCTGGGTTACTTTATGAAATAAAATGTACTTAATTTGTGGTGCCATTTTTTGTTCAGCCTGTTCAAATACCACCTTGCTGCCTGGTAGTCCTGTGTTAACCCAATGGGCACTGTTTTACAGACACACGTTGCAGTCCCAGAAACAGCAGTGCTGCAGTCTGTTGCCAACCTGGACAAACTGGTAGCTGTTATAGAATGTCAGCAGCCAGAAGCAGATCTATACAGGTATCACTTTATTAGTAAATACTTTGAAATTAAATCAAAATGAGGTGTTTAATACTCAGAATGTTACAGGTTAGGATTAAAATAGCGTCAGACATCTGCTTGAATTTTGGGTTTTAATAATCAGCTTGTGTTTATACATATGTACTTACTGAAAGTTGCAAGTGACAAGTTAAATTTGAGTACTTGAGTAGTAAACCAGATATTATAATATTTATCTTTTTTTATTTTAATTATGTACATTTCAGTTCTAATTAGTAAACTTGTTTCTAGATTTTAAATAATTAAATGGCCTACAGTCTGAGCAGGTTGAAGAAAGCTGTGTAAGGTCCTGCCAGGAAATTTCAATATTATATGGGATATTTTAAAGTGGAATTGGCTCAAGTCTAATTCTAAGGATATGTGTTGGTCATACATATTTTACATATGCTCCAGAGAAGATTTGAACTCCATTCTTAAGCAGCAAAACCTTAGATTAAAAACAGGCATATCTGTGTGTGCTTTAACATCTGCAAGCAGTGTCGTAGATTCTCTAAAAGAGCATCGTGGGTAGCAAAAGTTACATTCCTATCCAAGTGTCTTCTGAATTGTATAATGGAAAATGGTAGCTGTGAAGTAGTAGTTTTTAAAATCCGAGTATATCAGCAGCTGTTCATAAGTAAGCATGGAGATCTTTGAGAAATACTAAGTTTTTTAAAACTAAGATACTCAGTTTGAACAGATGTTCAAATATTTGATATTTAGGAAATTAAGGTACAAATTGTACAAATATGTACAATCACAATTATGTCCCTATTTGTAGCTGGGGTCATGCTAAATACGCACGTGTCAGATTTGTAAATGTGTAATAGGTTTGCTTTATTAAATGGAAGTTACTATTTCTGGTGGGTAATATGCAAACCTATATTTGTTGAGGAATTATTTCTTACTGAATCATCAAGAAGTCACAATCTGTTTTAAATTAGTATAATCTTTTGTGGTAATTAATCAGAGTTAATAAGCTTTCTCAAATGACTGTTCCTTTGAGGGATAAATGTTTCTGTTGCTAAATGTCTCTTGTAAAATTATTGCCAGTTTTGCCATATTGGTTTAGTTTGATTGGTAATAAAAGTTGATTTATTTTTCACTTGTGAACCATTAATGACTTTTTTGTAAATAGAGAGAAAGGTCTTGCATTTTTGAGTCTTTATGTATTTCTAAGACATGTCCATCTTTCATAGATTTGTTGGAAGAATAACTGTAAGTCAACAAGCTGAAGAAATAGTACGGTGAGTAAAATTGTATAAGGTGATTGTTTAGAACATGTGGAGGTGGTTAAAATCTTGACCATCACAAGAGTTACTGTTGAATATATGAAAGGGGGAGCTATTTTTACTAAAAGTATCAACTGCAGCTGCATACTTAGATGGAGATGAGAAAAAATTAGCAAAAGAAGTTCATTACTACCCAGTTTTTCAGATTTAATACAAGAGTTCTGGAAAGCTTGGCTGTTGTGAAGCAGGTCATTTTTAGGCACTGGTAATCAGCTGGTAACTTCGTTGTTATTTGATAATTAAAGCATTTATTGATCTTGAACAATTTCCACTGATGTATTATGTAGACTACAACAGATCTCTTTCATCAGAGGCACTGAGAAGGAGTTTTTGCAGTTGAAATCCCTAGGAAATTCCTGGTTTAACAAAGTTTCTGCTACAAATTTGTAGTTTTTAGTATCTGTTTCAAACTACAGCTGGACTGTGCAGATAAGTGATTACATCTGTCACAGGCAACACAACTGTGTACACATAATCATGTCCTCACCACCTTTCCATGTGCAGTCACAGTAAGTAACAAACACATGTGCAAATATAAAAATAAAGATGTGAAGCTGTTTGCAGACTTCCATGTGGACTTCCTGGAAAGATTTCTAACTGCTGTGGGTTGGTCCAAGCTACCAGCCAGGCATCCACGCAACTGCTCATTCAGTTCCCCCCACCACAACAGGATAGGAGAGAAAACGGGAAGGAGTGAGAAGGATCATGGTTTGAAATAAAGACATAGAAATCACTCACAAGAAATTGCCAAACAGAAATATTTAGCATTCAAAATTAGTTATTTTGTCTTGAGAGTTGTTGATTGTCCAGCTTCCAAAAAACTCTGTCACCTCTTCTGAAAAGGTGAAGTGCTTGTTCACAGAAACATGTAAATCTGTTACGCTTCTTTCAGTCCTCTAATGTCCAAAATGTTATCTTTTTCACTTTTTTTTTTGTGAAATTTTTACTTGAATATTAAAAGAGTACTGCTTTCCATGCAATATGTGCCTTCAGTCTGAGGAACTGAATGTCTCTCGGGCTGGCAAATGTCTGTCAACTTTAGATGGGAGTGACATGGGGTTTAGAGTAAATCGAGGCGTTTGCAGTGGATTTGCAAGAAATATGAGAGTGTAGAAGCCAGGTCACTTGGCCCCAAGTTCAGTGGCTTAGCCACCCTCACCAAAAAACCCCACCCATGGCAGCCCCAAAAACCCACTCAGATGTTTTCTAAGGTCACTTTATGTGCTACTTCACTTAGAGCTTATCGGAATTCATTACTGCTGAGCTTGACAGGTTCAGCTTTGGGATAATCTATCAAAATAATTCAGTTGACAACGTAAAACAGAGCCAGTTTAAAGGGAGTGTGAAAAAAATAATTGCGAGTTCTGAGTACTAGTGGAGCTGTATCTTCAGTCTGTCAAAGATAAACTTACCTGGTCTGTGTTGCACTGATTCAGATTTGGTATTTTGGGTTTGTCACACTGGTTTTACAAAATTGAACTCAGAAATATAAATTATGTTTCTTATATGAAAATTTTAAATGCTCAAGCATTTAGTCACTTTTAGTTCAAATTTTTAGTTAAAGTTTGAGTCTAACCTAAAATATTAACATATGTATGTTTAATTTAAAGAATCCATCATAATCTGTGTGTATAATTGGTACACATGGTATTTGTGATGGTAACTGTTACATTTGCAGTAACACTTAAGTTAAATGTTTGACTGTGGGAGGTGGGTTGTGGGTTTGGCTTTGAGTTTTTTGAGTAACTTCATGTTATATTTTCAGAGGAACTTCAAGTTCAAGAGCTTTGTTTATATAATAGTGATCATGGCCTGCATGTGGCACAGTTAAAGGAAAAGTAGAGTAAACCCAAGGGCTTGTATGCCAAAGTACTTTGCATATGAACTTCTAGTTCTTTTGCTTCTACCCAATATGTCAATCTGGCAGTTGTTAAATTTCTGCTTTCATTTCAAATAGTGGCAAAAATACTTCTTTTTTTTAATTTCAAACCAACCCTGCTGGCAGTTTCTAAAGATGATACAGCTGCTGCAGTAGAATATGTGATTCTGACCTTATATTAACCTTGTTTCTATCTAGACCCTTATTTTCACAGAACTGTTTGCAGTGAATTTAGCCGTAGAAATGAACGTGTTATTGTATTGTGATAGATGTGAGGAAAAAATATCTATGAAATTTTACCTCCTGTGTTAGGAAACAAAATTTGCACTCCTGTGGTGGTGTCCATCTAATTGTTTGTTTCTTTGGTATGAATAGCTTTTGAACTTTCTGGATCATTTCAGTCTGACAGAGGGGTAGAGGATTGGTAAATTAGCCTAAAACAGCACTTTGGGTGCACTGTGAGCTCCACTGGGTTCTTGCCTGCTTGCTTCCCAAGTAACTTGTGGGTCTCTCTGAACCAGCCATTTGGAATATTTAGCTCTGTCAGTAATTATGGGGTGTGGAACAGTGATGGGGGAGTATGGCAGTGACCAAAGGAGACATGAAAGAAAACAGAGAGCTCTGGGGAGATGTGTGGGAGGTGTGGTGAAAGGGCTAAGATGACTGATAGAGTTGCTGCATTGGGAATTTATAGGGGATATAGGACAGCTTTGCATAGGAAACTGGATTTCAGTAGTTCTCCAGAATACAGAGCAGCTGATGTTTACATGCTGATATGTCTATTTCTTTTTAGACCTCTTGGGCCTGAAAGTCTCTTACTTCGTGGAGCAAGATTAAAAAACACTAAAGAAATATTTGGTTTGTAGACATCTAAATATTTAAAGAGTATTCTCTTCTTAAAGCATGTTGATGAACTGTGTTTTAATTCTACTTGCACTGAAGAAATTGTAATAATCTTGCTGACTGTTACCTGAGGGGATATGATTATAGATGAAAGTAATGATATTATGCTGAAGAATCTCTAAGGATATAAAGTTCCAGCTCTGCTCTGTGAAAATATTTGAAGTGGTTTGATAAAGGAATAACTTAACTTCAATGGGTAAATGGCTGTTCTTACTGTTACCTATTGTTCAAGGCTTTCTCCTGAGATTTACCATGCTGATTTCCATAAAATACATATTGAAGAGCAGTACAGTCATAATAATGAACAGTGTTAAAGTAGGTGTTAAAATTACTTCAGTAGTACTGTTTTACTATAGAAGGGTATTGCAAATAGTACAAAATACTGTCTCATAGTAAACACAGAAGTAGTACCACCTTTTGCTTTTATCCTGTATCTCTCAAAATGAAAAATTCTGCAAATTGTATTTATGCAGAAAATGAAGTCTGACTCTTCCCCCCTTCCTTCCCAGGTGTTGCTGTGTATACAGGTATGGAGACAAAGATGGCATTAAATTACAAGAGTAAATCTCAGAAACGGTCAGCAGTAGAAAAGTATGTTTATTTTCTAATATCTCTCTTATTTGTAGAGCTTTAACTTAGTTTTTCCTCTGTAACCTTAAAACCCTGGTGGTCTCATCATTGGGTTGTAGGCAAAGGGAAGAGAGTGTTGATTGTCTTGCCTTCAGTAGGAAGCTGTAAAGATAAAATCCATTTCTTGATATTTCATCCTTTACTGGTGTACAAAGTGGAAATACCCAAGCTTGCTCCTGGTTGCAGGATAAGTGTTAGTATGATAGATATTTATATTGAATCTCATGGTTTATTTTAAAAGGAAAAGGAGTTCTGATATGTTCCTTTATTCCAGTTACTAAAATTTTGAGCAAGCCCCCTGGCATTCTTGTGCAAATATGGGATTGATTATTCTTCTATAGCTACATACAAACAGAAATGTCGTGTGCACAAGAGAAGTTCAGTCATCAAAGCAAGGGCTGGAAGGGTGGTCTGGCTGGGTACAGAACACAGAGTGACTGTATCCTGCTGTAGCCTGGCCTGGGTTAAATACTCAGCTGCACATGTCAGTGCTCTTCCAGCTGAGGAAGAGGTGCAGCCATGGGTTTCTGCTGTGCTTGTTTGTATTGCCTTCACAGCCTTGCAAAGTCCTCGGAGAAGGATAAGTCAGCCCCACCAGTCTGGGACTGCAGGTGTGACACAAGTCAGGTGTTGGGGTGTTCCTGCTCCTTAATCTAGTCTTCATATTGCTATATAGAGAGTTCCTCTTAGATGCAGAATTTCTTTCCCACTCTGTTGCTTGTCACATAGAAACTTTATATCAGTATCAAGCACAGGATACACTTTTTAAAAAAGGTCCCGCAAGTTTTTGATCAATTCATGTAACCACAGTGTGTCAACAGATTAAGTAAAATAAACTGAAGTTGCTTGCTTTTTTTTTTTTGCCTCTTTATAGGTCCATGAATTCCTTTTTGATTATTTATCTAATAATCCTCCTCTTTGAAGCCATTCTGAGCACTATTTTAAAGTATGCATGGCAAGCCGAAGAGAAGTGGGATGAGCCTTGGTATAATGAAAAAACAGAGCATGAAAGAAACAGCAGTAAGGTAACGTAGTTCTGTCCAGTTGCATATCTGAGGAACACTCAACCAACATACACTCAATGTAATATATATTATGTCTCTATTCTATGTGTGACCACCACATGATACATTTGCAAGTATGTGTGCTGTTGTCTCAGTGATTTTTGAGAGAGTCCCATGTAGCCTCACCATTGTGTAGAAATATTTCTATCTCTGTTACTGGTTGGACTTTTTCTTCCTTTATGAAAAGACCAAGCTTTTTGAAAATTTTTGAAAAGGCTTTGTTAGGACATATTTCTGATGGTCTATGTTCTAGTTATTGTTCTTTAGGATGTCTTTTGTCATTCCATAAAGGAAAAGAGGAGGAGGATGGCTGTTCTTGTGTATGTTCTATTGCAGTGATTTCACAGTACAGGAATTTTGTACGTTCTGTGATGTTGAGATGATTTGGGCAATTTTGTAAGGCTGTAATTTTGCTCGGTCTCCTGCTTGCCTTCTCGGTTCTCTTTAGAGGTTGAAGGGATACTTTAAAGTGTTTCTGAAATCTGTGGTTCTGAAAAATGTCTCTTTTTTCAATTAGTCTGTATTTTTCTGTGTTCTGTTTAATTTTTGATTTCTGTATGAGTCTACCTTCGTCCAAAGTAGTTCAGGGGCTTAATTTGAAATAATTGCTATGCAAGTTAGTCTGGCCTGTGGAGCCTTTCAGTTCTGAATAGAACAGGGATAAGTATTTCCTCAATCTTTCCATTCCTTTACCTTTGCCATAGGGAATGTAGAGAGCCATGTGTGTTTCTGCAGTGTCATTCTCCTTCTGTCATGTCTTTGTTTTTCTGTCTCCCATGTTGACTTCCACAATCTGCTTTGCATTTCTCAGCATGCTGACATCCTTACTCAGAGTGCTTTCCCTGTCCATCTCCTCCTGTGCGTGCAGATTGTTATTTCATTGCCATTGCTTGAAGAAACTCTCTAACTTAAGTAATTGTCACTACTTCTCTTAGATTAATTACTGCTCTCACTTTCTGTCTTCTCTGGTTTAGTTTAGAAGATCTCTTCAGGCACAGAACTTGCTGAGTTTTTGTCAGCTACTTTAATTATTTGTTAAATACTTACAGCAATACTCCCTAATAAGAGAAAAAACATTATTTAGCTTTGCAAATTGTTGACTACTTTTATGCTTCCTTTATTTAAAATGTTCTCCTGTGCCAATATCTGGTGAGTTAAAAGAGGTGGCCTGGTTTTTGTCATCTCTAATCTCTCTTGCTCAATATTCAAGTGTTGGTAAAAGTCTTCCCAAAGTACAGTTTAGATACTGAGTTTGTTGAGCAGATGAAAAAGAGACCATAGTTTTGCATTTCAGGGTTTGTTAAAATTGTCATACCTAGTAAAGAGAAGTTTCTATCCTGTTACATAGCTGTTTGCCTGAAATGTGTGTGTGGAACACAGTGATTTGAAGAGGCATTAAAGAAATCCACGCGGTCCCATTCTTTTCGTGTAGTCTGGATCACACAAGTCACTGGGGAATGCCAGCAGACAGGAACCCTTGACACTTTGCTGTCCTGAAACAACAGAGCGCTTGCAGATTCCTCTGACAGCACAGAAAATCACTTGCTTGCTTTCACAGTGTAGGGTTCCGTAGAAAAGCTTTTATGAATGGTGCTGTGTGATGGAATGGGGAACGCAATAGTTTTTCAGACCAAACTCTTTCAGAGTTCAGAAACAGAATCACCGTGATAGTTAATATTAATTGGCAGCCCTCCTGACAGATGCAGTAGAGAGACAAAAATTAATGAACTTGTGAATTGAAACCTCCAGTCCCAGCTTAAGGCAGACTTTTTGCATCAGTGTGAAGGCGTGTTACTGGGGTAACCTGCAAATGCCTGCATTGTCACTGGAGTGTTGTCTCTCTCGTGTGTACGTGGGACTTGGGCTTCTCTGGCTCTCCCAGTCTGTCGTTTTTCATGCATATTGAAGCCTAATTAAGTCACCGTGTTTCACCTGATCACTGTGGTAATCTTCATGTTTTCTTTTTTTCTCTTGTAGATTCTGAGGTTTATTTCAGATTTTCTTGCTTTTCTGGTACTTTACAATTTTATCATACCTATTTCACTCTATGTGACTGTTGAGATGCAGAAATTTCTTGGATCTTTTTTTATTGGCTGGGATCTTGACCTCTATCATGAAGAAACAAACCAGAGAGCACAAGTAAATACTTCAGACCTCAATGAGGAATTGGGACAGGTATAGTAATAAATATGTTGTCTGTTGGGTTTTCTTAACCTATTTTCTACTTCGTTTTTTAATACTAAAATTTGTTACTGTGGGCTTCTTATTACCTGTGATTTGATTTCTGATTAATTTTAAAATAAGGTACGAAGATGTGATGGCAGAAGTTAAAATTCTTATATGATTAAAAAAATGTGTGTAATAGAATGTGAGATTATTGTATCTTTTTTCTTATGACAAGTACATGCAATTCCAAGTCTGTTGTGTTTTTTTTTTTTTTGTTTTATTTTACAAAAGGTAGAGTATGTTTTTACAGACAAAACTGGTACATTAACTGAAAATGAGATGCAGTTTCGGGAGTGCTCCATTAATGGCATAAAGTACCAAGAGGTCAATGGTAAACTAACTCCAGAGGGATTTTCTGAAGATTCTCCAGATGGAAATAGGCATGGTTTGGTAAGGCTCTTTGGTTTTCCCATCATTAGTCATCCTAGATGGAAAGTGTTTTATTTCAGAGAAATATTCTTGTACCATTAGCATAAAAAAGACAAACAAACATAAATCAGAATTTCTGAATAGTTCGAAGCTTTTAAGTGTTACTGAACAAATAATATTTATTAAACACGTTGAGATGTGATAATTAAACATGAAATGCTTGGCAGATTTCTAAGTAAAAACATTTTTTTGTTAAGTGTGTTCAAAACTGGGTTGATACGTAAATGTTACAAATCAAGTTTTTTCTTTCTTATAGGTGAAAGAGGAGGAGCTCTTCTTGAAAGCAGTTTGTCTGTGCCATACAGTGCAGATCAATGCAGATCAGACAGATGGTGCTGATGGTCCCTGGCATGCCAATGGAATAACATCCCCGCTGGAATACTATGCTTCTTCACCGGATGAGAAGGCTTTAGTGGAAGCTGCGAGCCGGTGAGCAGCACTGCCAGGGCTGTGTGACACGGGAACTGCCCGCGAGGGCAGGCTGTCCATGGGGAGGGCAGCCGTAAAAACAGCTCAGGACATTGGTGAAGCCAGGGCCTGGCACTGTCACCTTACTGGGAAAACATTCAGATGTAAAATACACAACCCCCTAGGTGTATTATAAAGTGATGATTTTAAATATTTGTGAAAATACTTGAGAAATTACAGTGGTCAGAGTAGGATGTGAATAAAAATACTGCAGAAATGGGTGTTCTTAATTTTCCCTAGAAGCAGAGAACAGAAATGAGGTGTAAGAGTCTCTCCTTTCCTTCCCTGCCATCTTCCCCTCCCTGTATTAATAGGCATTTTGTCTAAAGTGATAATTAAATGTATATTTTCTTTACTTTTAGGGTTGGAGTAGTATTTACTGGAATTAGTGGAGACAGTATGGAAGTAAAAAGTCTTGGAAAACCAGAGAGGTATTTGTTTTTATTCCTTGATTATTTTGAGGGACAGAACAGTAGTGAAGATTAATGTAATGTTCTCCTCTTAATCCTCTCTGTTCATAAGCAAACCTTGCCTTTCCACAGCGTGCTCTGTTTAATGCTTTTCCCTTGATGTCTTCAAGACAGCTTGCATCTTATTCCTTACCAATTGTAGCTGAGATGCAAGAATTTTGTGTGAGTTACTCTGTGTAGGTGTGTGTTGTAACAGTTTGTATCTTTGCCCATTCCTCAAAGGTTGAGACTGTAGCAGAGTTGGAAAACTGAATTGCTTATTCAAGTCTTGTTTCAGCTCCAGAAATTCCCAGAATCATTGTCATCTATGCATAATCTAATTAGATTTTTTAAACTTTCCCAAAAGGAGTACAAATTATCAATAACTATATATCTGCAGTATGCCATAACTCTTTTTATCCATTTGATCTTTGTCAGCTAGTTGGCAGTACATTGAAGTTAAATGTCTAAAATTAATTTTCTAAACTAGTGGTAATGTAACAAAAACGAATCCGCTTGCCAGGGCACACACACTTTTTTGACAGTGTAGATTTTTTACAAATGTCAGAAACAAAATATGGTTTCCAAAGTTATATTTGAAGTAATGACAGAAGGATGAAGAAATAGATAAGAGCTGCTTGTAATCTCCAGATGTCAAGTTAGTATTCAGGAAACTATTCCTGTTGGTAGAAGAACTTTTTATTCTTAATAGAATGGAATTATGCATATATAAACTGATAAAAAACAATGAACAGTGATTGTTGTTCAGCAGTGGTAGCATTGCTTTCAGATTTTCTATATGAAAATGACACTTTGAGGAAAGGTCTGTGGTGTAAGAGTCTATTTATAAGTAATTGTCTTTGGAAATTTATTTCTAAAAATGTTTTCTTCCCGTTCCCTCTTTTAAAACACAAAATACAGGTATAAATTACTTCATGTTTTGGAGTTCGATCCAAATCGCAGACGAATGAGTGTCATTGTAGAGAGTCCCTCAGGTAGGTGATCACAAATTGCACAAGCAGCACTTGAGAACTTCTTAAATGGCATTATTTTTAATTTCAGTTCTATTTGACTTTCTAGGGGAGAAGCTTTTATTCACAAAGGGAGCAGAATCTTCCATTCTTCCTCGTAGTAAGAGTGGAGAAATAGACAAAACAAGGATACATGTGGATGAATTTGCTTTGGTAAGTGTATGTGCTTGCCCAGCTCCCAGCCTCAGCTGATCAGAAGAAAATTCATGCAGTATGAATTGTGACTTGAAGTGAAAAAATTGCTGGTGACACTTTCTTGTTAGATCAGAATCTTGTCTACTCTGAATGTAGTCTTTTGTTTTCTCACAGAAAGGCCTAAGAACTTTGTGCGTGGCCTACAGAAGATTCACACCCGAGGAGTACCAGGAAATTGGCAAACGCCTTCATGAGGCCAGGACTGCCCTACAGCAGCGGGAAGAGAGATTAGCAGATGTGTTCAACTTCATAGAAAGGGATCTGGAATTACTTGGGGCTACGGGAGTAGAAGACAAGTATGCAATGGAGTTACTGCTCTCTACGCTCAAACCCAGCAAGTTTAGGATTTATACCTGAAATATGAAATGTGAAAAACTCTCCCACTAAGACCAAAAGTTCTGTGCTATTCTTGTTTAGTATATTTACCTTTGGATTGAGGCACATGCAAAACAAAACTTGTACCAACTGATTCTGTATTAATAAGGATGATATAGAGTGTGTTGCATCAGGAGAGATTTCATGTATGTGAAGTGGAATAGTTGCAGTAAATATTTAGTGTAACAGCAAATTCCTTGGGAAAGCTTCTACACACAGCTCCTTTGCAAAGCATTCTGCTTCTACTTATGCTCTGTAGGTCGCAGGGTGTGTTGTGCACTAAAGTGAGCACATGGGGCATGAGAAGCTTCTCATGCACCACAGTAGCCAGGAATTATTGCGGACTGTTTTAAAGCTTTTCAAAAGCTGTGATGGTGCCTAGTTTCAATCAAGATATGCTTATTACAAATTTTTGATCCCTTAGCAGGATTGAAGTTTAGTTTCTGTTTCATCAAGGCCTTTGTTTTGTTGCTGGTAAAAGAATATTATCTGCTAGACTATGATTCCCTGAAAATACATGTAACATTGGAAAGGCAGACTCAACTCACCGTGACAGTGGGGTTACAGTGGTAACATGGAGTTACAGTGTGAGCTCTTTTGTTTGTAAAGTGTTCAGTTGGTTATTTAAGATTTTTCTTGTTTCTAGACTGCAGGAGAAAGTCCAAGAAACTATAGAAGCCCTCAGGCTGGCTGGTATCAAAGTGTGGGTGCTCACTGGAGACAAGCACGAAACAGCTGTTAGTGTCAGTTTATCCTGTGGACACTTTCACAGAACCATGAACATCCTTGAGCTTGTGCAGCACAAGTCAGACAGTACCTGTGCAGAACAACTGAGGCAGCTAGCCAAGAGGTAAAATACCTGACATGTCACTATCTCAGTGATGATCTTAGTTTGGGTTGCTTTCATTTTTAAGTTTTACAGCAGTCTCTTTGATGCATGGGCCCATCAAAGAAGTTGCCTTTTAAAAAGTTATTTATTAAGATTATAATAGGCTGGAAGAAGCAGTCTCTCTGACAGATTAACTCCTTTGCTTATTGTCTGCCCAACAACACAGTTTATAGCAAAATTGGAATTTTACCGTTAACACCAGTACAAAGTCAACATTTTTGTCCCCGAATAGAATAAAGGAAGACCATGTTATCCAGCATGGACTGGTTGTGGATGGGACCAGCCTCTCTCTTGCCCTCAGGGAACATGAAAAACTGTTCATGGAAGTTTGCAAAAACTGTTCTGCAGTGTTGTGCTGTCGCATGGCACCCCTTCAGAAAGCAAAGGTAAGTGAGAATATAATCAGGATTGCCTTTGAAGTATTTTTATCATGCTTTGAGGAGGCACAGATTTCTGAAACAGCTTTGTTTGTCTGACCTTTTTTGTGACGTCTTGAATCCTTGTTAAATTCAGTTGATCTGGAGTAGTTTGCTCAGAAGTTTCTACCTGTTTGAAAATTTGCAAGTGGATGGAGAAGTCAAGATACTGCCACCAAGCTCATGTTTATTCTGCCTCTTGAGTGTTCAGTAAGGCAGCAGCTCTCCTGATCACCTGCATGCTTTTGCCTTAGCTGCTCCATCACTTCTCCAAACCAAAAAAGCTAAATTGAAAAGTCATGAACCAGTAAGGAGAAAACTGTGCTTCTCTAAATACTTTAAAAATACCCAAGTTTGAGGAAGAAGTAAAAGGGAAGGGAAGCCACGGCCTAGTCTCCTGGGGAAGTTTGCCTTAATACTCTCTTCTAATAGCATTTTTCCTTCACATGTACTGAATTTTATTCAAATACCTGCTGGATAAGATTCAAATTCAGATTTTGTGATTTTTTTTTAAATTTTTTTTTTTTTTTTAAACTCCAGAAAGCTAAGCTAGGAAGGACTATAATATTCTTTCCTTTTGAAATTTTCTCTTCATGAAAACACATCTCTTTACCTTAAAGCACTAGGAAACCGTCCTGTGAGGTACTAAATGTTCAAGAGGCAGGCTGTTTTACTGTAGCTGTTTTACCTGTTTTGAGGTCACTCTTCCTTCTTCCTGCCTTTAGCCAGAGTTCTAATGCAGTCTTTAGGATCACATCAGTATAGAACAGTTCACCTGGTGTAGTACTTAATTTCAATAAAATGTTAAAAGGAAGTTGTAGCTACACTGAGTAAATCAATCTGTTGGATATGTCCACTCTGTACATTCTCTTAGCTGAAATTTTTGCCATCCTCTCTTTTTAAGGTGCAGTTATATGTCAGTGTCGTGTTCTTGTTCTTATTTTGTCATTTAGCTTGATTTATAATGTTTTGTACTGCTTTCCTTAATTCCTCTCCTCTCCAGCAGATAATGGAGATTATTTCCTGTCTTGAGTCACGAAGTACAGCAAAATGTAATTTTGATAGCAGTGACTTTTTCATTTCAAGCATTGAAGTATATAAATCACTGAGACAAATGCCATAACACATGAAGGGTAGGGAAGGAAGTGCAGGGCAGTTTAGTCTAGTCTTGCACATGATTTTTTGCTGTAGGCAACCTTTTTGTGAGGTTTATTCCAAGGTTAAGCTGGAACTCAGCTTAATATTTCCCACATCTTTAATTATAATGCGTGTTCATGTATGGTTATTGGTCTCACTACTAATTTTGGTATGTTTTATGACTCAAAACCTTTTTTAAACATCATCATGTCAGTCATTTGGAGCTTCTGCTGATTGCTGCTGTTAAAATTTGCCGAAGGATTTGTCTTGACCTTTTCACATAGATGTTTGTCTGTCTAAATTAGCCAGGCCTTGGGGATCTCAAGGGGACTGATCTGGGTGATGTCCTGCAGCCTTGTTACCTCTCTAAGGCTGCTTCCTAGGATCTAATGCTAAATGTACTTGAAATAATTACCCCTTAGGAATGGGGAACCTTTAAACTTGAATATTAATACCGGCAATTAGGGAATGTATTCCCACAATCAGGTGAGTTTCTCTGAGCTGTGGACTGTGTTAATCACTGTTGCGTTCCTCATGTGAAGTGAATTCCCACTCCTGTGAATCAATGCCCTGACACTGCCAGCTACAACTCAATTACTCCAATACAGTTTTTTATGTCCAGTTAACCTCATGCAGTTGCTCCATTGATATTTCCACTTCAGGGTTTCTGGAATTTGAGGGGGAAAATGGTCTTTTATACCTATTTATTTTCTTGGTTTTGGAAAACCTCTTTATCTGTGTTCCTACCTTTGTCTGCCGCCCATTTACAGCTGAATTAGTGAAGCTTCTCCCTTAAGCTAGAGCTCTGTGGGAGGTTAATGAATCACTAATTCTCCTTAACCAAAAGCCTCATCTAACTAACTCTTCTGTATTTAGAATATTATTGACACTTACATTGAAGATCTGGTATCACTGCTCCTCTTCTGAGTATTTTAGGGCCTTGTATGTCAATAATTTTTTCCATCATTCTGTCATATATTCTTGTGTTTCTTTGTCAGTTGAGAATAGCCCTTGGTGATAATGAAGTTGCTTTAGAAAGACGCTATTTTCCTTAATAAAAGCATATTAATCTTTTAGCTAATGCATTTGCTTTTTCAAATTCTTCTTTCACCTGGATTAGTTCCATTAATTATAAATATGAAGAATCTGGGTTATTAAAGGGCATTAAATCTGTGTTACTCAGTAAGTAAATTTTTTGTTCCAAATTTTACTTGACTTGAGTTTGTTTTGTATGATAAAGCACTCAACTAAGAGTTGTAAAAGAACATTGAAATAAGAACAGGAAAAGAGGCTCAAAGCAGATATAATATTTAAATCAGGCTTGTGCTCCAAAACAGGCAGCTTTTCTAAAGAAGGAATTAACATATGCATGTGATATGCCAAAGATGTTTTTTACCCGAACATGCCTGTTCATAAAACATATTAATTATATCTACAGATAGGCAACTGAGTGAGATACTTGGGAATTGGTGACACTGTTTGTAGGTAGTCTGTCTAATCTAAAGTGTTTAATTTTCTTTTTCCAGGTAGTTCGACTGTTAAAAACCTCTCCAGAGAAGCCCATAACGTTAGCGATCGGAGATGGTGCTAATGATGTGAGCATGATCCAGGAGGCACACGTTGGCATAGGTAACTTGCTTTTGTCAGAAGCTATAGAGGCTTTTTTAAATTTGAATCAGCATCAAATGAGCAGCTTCCTTTATTTGTAAGTGTGAGAAATAATAGTGTGAGAAATACCTTCTTCTGCAACAGAAAGCTGCTGAAGTCCTTACGCTGTTGAAGTGCAGGAAAACAGAACTGTAGCTTTAGATGCATGTTGTTGGGTTTTTTAAATTTCAGTTTTTGTTATACTTCACCTGTTTTGTGTTTTGCTTCCCAAACATTACAGGAATCATGGGCAAGGAAGGAAGGCAAGCTGTAAGAAACAGTGACTATGCAATAGCACGGTTTAAATTCCTCTCCAAGTTGCTTTTTGTTCATGGACACTTTTACTATATTAGAATAGCAACCCTTGTACAGTACTTTTTTTATAAGGTGAGTTTTTTTTCCCAGCAAGAAATTTATTTCAGATCTGAGATTTTTGTTGGGATCAGATTAGATACCTCTGTTCAAACATGTTTTCTGGGCTTTTTTGTGTTATATTTTACAACCAAATGCAGTAGTTTGACTGTGACATTGTTTAGTCTTTATGCCTAGAAATAGGCTTTAGATACCATGGTGAGTTTGTCTAGGCTGAGAGGCAGATGTTTGTTTTCTCGGGGCAGGGTTTTTGATTGTTTGGTTGGGGTGTTTTGGTTTATTTTACTTGATCATCAATTTTCATAACAAGTCAGAACTCACTGTCTTCGTTGAATTTTATCTGGGATTTCAGCTTTGGCTCCCGAGTCCCTTTTTGTTTCCTTTCATTTAAAGGCAACAGTATGGTGTTATATTTTGGGTTCTGCTTTGTTTGCTCCCATGCAACAAACTCCCAATGAGCAGGGCACAGCTTTCTTGAAAGAAATGTGGAATCTATTTTGCAAAGAAATTCTTAAAAAGAAACTGAGGGGGAAATGAATGGATTTCTTCTACTTTAATTCTACTTAGACTCCCATAGTGAGATTTGCTCATCAAGCACATATAATTAAGTTCATACTTTTCAGGTTCATTGTCCCAAAGGACAAACAAACAAAATATGCTCTCAAGCAAAGCATCTTGCTTTACTTTGCCAAGCAAAATGCTGAAGTGCTTTATCCTCCTCCTGTGTATTTTTATCAGCTTGTAAGAGTTAGCAATTTCTTTTAGGGCTGTGAGGCATACACTGAGGATTAACTATTGCCTTCACTTCTCTTTATTTCAGAATGTGTGCTTTATTACACCACAATTTTTATATCAGTTCTTCTGTTTGTTTTCACAACAAGTAAGTACTGCATGCCTTACATCTTGGTAAATGTCTGTGAAACACTTGGGGTCCATAATTAAGTAAATAGGAAAGAGTGACACAAAGAGCAGTAGAGATGTTACTTAGCAAATACCCAGCTTCATTTTCTGTATTGGATGGCTGATGTTATTAGATTGTGAGTACAGCTGTTTTCCTAACTAGAAAATGCACATAACTAATCAATTGTTGCTATTAGTGTGCTAATAAATCTTAATAAATACAAACACTTTTTGTCTTTCCAAGATATAAAATACATTTTGCTTTCCTTTGCAGACGCTCTATGACAGTGTATACCTGACTTTGTACAATATTTGTTTCACTTCCCTGCCTGTCCTCATCTACAGTCTTTTTGAGCAGCATGTGCACCCGCATGTATTGCAGAGTAAACCTGTGCTCTACAGGTACGTATGTCCTGCACCAATTCCTGCATCAATTCCTCTAAAGCAACAGTGGCATCTGCACAACTCTGAATTGCCATTAGGCATTTGTACAATATTTATCTGTAATTAAGGCATTTTTAGTAACTATCTTGATGAAGAAGAATTGAAGCTACATAATTCTCATCTTAAAAGTTAATTAAAAGGAGCATTTTAAGAGAAGTGTCTCTTTATGTCAGCCATGTTAGGAATGGAAAAGAATAGAGCGCTTGGTCAGCTTACACGATTGGCAGCCTTCTCCTCCATTACATGTAGGAGGTGAAAATCACTCGGGAAAATGAAAAACTAGGACACCATGGTTTGGGGAATCACCACAAAAAAATCCTTTACTAAGAGGAGAAGTGATTTCCTATAGAATTAGATGTCCTCCCAGTGGTAGCATGTTGCACTGCATCCTGCTTTTTGGAGAAAAAAGTAGGTATTTTTGTAAAAAAGGGATGTCTCTCAGATGTTTCTCTTTTTGTAAAGGTCTTTTAAGTAGAGCAAGGGGTAAGTATCAGGAGATCTGGCTTTTTCTTCCTCTTGCAGTTCCACCTCCAGGGACAAGAATTCTAGTTTGTGCTATTCTAAATTTGACCCATTAGAGACCCTTGCCATTGGTGACCTCTGCTTAAAGCAGAGCCAAATCATGAGAGCTCAGAGTTCTTTTTTTGCCCATGATTTATGTATTTTTTTCATATGTCAGCATTTGTTAAATGTGTCTGGGTGCAGTTGAAAGTTACATTTATTCAGAGCAGTAGCAGTCATGCAGTGTGGATAGCTGATGGTTATGGACAGTATGAAATCCAAAATCTGTTTTATTTCTGCAGAGACATCAGTAAAAATGCCCATCTGGGGTTTAAACCATTTCTATACTGGACCATCTTGGGCTTCTTCCATGCATTTGTTTTCTTTTATGGCTCGTATCTTCTAATGGGAGAAGACACTTCTCTGCTGGGAAACGGCCAGGTACAGTATCCTAAGTGTTATTCTACCACTGTATTTTTGGTGGTATTTCTTCATGTTTTTTTGAAAAATCCTCCTGTGTCTGAAAAATTTTGTTCTTATGAACTGCATAATTATCAAAGATTCTTTGTCAGTATTTGTGTGCTCTCAAGAGTAACATTTCTTAGTGTGGAAATTGTAAGGTGTTGTCAGAAAGCATATGTCTCTGAAGAACATATCTTTCAAGATAATAGATGTATCATGGTTGTCTTAAACTTTGTTGTATTTTGTAAACTGTTTTCGTCAAAATCGTATTTCATCATGTCAGCAAATGAGAATTTATATTCATTTATTCAAAACTCATTTTGAATTGGACTTAATTGCAGTGTCAAGCAATGGCTTCTCTTCAGTAACTGTTATAAAGTTAGGCTGAAAGTTGACAAAAGTCTTAAAGTTTCTCCTGAAAATATATTATTTTGATTACTCAGATTTTTTTTTTAATTTAGTGGTGCAAGCTGCTTTTAAATTATGCTTTTTATTCAATAAATGTTTTTAAGACCATAACTTAATGAAATCATCAAATACTAATTTGACATTTCTGTTTTGAAGACATTAAAATTCACAGGAAGAATCATTTACAAAAAAGCTCTAAAGCTTGAATGAAACCATTACAAGTCTGTTTCATTATTTTCCCTGGTTCTGAGTTAGTTAACTCAATTTAGAACAATTAGATACTGATTTTTCCCTTGTTAAATGTGGGTAGTAATGGAAAAAGACATTTGCTTCTCATTATGCCATTGTTAATACTGGCATGAAGAACTTGCCAATTCTCATCGTGCTTGGCAGAGTTGCAAGTTATAGCACAAGGGACAAAAACAGCATCCTGCTGAATTCCCAGCGGTCACCTGGTGCCAGGGAGTGGGCGTGAGCTCAGGAAGTTTAGTCAGAAATACAGTGATGTACAGACAGTGAACAGAATGGTCCTGAGGGGCTGCAGGCAGAGCTGGTGGCTGGCAGCATCCCTGTGGAGGGAGGAACAGTGAAGGGGGAGTGGTGCAGCCACCTGGAGCACCCATTCCATCATCAGATGTTTGATAAGAATGTTAAAATAGTTGCGCTTTAGACTAAAATGTCTTTTTCCAGCTGAGGTATGGGTGTGTCCTCTCTTGTCATTTGTTACAAGCTGTGGGATTTGAAATTCTTGTGAGTTGTAAAGGTCCTTCAGGACTCTTGTAATGAGGTAATTTTAGACTATGAATCAGTGTGTGTGGTGCATCCATCTTCAGTTGTCAAAGCACCTCACTTCAAAATTGCTTAGTAAATGTCCATGGGGCAGGAAGAGACTTCTTTCATTGTATTTAGCAGCAACTGGTTTGGGGAATTTGCAGCTGCCCTTCAGCTTCTTATGTGATATGACTTCAAATAAATTCTAAGACTTTTCTGCCTCTCTGTGTTTGCTAAAAGGTGGTGATTAGAAGTGGTAGAGCTGTGTTGCAGTGAAATACCTGCATTGCATGAAGTTTCTTCCAAATGTGTGTGCCTGGAAAAGCCAAAATTAAGGGCAAGAGGATTTTGTGCCCTGCTGAAGTGCTTTCTTAATAAGTCTTCAAGAAATGATCACCTGTAGAGATCTGTGATACAGGGTAGTGTTAGTGCAAGGCTTCACATTTCCATTCCGAATTCTCGATTCAGAGCACAGCAGAATAGAAGGGATTGTAAATAATTTGTTAATGCTGGTGCTTTGTTAGGCTTACCTCAACACATTGTGCAACTACTTGATCTTTTAGTTCTTTTTTCTCCCCCCTTTTTCATGCTGTGCATGTCGTCAGATATTGAAACCTAACAGGCAAATGGTAAGAGTTTAGAAGAGGAGGAGATACAAAATATTGTATCTGTTACTTCGTAGGATTAAAGGATGCAGCATCCGCAGTGTAAATGTGTTCAAAAATAAAATGGTGGCAAGAACCCGTTCGTGTTTTGCATTCTAACTCTGTGACCATTGAGAGCAGTGTTAGCAAAGACACTTTCTTTCACAGGTCACTCAGGAGAAGTTGTTTAATTTTACTTTTAAGATTAATATTGCAGCACTTAACAACAAGTGCATTACTTGTCAACCATTACTCTTGGTGGGACAAGTTAATCCAAGGCTTCAAGATGACATGTAATAACAAAAATCTTTAAAATTATCAGTAAATCCAGACTCATGGCTGCCTCAGTTTTGTACCTTGTGTATAGGTGAGAGAAGCAGTTGTGAGATCTGTCCTCAGGCTGTTTTTGTCAGAGCTCTGTAACAAGAACTACAACTGTGTGAATCCCAGTTCCAATCCCCTGTGCCATACTGACACATCAGCACTAGGATGATCCTGATTGCCTGTCTGCATGTGGTCCCTTCCTCCTTGCTTGCTTAGTCTGTTGCCAGTAAACACAGAGTTGAGGATTTGGTCATTGTTCAGTTTGCCAGTGGCAAAACCAGCTGTGAAACAGCAACATCTTCCCTGTGATCCCCCAGCCAGTTCCAGGCTGGACCTGGTATAGAATGGCAGCTCTGAGTAGCATGTGTGTAGATAGATACAACCTCAGCATCCCTGCTTGGTTGTCAGAGCTGAGATTTTATTGTTGTAGACCTTGTTCAGAGTTTTGATAGTTTAATTTGTGTGCACAAGAGAATACAAAAATGACAGATTTCAGTGTTTCAGAATTGAAGCTTAATTTTGTGTTTATGAGCCTTGAAACAAAGTGTCTTTTCCTTAGAATTTTCTTTGTAAAATACGATGGCACCATTATTTTTGAATTGTAGAATTGTGCTTGGGGTTAAAAGTGAACCTTCATTTGATGCTGCATGTTTAAATTTATCTGGAAGTGTTTAAACTCAAAAGTGTTTTGCACTTAAAGTGAATACCTTCCACCCAATATTTCCTTTCTATTGGACGCTTATAATTAATTGATCAAATTGGTATCTTCATTTTCCTATCATTTCATATTACTGTTTTGGCCTTTTTTTTCGTATTTCATGTAGCCTTTGTGGTGATTTGTTTTTAACCAAGAAGAAAGATGACTTGTGGGTTGTTAAGTTTGCTCTTATCATAAGCTGTAGTTTTTCTAGTAGTTTGTGTTGTATCCTCCTTGCTTTTTTCAAGCTTATATCCACAGTCTTATTTCTTTAGTGTAGCTGTCTTGAGAAGAATTTAACTTACTGTGAATGCTCTTAACTGATATTTTTTCTTCCATGATTTTTGCCTTGCCTTTTTCTTAGATGTTTGGGAACTGGACATTTGGTACTTTGGTCTTCACCGTTATGGTTATAACTGTTACGATGAAGGTATGATATTACACTGACTGCTCTCTGTGTTTGGATGTATAGGCAAATGTGTAATAAAGGAGTAATTTAAAATTTATTCAAAAGTTATTGATTCTTGAGGATTCCAGATAAGTGACTTTTATGTTTAGTTTCAACAGTGGCTGAAATTTTTCTTCAGTTTTTTTGTGTGTTGCAACAATATTTAGTGTTTGGGCCGGAAGTTCATAAGTGTGTTCTGAACTGGTGAAAAATAAATTTATCATTTTCTGTGAAGTGAGTGGAAAAAAGAAGCTCACAGAAGTTATCTCTGTTTTAGATGGCACTAGAAACTCACTTCTGGACGTGGATAAACCATTTTGTTACTTGGGGATCCATTGTATTTTATTTCATATTCTCCTTGTTTTATGGGGGAATTATCTGGTAAGTGATTCTTTTTTTCCCCCTTTTTATTACATATAATTTAGATGAAGGTAAAAAAACCCTGAAATACTATTTTCTACCATCTTGCTCTGAATTTTGTGACAGGGTTGTGAAAAAAAGTTTTAAACCTAGACTGGCCACTTGCTTTTGATGGTTCTTTGAAAAATTCAAGCAATGCTGCTATGCTGTCCTGTGCTCAAGGACACACAGTACCTATCTCTGACAGCCTGTAACTATAAAGGCATTCTTAAGAAGTAAATAGGTTCCCAAAAGTGCTATGTAATAGGTAAATAATTGCAACAGAAATAAAGATGTTGGGCTCTGAATCTATAAAGTGAAGTATTTTTGCTTGTAGTTTGGAGTCTGGAGGGATAGGATGGTGAATGTTTCTCGGCAACACAATTTAAAACTAAATCAGAACCTTTTCCTCCAGTGTTCAGTACTCTCTTTCCCTGGAGTTTATTTGCAGATCAGGTCCAGCAGGTAGCTGGACTTTACATGGACATGGTGCAGTTGTGACTCTGCATCCTGAGTCTCACTGCTTGATGTAAAGTAAGATACACTTGAGACAGCCTGTGCTATACTTCTATTTCTAGAAGTTCTTTTTAGTAATTGCCACTTCTTTTAACTTTTCAGGCCATTTTTACATACCCAGGACATGTACTTTGTATTTGTTCAACTGTTGTCAAGTGGTTCTGCTTGGTTTGCCATAATCCTCATAGTAGTTGCTTGTTTGTTTATTGATGTTGTGAAGAAAGTGCTGTACAGACATCTGCAACCAACAAGTACTGAAAAAGCTCAGGTAATGTTATGCTTTTGTATCCAACTTGACCAATAGTTACTCTCTTACATTGCTGTCATGTTTAATGCAGAGAAGTGTTCTCATTTTGAAATACACTTGTTAATTTAAAATTACAAAAATGAGGACACCATTTTACAAGGCAGTAATGTTTATGTTTAAGTAATTGGTAATGAAAAAAATAGAATTATTTATGAAGGGGTCACTCAGTCTTTTGCATCTCAGCTTGCTGCTGTATGAAAGGATCTTATGGTGCATTTTTATACTACTTTATAGATGGTAACTTACTTTTTGTCTAGGTATTAGAAGTATTAGAAGCTACTGCTGTAATTGACACTGAATAGTTCTTAAAATGTGATGGAAACAATAATTTTTAAAATTACTTTAGTAGAACTTGTTTTAATTAGTATTTCTTAAATCTCAATAATTTCACATGCTATGCATTTGATTGTTGATTCTGTAATTAAAGCTAATTACCCATGTGGTGGTTTCACAGATTCATAGGCAAGGTCTCAAGTTACGCTGTGGTCATAGAATCTCCCTTCTGCCTGACAGAGGCTACAGAAAAATCCTTTAAATCGTTCTGGTGAGATTAGGCTGTCTTTTAGGTAAATATCTCATCTCTGTTTGAGGGTTTTCTTTTTAGAGACAGTTACGGAAAAGTTATCCTGACCTAATGTTCTAGTAGTGACTGCCTCTCTGGTTTCAGTTTTCAACAAGTTAGCTTTTTGTACATTTTCTGCTAAGCTGAGAAGGTTTCTATTACAATTTTTGTTTTATTCACAGTTAGGTTTGTGATCAAGTTAATTTTAGCACTGATAGGTAGATTGGACTTGCATCTTCTGCCAAAAAGATTATTTTAGAATCTTTTCATCATTCTTGTGTTCCTCCTGTAATTTTCACCGTTCTTCAACCTCATCTTGAATTTTGGATTTTACCAGTGGACACAATATTCCAGCACAGCAGACATCAGTGCCAAGTATGGAAATAATGAATCCCCAGCTACATTCAGATTACAGAATAATAGACATCAATAACCTGTTGTCTTCTGCATCTTCTACATCTGCAGGTGGTGATGTTGGTTTCTTTCAGGTCATTGATGAGAGATCAATTAGCATAGGGCCAAAAATAGTGAAAGTGAATGAAGAAGCCAGCTGACAGAGATATCCCATGCACAGTTACGGTCTGAAACCTGTTAGGAGCTCTCTGTCCATTTGTGTGCCAGATTGATTTTGTGATGTCCTAATTGCTTAATGCAAAGGCACTGAGCTCTGTGCCATACAGAACTCCTGACTGCACTACATCAGTGCTGTTATCTTTAGCATCTAACCTTGTAATTACTTTGATGTAAGTGCACGTTGATTTACTTAAATTATATTACCCTTCTAATTTGTGTGGTAAAAAAAAATCCACGTGAGACGTTCTCTTCGCTTGCCCAGGATCAGCATCATGCTGACAAGCCCACTGCTAGCCAAGATAGCCCATTAGTCCCTTTTCAAAACTGGAATATTGGCTGCTTTTTCCTGTCTTGGAATTTTTACCTAAAAGCCAGGGTAAATAATCACTGGCTTTCAGAAGACTGTTCAGATAGATCTGATAAGACTCTGGATTGCACATTACTGCACTTCTTGGATTAGAGTGTCTATAGGTAATGATACCTACCTATCTTTTTCCCCCCCTTCAAAAGCTAGTGGCAATATTTATCAAACACTTCCTTTTCCTTCCTTGCTGTCTGGCAGCGTATTGGTGTGGTTCTTGAGATTTTTCATGTTCTTGAAGTGCTTGAATTAAAATCCAAAAAGCCACATGGTTTTTTTCCTGCCTGTATCCATATACTTCTTGCTGCATTCTCTTGCTTTAGGAGTCCTTTCTAAAGAAATTTTGGGTTCAATTTGCTTCCATTACAGTTGTGCTGTCAAGGACACAGTAGGATTTCTTATTTTTAAGAAGGAATCTTGATGAATTTCTAACACCTTTCCTGTGGCTATAGCTTGATTCCTGGCCATGGGAATTTTGCTGTGTGCACCTCTATTAGTCATCTTTTTACTTTTTCCTTATTTGTTTTCTGCTTTGCATTTGACAGAGTCACCTATTTACCAAAATACTGTCTTTTTTCTGAAAATTCTTATCTTGACTTTGCAGCATCAGGAATTACCTGAAATGGGATTTGACAAGAAATTCTTCAGCAGCCATCCAGTGGTTTCTCTTTGTGTGTCTGGTAGTGAAATTATAGTTAAAAATCTATATGCAGAAAGAAGGCACCTCATTGTTCCTTTCTTGAGGTTAAACCTCTAGAGATTTTCCCACTCTTGCTTTTAATGGGACAGTCAGCTCCACTGGATTCCATTCACTGCTCTTGCAGGGAGGAAGCAGATGTAACTGAAGAGGAGCAGATGATCAGCTTAGCACATTTGTTGTCAAGAAGTGACAGAATGCTTCTTTTACGATCATACCTCATAATTTGTGTTTCACATTCCTGGTAAATATTTTTCTTTCAATTTCCAAGCAGAGGAAGAGACCGACTTTTACATAGAAAGGGTTTGGAGAATGTCTTTGTCCTAAATGCTAAGGGTGATGACTGATGCTAGGGACTTCTGTGGAAGTCACTGAAGGAGTAAATATGGAATTTTGTATACTGTCCTTTTAAATTATTTTTCATACTGTAGGTGCACCCTCTGTATTACTGAATATTTTTAATTATTAATTTTTAATTGTAGGACTACATTAGTATATGTTCATATTGGGAGAAAGAAAAAGCTTGATTTACAGTTACTGTGTTTTTATCATGGCAAGATAAATTGTTACATGACCTAGTTCCTTGTTTTTAAATTGCAGCTATTTAGGTTATTTGTTTCTGTCTGCCATCATTTAAATTCTAAACTATTCCCAGGAGCAGTGAGGAAAACACAGGTTTCTCAGCTGAAAATGCTTGCTCCTATACTTTTAATTTTTCAGTTTTTTGTGTGTGACTTACCTGACTTAGTGCTCTGAATCTTCTGTATCTGTAGGAATCTGCCTTACCTTGATTTTATATCTTTTTGTTAATATAAAGTGATAGCATCAAAAGTGAGTTTGGCTGTGATCTGTTAGATGTTACATGTAGCTAAGTTATTGCAGACAGCAGAGAAATTTAACTGATAGGAGAGAGAAATTTGATAGGCTTTTACATGTAAATATTGTTCTGGCACAGCAACTTAAATCTCAGTCATTCATTTTGGGAAACTGAAAATTAAGAATTTGACAGGCACGCATGAGTTGACTTTTATAGAGGATGAGCTTGGTTAATTTCATGTTCCTTAATGCACTTAAGGTGAATGTGTGTTACTTTAGTTTAGTTTAGTTTTGCTGTGTTCCAAGAGTTTTTTGCTGGCCTAAAGAAAAGCTATCTTACATTTCACTGAGGTCAGTTGCCCTAAAATAGCTTGTGGGCAAATTTCTCAATATAGGTCTGTTACAGAGTCATACAGGAGGAATTGGACAGTAAGGTAAATGCGAATCAAAGTATAAATCTTTGACAAAGATAAATCACAGCACTACTGAGGGGAGAAAGCAATACAGAATAAAGGTGTCTGGTAAAGCACAGATGTAAAAGTGTATAGGCCTTTTCTCTCAGTATGAAAGCAAAGGTACTTTTAAGAATGGTCCTACCAAACAGTGACTGGCTGTGATGATCCCAGGAGCTGTCTTGAAGGTACCAGGCTTGTGTTCTGTATATGATGTGTATTCCACTTAAATAACAATGTGTTGTCCTGTGTCTTTCTCTTAGAAAATTACTGCTGCTACTTACTGACATGTATGTTCCATCCCTTCTCTGTCCAATTGTAGATGTACTCCAACAGAGTTGCTTTAAGTGACGAGTTCATCGCACTGCAGCCATTGTCCAGGGCAAGGAATCAGCTGAGCAAAATTAGGTAGAGTAGGAGGGACAGTTCCTCATCAACTCTTATGCATGCTCAAGGTGAACTAACCAGTGCTGAGAGAGATGGGAAGAGGCATGAATATATTTTAGTGGGGTGAGAGGGCAAATACCTGTAGTGCAGAAACATTCAGTTTGGTGATTTCTTGGCTTTGCTCTGTGTTTCTGAGCCAAATGCTTCTCCTAAGTAGCATGTGTTGGACGTGCTTTTTTTTTTTTTTCCCTTTTTTTAGGAAAAAACATCCCCAGCATGATGCTCAGCTTTCGGAATAAAGATCAGCTGTTCTTGCATCCATTTTTAAATAATCGTAGTTTCTAGCATGGTTATAATGCTTTTAGTTTCTTTATGACAAAAATTAACAGTGCTTTTTGCATGCTGGAAAATTTCAGCTTCATAAGGCTGTGACAGGAAGATCCATGTACTTCAGGTGGCAATTTCTTGCAAGTTATTTGCCCATTTTAATTTGCTTTCAACTGTGTTGAAAGAGCAGAAAATGTTTGAAGCTTGGGTGCGTCCCTACCCTTGTGCAGCTGAGGCTTTTTTTGTCTGTTTTGTGCAGCTATAAAGTGAGTGTTGTTTGTTTTCAATGTGTATAGATGCATATTCCTAAAGGCATTTGGCTACAAAGTCCCAGAAAATGATTCAAAACAAGATCAAAGCGTACATGTGTCTGTGTAGGTAAAACATGATTCTGCAACTCTTCAAATCTACTGAGTTCAGCACATGAAATGCTGTCAAATGCTGATTCTCTTTCCTAAGACTCAAGCATTCATATGCATCAGCAATGTCTCAATCTGTTCAATCCCACCAGTATCTAATTCTACATCCTGGAGCTAGAATTAATGCAAAGATCTGATTCCTTTTAAATACTTTTCAAGGTGACTTTGTTATTAAAAATGTGCAAATAGGTGCCTAGGAGAACCAACTAACCTCCATTTTAGGGACTTAATTGCAGTTTGTTTAACCAAAAGAGCAAAGTTTTGTGTTTCCTCTGAGAGTGCACTACACCTTTACAAGGCAAAACTTTAAATGGCCATTGTGTTGTGGTGTTAGTGACCCCACTGTGAAACACAACACCTCGGATTTCCAAATACCCAGGGGGATAGTGGTGGGCTGGTTTTATTTTGTTTTGTTTGGAATTCAGCACTTAATAGCTTTAAAACAGGCGAAGTACAGTATACCTTTTGAAAGCTGTTAAACTTAGCAACATATTGGGGAGGTTCCTCTGCAAAAGCCTTTACAAGTTAGCTGTTAAAATTCTTGGTTTATCAGATATCTTGGTTTATCAAACCAAGATACTTTTAAATACTTTGGATAAGTATATGTAAGTCTCTGTTTTCTCAATAAATTATTAAAGTGAATTACATCACACATCATATCTGTGCCAAAGATTTTAGAACAGAAGATTCTGTTAAAATGTCAAAAACTGAACAGATTTGAATGGTTATGCAGCTGGATAGTCAAAGGAAAATAAAGCTGTCTAGGAGTGCAGCACTGTAGCCATTAAAATGATAAAACCAGGAGAATCCTTGCATTTTTTTATGAGGCAAGTTTTTTGTGAGGCAATTTTCTTCATATAAAAATTAGGGAAGGGTTGAAAAAAGGGGAAACCTGTTTTGTCCATGAGTAACAAATGATTATGAAAATCCAGTTTTCTTGTAAGTCAGAATTTTCACACTTGAGTATCTAACAGTACCTGAAGTACAAGCACTGGGTGCTTTTCTAATATGCAATTGAGCTTGTAAATTGCAACAAGAAGCAAACACAGATTTGGGTTTCTCTAGTTTTTATTCTGTCTTTGGACAAAGTTCAGAAGTTATCCTGTGGATCCTTGCTGAAAACAGTGAAAAGGAAAATCAGTTGATAGACAGAAACTACTCCCTTCACTATACTAAATAAAATCTAATTTGGAGTGAAGAGCAGGGGTTGGTCTCTGTGGTTTTCCCAAAGCAATAGGGCAAAGAAGGCAAGGAAAACTGTAGGAAGATGAAACAAAACAGTTGCCTGGTGAATATGTAGGGATTGCATCCTTTGTGACTCCAGAATGCGTGGTGGTTGATGAACAGACTCTGGCAGGTTTTTGTTGTTTGTAAATATGTATTAAAAGTCTCAAAAGGAGCATAACTCCAGGTTAAACTGAGTTATGCCTTGTTCTGCCAACATGCTTACTGTTTTCTTGAGATCAAAAGGACACTTCCTTTATGAATGCAAATTAAAAGAGAAGTATGACATTACAATAATTTATTTCTGTACGCTTCACAGTGTGCAAAAAATGTTCAAGTTTTTATTGAGTACATTGGTGATGTACAGTTGAGATTTTTGAGGGGATCTTCTAAGTGTCCAGGTGATTCCTGTAAGTCAGAATTGCAGTGTTGTGTGTGCCTGTTGAAGTCTTCCTCTGAACTTTACTGTCCCCTTTGGAACGTGGGATGAAGAGGAAATGAGGCAGCACAGGCCAGGTGCAGGTGTTGTGCTTAGCTGGAGTCTGGCTGAGCGCTGCTTTACTCCATAGCTGTCTCTCCTGTTCTTGGAATGTGTGAAATATGTATCTTAGGGTGCTAACTGGGTCCCATTGTATCTCATTCCATGTTTTTATCTGTACAGAAGGTGTTCTGTCTGCATGTATGTCTACATGTCTTGTGCTTTGTAAGAACTGTCAGAAATCTTAAAGCCACATTTGAGAAGGACAGATGTTTTAATTCTACTTACTGATGGGATTAACTGTGTTTACAGAGTTTCTACCTTTGGACAGTGTGTTATGAACTGTACACAGAACTGGGGAAATGTAAGACACCAGAAAGGGTTTTATTTACAGAGAAGGCTGTCAGTGCACAGTTTTATATCCAGGGCTCTGGAGCATTTACCTTGTCACAGCCAAACCCTGTTCTTTCCCCATCTCCAGCCCCATGAGTCTGTTGTTGCCTGGTTTTCCCTTCATCTCAGTCCAGATCTGCTCTTTAGCTGTCTCCAGAACTGCAAGCTCCAGGCCCTGGTTTTATGGCCTTCATTACTTGTCTGTATTTTTCACTCTGGCTCCTGTTCCATAGGATTCCCCCCCTGTAGGTCTGACCCAGCCCAGCTGTGCCAAGAGCAGAGAGGTCTCTGTTCCTTTTGCAGCCTATGTTTTCTGTAAGGAACATGTCATTTCCAAGAAAACTGTCGAGGTGGAAGCATGAATTCCCACTAGTGAGGTGTACTAGAACACCCTGATGTGCTGCACTTTGATCCAGGGTAATCTCTTCCTTTACAGGCCTGTTCATTGTGTGAGCATAGCTTGGTGCTGATCTGTTGGATGATCCACAGAATCTGTTGCAGGAAGATGAGGAAATGAGGGAAGAATGCACCATTTTGGATTTGTCTTCAGTCATAAAAGTGCACATACTACTTACCTGAAGTTATTTTTGTCTAATGACTTGGAAATAATGAAATAATTTGGCATTTGTAGGTTCATTTGATAGAAAGAGTAGAAAAATAAGTGATGAAAACATCATGGCAGTGAAGTTGTTAGATGTCAACATTCGTATTTATTTTCTTTAAAAATTTTAAATCTAATTGTTTGGGATTTTGGGATACAGTATATTAAGGGTTAAAGAATGTGAGATTTACAGTAGGGAGCAAATTTTAACTTAATTGTGGAATACTAATAACCAGAAATATATTTTTTGAAACGTCCATGTGGCATCACAATGTTGGCAGCTGGGACCTGGGCTCAGGAAAATACCCTGCAGTGCCCGTAACTTGGTGTACAGGATTAAACACAGTCCCTGTTCCTCAAAGTCCCAACTTCTCAGTGTGACTAAATGTTGAGTTGAAATGTCTGTCCTGTGGCATATGGAATAATCTGCAATACGACAAACTGAAATGGTCCTTTCTGTTAGAAGGGGGAAAACAAAACTCCAAAATCTAAGAATTGTAGATCAATTCCAGATTTGTTGAGTTTCCTTGTTGTAGTCTGTGGAGCACAAAAAGGCCAAACACTTTTAACACTTGGGCGCTGAGAAACCGCATTTGATCCACCAAAACCAAAAATTGCCTCTTGACCTTGTAAATATGCCTTGTTCTCTCAAGACGAGACCTGTGAAAGTTCTTGTAACAATGGTAACTGTTTTAAAGCAATTCAAGCGTGGTGCTTTATAAGATCTGTTGCTTTTCTGTCCTTCCAGATGGAAGAAGATAAGGGTTCAGTCAGCTCAGCATGTGACTTTGCTGAAAGCAGGCACAGAGGGGAGGACAGTAGGCAGCTGCTAGAGCCATCTTGCCTGCCCGACAGTTCTTACCTCCACTAGGTAGTACTCCCACTGTACCCTAATGTGTGTCTATTTATTTACTTATATCATATAGAGACAGTCATTGAGCCATCTCCAAAATACCCATATTTCTGGTACCTACAAGAAAAATTGCATCATAGAATGTTGGTTTGATTTTTTTTTTCTTTATCAAGCTGAATCATTCTTTAATTCTGCACCTCAGTTGCTTTTTGATTTATTACATCCAATGGGCCATTCTCATATCAAGTGTTATGTTTATTGAGATCCCGGATCTTACCTTTTGAACATACTTTATTTGCCACCCAAATATTAATAACATCTGGTATTTCTCTATACTCGTTAATTTTTTTAAAGCATTGTCTCTTCTGCCTTGTGTTTCCTGAGGGTTTGTTTCAGGTCTTCAGGGAACATTATGCCTTCCTGCCTTGCCATGCCAGGTTTTACTTTGGTATAAAACTATGACCAAATTTGTCCTCCACAGAGAGAAAGTGAAAAAAGGGACTCTCTAGCATATGTATCTTCCTTCCAGGTAGTGGATGTATTTTTTCCAATCCATGTTCACCAGGCAATGATAAGCAATATACCTACATATGAAATTTCAGTTGGGTTTTTTTGTCCTTAATGTTCTCACAGTATTACTTAACACTTAACTGTGAGTTTGACAGAACAGAATTGTTGTTTCCAGGCTTATGTAAGGTCTCATTTGCCATTTTTTAAGAAAGTAATATTAACTTTTCCGTAAGCAGTGGTTCAAGCATGATCCTAGCTTTTTGTACCTAACTTGTGAAGAATAAAGGAGGTTCTCCAGAAAAAGAGACATCAGTCCTCCAAAATCCAGAGCTGAGGGTTCACTCCTTGGAAACTCATTTGATTTACTCTTTGTTCCTCTTTCTGACAGTCTGGATAATATCCAGGACTGCTGGCTCTCAGGGTAGCAGATTCTAATGAAAAAATTATCTGGTTCATCTGATCCAGCATACAGCCACTGTAATGTGACTTTCCGCAGTAACTTTAAAGGTCTGCTTGAGAATAATGGGTGAACTAAATACTCTCTTTGAAATCCTGAGTGTAGGAATGTTCAGTTTTGTGTTGCTGTGACCACAGCTGTGAAGGTCACTCCATCTGCAGCAGGGGGTTTGCCTGCTGATCTCCAAGTGGGAATTCCTTCTGCTCTGTGTAATCTCTTGTGTCACAACTCTGGCAGCACAGTCTGAGGTGGCTCTGAAGGTCATATTTGCTGGTACTGCAGTGCTGCAAAGTGTGCTGTTCCTGATTCTGGTATCTTCTGTGGCACTGCAGTTGGGACCACTCGTGGTGGCCATCACGTGAGGCTGTTCAGGGACTCAGGCTCTGTTGAGGTGTGTTTTGTTTCGTTTGTCTTTTAACCAGAACCCGTTTCAGACCTGTCACTTGAAATTCTTCTGCTCCTGCCTCTCAGGTACAGAAGTTCACTGTCACAGTTAATGTTCCTTTTGTGTCCCAAAGACCCCCCAGATGAGTGTGTGAGGTTAAAGTGTGTTCTGCCTGTACTCAGCAAGGCCTCTGAGGTGCAGCATCCACAGGATCAGGGGGCTCAGTTTGTAGAGAATCCTGTACATTCCCACAGCTGCTGAGTGACAATCCTGCAAACATCATGATGAGTGGTGTGATGGGAAGGTCTGGAGGGGCTGTGGGGAATGTGGCACAGAGCTGAGGAAGGGGCAGGCACAGGAAAAAGGTGCACAGACACTAGGTCTGCCTGTGTGTTCCTCCTTGTCCTACCAGTTGGGATTTTTCTCTTGTATTTCCAAATGCCTCTTGTTTCTGTTAACTGCTTCTTCTTTGTTGTGTAGGCTGTTCTGTCGTGAAGCTGTAAATGTGTGCAGCTGCCTGTTTGGGGGATTAGGAAAGAGAGTGTGTCCACTCATAGTAAACCATCCCATAGGGAACTCTGAGGTCCTTTGCTTTCCTTGCAGTTTGGCAACTTTGGGTGGCATGGAAGAAATTGGGGCTCGAAAACAGAATCTTCAGACAACAGTCAGTGACCTTTGGTGTCACAGTGAAAAGTTGTGGGAAGGTCTTAAGTGAGCTGTGTCCTATCATGGACTAAGATGCCTCCTCCCAGAATTATTCTTTCACTGGTGTGAGGAGAGAGTAATGGATGCTTAAATTCAGCCTATGTGTTCAGTATTTGTTTGTCAGGATGCTGTCATAGAGAGTTCAAAATTAAATTAAAAAGCATCCCCACACTTCACATTTTTATTTCTCTCTGGAATGGTTACTGAAGTCAGTTTAGGATATTCTCTCTGCAGAAGTAGGAGATTCCAGTTATGCTGCAGCTGGTGCAGTAGTGCTGCAGAGGAGCACACTGGTAGGTGGCTCTTACACCCATACATCTGGTCCTGCTTTCTTTTCATTTTATTTCTTTTATTCCTTTTTTTCTCACCTACAAAACATGAGCTGTTGAAAGAGTTTATTATGCTAATGTTGAATTATTCTTCATGCTGGCATGAACATGACTGAACCTTTCTGACATTGGCCTTGTTTGCTTTTGGATAAACCATGTTCACACAATCAGGAATGTGCTTTTGTTCCATACCAAGCCAAGGGTATCTATGGTAGTGATATAATGTCAATTATTGCAGGAAGTTGCATTGTGCACTTGAGGAAAAATTACTTGGGATAAGGTTGCTGTGTTGTATTCTGCAGCCTGAAGCTTTCTCTTGATGGCTTTCCCTTAAAACAGGGCTGAGCTGGTATAAATTGTTGTAGGGCCGCAAGGCATCCTAGCTGAAAGTGCATGTGCTCTGCTGTGGGGTTTGCTGGAGGGAATTCCTAACCAGTTCATTTTCAGTTAGGCAGATGCGGTGCCAGACTATTTCCATGTGCTCACCAAGGCTGCACTCAAACCTTGGGAAGAAAAAATTTTAGTGTATGTAGATCTTAGGAAGTGCTAATATTATTATTGTAGTTTTCCTATAGAATTGAAAAATATTCAACACTCTAGCTTTAAGAAAACCTGCTTTTCCTTGGTGTTTTTTGGTATCATCTTCATTGCTAGAATTTGTGAGTTTTCCTCTTTCCAGCTTACTGAGGCAGGTTCAGGTATCAACTGCTTGGACTCCATGTGCTGCTTCTCAGATGGGGAAACAGCATGCACATCTGTTAGAAGAATGCTGGAACGACTAATGGGAAGGTGTAGCCCAACCCGGGTCAACAGGTGTGGCATTTCTCTCAATAGCCTTTGCTGCAGACGATTCTCCTATAAACTGGAACCTG